>RHKH01000002.1:13652-120649 GCA_009829795.1 Lasiodiplodia gonubiensis | reverse complement strand
TTTTTTTTTTTTTTTTTTTTTGTTTCGTTGAGGTTCACAGTTGAACATACCGGCGTAGTATGCACAGACAAGGTTAATGACCAACGGCCAAGAGTAGATCAGAGCAACGCTGACCCAACTCGTGTCGAGAGATGGAACGCAACCGCTGATTCCATAGATGTAGTAGCGAAAGACCTTGACCACGTCGAACATGCCAAGTTGGATGATGGGGAGAGTCCAGCAAGTTGCGGCATCGATGAGGTATTGGCGGATGCGCTGGGCTCGACGGGGTGTCACGACTTGGTTCTTGGTGTCGAGGACTTTGGCAAGGCTGCGCATGATGCAGAGCAGGGAAGTGGAGACTCCTGTCCAGCCAGCGACAACGACGTAGACCTCGACATCGCAGACAACATAGCCGGCGAACCCGTAGCGCGGGTCATTGTGGGGCCAGAGTAAAGCGTTGATGAAGGCGATGAAGTTGTAGGTGATGATCCAACCGACCAATGCAGCGGCGCCAAGGTTGCGGTTGCGGACGTGCCATATCAACGGAGGGATATCGAGCAAGACAGCCAAGCAAGCGAGCACAGGAAGGTAGACGGCGGCGGAATAGATGGGGTTTTCCACTTCAGCCATTGTCATGGGAAGATGAGGCGCGGAAGCTCGATTTAGGAAGATGTTGGAGTTGCAGAGGAAGACGTGGGCGAGCCATGCCAAGCGAAGAAGGTTTGTGTAGAGACATGGCTATAGACGTATTGACAGAAGAGGGCTTCAATAAGGCAGCACAGAGGTCAATGGGCGGGTTCGGCGGAAGTGATTTGTAGAGATGCACTTTGCTTGGCAAGGCGAATTGATGGTGAGACGTCATACAACCGTTTCGGGGTGTCAATAGGAAGAACACAACCTACCCAGGCACGCCTTGAAGGAAAGATGGGCTTGTTGAGACAAGGGCCCGGGCGAAAAGCGCCCGATCAGCTTGCTTGCCAGGGTTGCAATGGTTCGATTCCACTTAATAGTGCGAGGAGGGAGCGCGGAATAGTGATGATTAGCAGTGCGATAGCGCGGCCGTGGCCTGGGAAGGAATGGCGGGGATGCACCGGTCAGAGCCAGGGCAGTGGGGACCTTACCGGATGGGGATTCGAGGGGTGATGGATGTGCTCAGAGTGATGGGTTTGGCGGGTGTGGGGCCGGTTGTTGTGCTGTCAGGGCGTCCGTCACCTGTGCTGGCGACGCGTGACTGCCCAGTGAACGCGAGCCGCTTCCACCCTTTGGAAACTACTTACTCCCCAACCTGCCACGACCTCGACGCCGCCTTCCCTCAGCTCGCCCCGAACCATGCAAGACGCGCAATCTTCTCTTCGCCCTGCTGCTGCAATCCCAGTGTCAGCGCTCCCCAATTCCCGCAGCTTGACCCAACCAGCCCGCGACCGCAAAAAGAGCTATGGCCGACGACCCGCCTGAGCTCAGCTCCTCCGCACGATCCTTCCCTGTACAACCAAAGCAATCTTCAGCGCAGCGTCACCGCCTGCAGCGCACCCACAGCACCCCATGGGACCCCTCCGCATCATCCTCGTCCATTGCTCCGGTTTTGCGCCGCCGTAGCTCCATGCTCTCCGATTTTTCCTCCATCCGCTCCTCCACAGACAACCTGTTGAATCCCGGTTCGCGCGATGCAGACAGGCTAGTACAGGAAACGCCCTCTCTCTGGCAATCGCTGCCGCTGGTCTTCGCCATCCTGCCCGCTGTGAGCGGTATTTTTTTCACAAATGGCAGCGCCGTCGCCACCGACATCTTGCTGCTTGGCTTGGCCTCCCTGATGCTTCACTGGTGTGTGCGCACGCCATGGTACGTCTTGTCCGAGAGCGCGTTCGAATTTTTTCCATTGACCGGAGATACAGGGATTGGTACTGCGCCGCCCAAACGCCTGCGCCATATGCCGAAGCTGCTGCTGGGATAAGCCTGTCTGACACCATACCAGAGGAAGATTCCGAAGGTGACGAGGTCATCGAGGACCCCCCCACGGCCGACACAAAAACTGCCTCGGAGCATAGCGACATTGTTGCCGACACGCCCGCTCCGGAACGCTCGCCGCAATATGTTGCTGCGTTAAGAGAACTGCAATCGGATCAGCTGTACGCCCTAACAGCATCCTTCTTGGCTCCGGCTGCCGGAGCATACCTCCTGCATGCCATTCGCGCATCACTTTCACGTCCCTCCGAAGGGCTTGTTTCGAACTACAATCTCACTATATTTTTACTGGCTGCCGAGGTCCGCCCCGGAGCCCATTTGCTGCGCATGTTCCGCGCCCGGACAATGTACCTGCAGCGCATCGTCCGCGAGCAAGCCGAACCTGACCTGAAATCCGATGAGCCCGCTGTGTCCGACCTAGGGAGGCGCCTTAGCGAACTCGAGTCGCACATGGCCGATGTCGCCTCCGCCAATGCCGCCTCGGCCAAAGGGAAGGGGAAATCTGTCGGCTCTGCTACACCCACCGAAGTTGCGAACGTCGTCCGCCAGAGTTTCCAGCCTCAATTGGACGCTCTAAACCGCGCCGTACGCCGCTACGAGAAGCGCGCAACTACCCAAACCATGGCGACCGAGGCTCGCCTGCAGGAGCTTGAATCACGTCTCAAGGATGCCCTCGCCCTTGCAGCCGCAGCCGCACGAAATGGGCAGCAGAAAAAGCCAGGCGTTGTCTCGATTTTGTTTGATTGGTTGAGTACATTGCTCATGATTCCTTTGCAAGCGCTGTGGACGCTCCTGGTATACCCGTTCCAAATGTTGTCGAGCATTACCATGAGCATTAAAAGGTTTTTGTTTGGCTATACCAAGAAGGTTGACAAAAAGGGCAAAGGGAAGGCCAAAAGCGCGTCGGACAGAGGACATGGGAGTTTAAATGGATACAGAGCACAAGCGGGGCCGAGCGGGACGAGGTGAGCAATCGGTTTCGGCAAAAACTGATGGCCACCTCTAAATGGATGTAAAACTGACGTTCTCTCGTGAAGTAATCACAAAGATTAAACTACCGTTTCCCGCGTCCTAGAGAAGTTTGAGTCGGAGTTTACATTTCTACCCACACCAATCTCCATCTTGAAAATAGCGCCCGCGTTCCCACGTCTCGAGCGGCATACAGTCTTGCTCGAGCTCGCTCACTTCTGTGAGATGACGTTCAATCGCGCAGTCGTATGAATTATCACTCGTTATTAGAGGCGCGTAGGATACTCGTGGTCTTGTCGAGTTGGCGGCTTCCTTGGGATCGCCATCGATGGAGTTACCGTCATTGCTGTTGAGGTGGGCACGCCCGAGATGGGGAGAGGGTGAAGCCTGATGAAACGTCATTGAGTATTTGGAAGTCGTTCGGTGCTGGTGGGTGTTCTCTATCGGCACTGAAATGTAGAAGGTTGCTGATTTTGAGAATGGAGATATAAATATGGACTAAGTGAGTATTTGCGAGCGAACAGCATGGGAAAAAGCTGCTGTGGCTTTGCTGCACAAAGAGCACGCTTGAGCTGGGTACAACAGTATTGAAGCCAAGACCCTACGGCTCTGCACAAAACTGCCTTGGAATCAAAGGCCGCTAAACTCACAGCATCATGTGCGACTGTAATTTTGCACGCTTAGATCAATCCGCCTAAGAAACGTCCACCTTGCTTGATCTGCCGCCTGACTAGTAAACCCTACTTTGGCCTACACCTGTACGACTGCATAGTGGACTTGTCTAGTATTGCAGCACTGAGTAGCATGTATTCACCTGTTACTTCAAAATCTACTTAAACAAGTGGTAAGAGCATGAATTTGGAAATTTCTGCTAAGCTGTAAATCCTGTAGCTACGCTCGCACATTTGCCGCGTGTAGAAGGGGGTATATGGTCCTTCTAAAACATAAAAGTTTCAAGTTTCCTGACCACCGGTTGTGCTACAGTAGTAGTCTATTGGACTTATACTTTTCTTAAAGGTATTTTGTTAAATTCTACTTGTTCTCGCCGTTGCAAGTAGGTCCACACGCGCCATATCTCCTTCACTAACCCAACCTTCGCCTTATATTCTGAGTTTGCCTGCAGCAGTTCCAGTTACCTAATCAGTTCCATATTTATTCGGCGCACAAGCGCCTTGATCGCTGTGAGCTATCTTTCCGAGGACCGCTACATTTGGCAATTGGTTATAGCAGAAACTCGTCAGAGGTGGACCAATAGTAGCGGTCAGATACGGACGATGCTGTTGGTTTACCGCTAAATTTACCCTTTCCTGGTGTCTGAGAAGGGGATTTCCGGTCATGTACTTCGGTTTGCTCGCCCGGACGACTTTTGTTGGAGGTGTTAGAGGTCGATGATGCAACCTTCCGAGGAGTGGTTTTAGAAGACCCTGGGGCGCTTGCTTTGGTTGCACTTTCCGGCCGCGGCACAACTTCCGTAGAAGACTTGGCTGTTTTGAAGGACTGTGCAGTGGGCGTGTTACTGCCTTGAGTGTTTGATTTCTCTTTGGCACTGCGTTCGGCCTTCTTCGCGTCGTAGTGACGGTCTATCCACCACCTGTGGGGTTTATTACTATCCTCGGCTGCATGTCCTTCCCGAAACATGTAATCCGATTCACCATATCTTTCCTGGAGTCCTATGTAAAGTTCTTTGTAGATATCGCGGAGCCTTGCCATGGCTATGGAGCAGTGTTGCTGGAACCTGTGTGTTTGGGTGAATTTGCGTATGGAGGAGGCCAAGCCTTCAACTTTGTTGTATATAAGCGTTTAGTAGATGAAGTCCCAGTACTCGAGTCCCTTGTTCAAGACAGAATCCTGCTCTATACTTGATCCGTGATTTCCACGTAGACTTAACAGCAAAGGTATCGCAGCCACTTCATCAGGAGGGATCTTGAATCTAGCGGACGGCCAGAGCGATGATGATTAGACCAGGAAAATGCTGCGAGTGATAAGTTCTACGCATGCTGTGGCGTGGCTAGACGCCAAAGAAGCTAAATTTGAGTACGCGTGCTGCATTCTCAAATCGTACTCATGCTTCCACATGGTTCCATGGCTCCTTCCCGCGCAGCGATATTACCAGATTCGGCAGCGTGTGCCTTCGCACTCTCCAGATCACCAAACCAACGCGTTATCCAGATCAAGTTCAGCGTCGTTGCCCCGACAGGTGATCCAGGTGATCCAGCACCACCCCGATATCTATAAATATGGGCCAGCCTCTCCCTCTTGTCCTTTCTTTTTCAGAGCCACTCTCTTTGCCTTTTGGCTTAGATCAATCTGCTTGCGAAGATTGAGTTTGTAACAAAGGCATGGAGAAACACGAAGGCCCACGTACCGATCCATTGCTCGAGGTTTCTCTGGGCACAATTGAGTGCTGAGTTTTTGTCCTCGGAGGCGGGCAATGAGGAACCTTTCCGAGCCCCAGGCCTCCTTTCGTTGAACGACTGGATTTGTTCCGGTGTTCGAGGAAGGGAAAGTTGAAGAGCTACCTTAGATCATATGTTGGAGTGACAGTTGCCTTGACGCCACGTACGTGATGTGGATTGCTTACTCTAACGGGCGTTAAGCAATCACTGGAACG
The DNA here is from genome assembly GCA_009829795.1 of Lasiodiplodia gonubiensis. Lineage (NCBI taxonomy): Eukaryota > Fungi > Ascomycota > Dothideomycetes > Botryosphaeriales > Botryosphaeriaceae > Lasiodiplodia > Lasiodiplodia gonubiensis. The sequence continues at coordinate 115,125 of RHKH01000002.1, read as the reverse complement.
AAGAGAGCATAGACATGATAGTAGTCACAGGTTGTTGCCGTCTTCATATGAAAGCCCTCGTTAGATGAGGTTTCTTTTCTTTATGCTGTCAAATCTTCACGCTGTCGTTGAATCATCAGCCACCAAACTATGCATATCTCCATCATCGTATGACCGTAAATCCGCCTCGAACCTACCACCGCCGCTGCTTCAGCGCATTAACCGCACGTATGAGATTGGCACCATGTTGTCCAACGTCCCATCTCAAAGTCCAAGGTCATACATGACCACGGCGCCAGTACGGAAGTTATACACGAACGCAGCCCTCCCCTCGGTCGCCTTACCGTCCGCCTCCCACTTCCTGCGATACTCCTCCAACATCGCATGCACCTCCTGCAGATATTGCCTCTCGGCTAATGGCACACTCTGAATGACGCGGCGCCACGAATCCGGCTCGCTCAGCCTGGTTTCGCGCACCATGTCCAGAATCTCGTCCTTGGTCTCGATCGCGGCGATGGGTCCATCCGCGTACGACGCCAGCAGCTCGCGGGTGCGAGCCTGCGCCGCCTCGACGATGCTCCACTTGTTGCTCTTCTTGGAGCGGTGCTGCGCCATGAGCACCTGGACGTTGTTCGTGTTGCCGGTCCCACCTCCTCCTCCGCCGGCGCCACCGCCGGGCTTGTTGGAGCTGCGGCCGCCGCTGACGGGGATGCTGCCGCCGTCGGCGGACCCACCGTGGGTGCTGTGGCCTTCGTGGCCGTTGCCAGCGCCCGCTCCAAGGAGGCGGCTGGAGCCAAGGCGGGCGGCGGCGCGGCCCTCGCGGTGGTCGCGCTCGCGCATCTCCTGGCGGAGGTAAGAGAGTAGCTCGGAGCTGCGGATGTCCGTGTCTTCCTTGCGGACAAGTGACTTGACCTTGAGATCAGGCTTTCCAGTATTGATGGCATCGGCCTTGATGATGACGATCCACGAGTGTTTTTCTTCGGCATGGTGCGAGAGGAGTTCTTCCGGCGACCGCGCGTCAATTGAGAGCTCGGCACTGACGTCGTGAGCCCACAGCTCGCTGAGCATCTTTACGCCTGTAGAGCGGAGTGCCGCCGAGTCGAAGCAGGCGATGAGGACGTCGCAACGTCGCGTTGCCCATTGGCCAGGTCCTGAGTCATCTTCGGTCCCTTTCTTGAGGAAGTTGTTCTTGCCAGCCTTCTTGTGGAGACGTGCCATTGACGCTACTAGTCGGTCCCAGCCAAGATTGAGTCCTACAGCGTGGCAACTGCTCGCCTTGCCCTGCGCTTTGGAGCGGTGCTCCTCTATCAGGGCATCATATCGACCTCCAGCGGCGATGACATCGCGTCTCTTTGTGTCATACAAGCATTGGAACATGAAGCCACCAGCGTAGAACTTTTCATTGAATGTGCCGAGAGGGTTGACCTTGATTTGGCGCCGGACGTTGAACTTCTTGAGGTAGCCGAGAACGGTGCGTAAGTGAGCGAAGATCGCATGCGTCTTGTCTAAGAATTCAGTGCCTGCAAGTAGAGATTGGATCTTGCTGAAGGCTTTCTCTGGAGAGTCACTGAAATCAAACTTGGCCAAGTCATCAAGCGAGGTAGATGACACGCCAACGGTGGGGGAACGCAGATCATTTCGAATCTTCTGCCACGTCCAGTCTTGGATGTTCAGCCTGTTGAGAATTTGCTTGACGGAGCGGCGTAGCGGAGGAGCTATACGGCAAGATTCCATGATCAGATCCAAAAGGTCGGCGTGATTGATTTGAAACACAATTGGAGCAGTCGACAAAGACGGAAATTCGTCAATCACCTCGTCCACGACCTTGACAACCTCCGCTTCTTTCAAAGCGAGGTCAAGACTGTTGTACGAAATGATGTCGAAATCGGCTTCTCCGTTGCTACGAGGTGCGCCTCCTGTGAATGCGTCGCGGTAGACGTGGCCGATGGTGTATGTCTTTTCTACAGGAGGGGCCTGTCTGGCAATTGACCGAGCGTAAGGTAACGTGAAGTCGTAAGGCAACTGGACAAGTGTCCCAGAGGAGTCGAAAAGCTTCACGACATTTTGTTCTTCATAATGAGCCGACGTAGGGAAAAGCAGCTGCCTCCTTGTCTTGACAGCACCGTGTCTTCGGAAAACGGCGCTTAACTTGTCTTCGACAAGCTCCTGGAGAACCAAAGTACTCGCCTTCTGTTCATGCGGTCCGTTCGTTGCATTGAGATCCCATGCGTAGTCCTTGACTTGGACCTGCTTGTTGGCCCCCTGAGCAAACAGAGCAGAAAGCATCTTATGATAGTACGGAGACTTGGGATCAGACAAGCCTGCAAGAGCCAATCGAACTGTTTCATCTCCAATTTCGTGCGGAATTTTCCCTTCGTGCAACAGCTTATTGCTGCTGGGTCGCTCACTCGGTCGATGGTTGATAAGCGACAGGATTATTTCTCCTTGTAGGGCCTTGTCTGACGACTGAAAGCAATCAGGCAAAGCATGCTCCTTTTGACGGAGCTTCGTAATCTCCTCGCTTCTTTCCATGGCCGTTTTCAATGGATAGCACATCTCAAAGAAAATGATACCCAGCGAGTACATGTCGACCTTGTTGTCATATGTTCCACTGACACCAGACTTCAACTCGGGCGCGATGTAAAAGGTTGTACCCACACTATGGGTCTGGTCACCTTGAGTATTGGTCGCGGTGCTTCCAAAAGTGGCGGCGCGGTCAGCAACCTGATACTGGCCCGTTGTTGCAAGGCCGAAATCACCAATCCGGGGGTTGTTGGCAGTATCAATGAAGATATTGTCGGGTTTGAGGTCCCTGTGAATAACTCCATGACTGTGAATATGAGCCAGACCCTCGAGTATTTGGCGAAGGAGACGCCATCCCTTATTTGCATCATTGTAGAGTCCATTGCGGATCAAGTCGCGCAATGTTTGGCGCTCGCAGAACTCCATCTGGATGTAGAGAGTAGTACGGATTCCGCGAGATTTCGAACTTGATGCTGTACGTTTTAGCTTGAGTGGTGATTTGGTCTCGGCGGTACCAGTGCCACTTTCGCTATCAGCATCAGAGAACTCATCTTCCGTGTCACTCTCATCTTCAGAATCGTCCCCAAACTCGATATTGATTCCAGAGCTTATGAAATCAAGACCGCCGGTGTTGCTCCTTGTGAACTGTATGTCAGGGCCACTGTTAGACACTGTATCATCTGTAGCCACAACTGATTCTGTCTCCGTCTCTGTGATTGGAAGTCAGTTTTCAGCATCGAAAATAAGCGCGTGCTTGGCACTTTGGATGGTCACAAATAGTACAAATTCCGGGTTAATAGAGAACATACCAGTGTCGATAGCACTACCCAGTTCATTCTCCGGCCATGCGGAGTAGTAACGTACGACATACGGATGATTCATCTTAGAGAGCAGCATAACTTCCGACAGGACATCGGAGAGAGCAGAAGCGGTGTTTTGTCGGATCTTCTTGATCGCGTATACACCTCCGTCGAGTTTGTTGCGTGCCTTGACGACCTCCCCATATCCTCCCCTTCCGAGGCGGCCAAGCTCTGTCCATTCGCTGGCATAACGGGAGAAAGGTCCGTTGCCGTAGCTGCCTTCATAGCTCGAAGACTCACGACGGATTCGACGACCAGCTATGGGTATCGAACTACTGGTAGAATGCAACCGGATTCGCGGGGGTGAAGAAGGCATCTCAAGAACAGGTGCATCGGTGCGAAGGAATTCTGAAGGCATAAGGTCGAAGGCAGAAGGACGTTTCTTCGGATCAGGCCTGAAAAACTTGCGAACCATCTCTTCAAGGGGTGCTGAGATGTCCATACCCTCCATCAGTGCTGCCGGAGAACTGTACTTCTGGGGTGCGTCGAGGCCAAACAGCATTTGCAAGAAGACAATGCCCAGATCCCAGATGTCCGTCTTCCTTGAAGGTCTACCGTTGCCGTCTTGAAGCTCGGGAGCTGTCCAATAGGCAGACCTCGCTGACTCGGCCTTTTCGGCTCCCCGAGCGACGTCGATAGCATTGTGAAGGCACTGTTGGAAACCGCCATCTGCCAATTTGACAAACAGGGGGCCACCTTCAGCAGGTTCACAAAAGAGCACATTTCCTGGATGAACTCTCTTGTGGATCACACCACTGCGATGCAAGTAGTCGAGTGCCTGAAGGAGATCGGTTGTCCAAGAGCGGACCTTGTCCGCAGGGAAAGTGTCAATTACTTGGAACAGGTCGATAAGGGACCCTCTATCGGCAAAGTCTGAAAGAATGCTGATGTTCCATTCTGCACCCTCCGGTGCTCTATCAATTTTGAAATCGAGGATGGTGATGACGTTCTCGTGCGACACGTTTCTCAGGTCTTCCATAGCCTGGTCAAACTCTTCGACGAGCTTCTTCACACGAACAGGATTATTCTCAGCCTTGACGAGAGCCTTCTTGAAGGCGAGCGGAATCGTCTTGTGAATGACAGCGTATACCTGGGCGACAGGTCCGTGGCGGAGCGGCCTCATTGGGCCATTTTCGATTTCTGGGAAAATCAACATCGACGTAGTGGGTGAAATAATTCGGCGACACGTACCATAGATCATGCTAGTCTCTGTAGGAGCAGCAGAGATGATTCTAGTTTGCCGTTTCTGTTCCTTCCGCCTGTTCAACTCCTGGTCCACCATATGCTTGAAGATGCGGTCCTGCTCTGCTTCTTCTTCCTCTATCTTCTTCTGTTTCTCTTCTTCCTGCTTCCTGGCCAGTTCCTCAGCGGCGGCCTCATGGACCTGACGTTCTTCTTCCAGACTCGGCGCGGCCTGGTCTTCCTGGCGGGCGGCTACAGCATCCTCGAGTAACTCTTGAATAGCGGTGGCGATCTCGAAGATCATGACTTCACCGAGAAGCTCGCTGGGCTTGGTCTTCACCAGGTCCTCCAAGATCTTCTGGGTTTTGGTGCGCAAACCATTAGTGGCCTCAAGCTTTAGAATTGGGATAGTCCTGGGATAAGTGGCTGTGAGTTGGACGGACAGGAGGGCGTTGATGTCTTTGTTAGTGTAGGACTTGAGCGAAAGCTTGAACGCGCGGTCAGCGGTTTTGCTCCAGGCTCCCTTGGTTTCAACGTCCTCATAGTCCTCCATGAAAATGGCCTTCAAGGCTTCGATCTCGTCGGCTTGGGCCTGGGCATAGTTGGCGGTTGCAGCTTGTGGCGTGGGGGCTGCAGCATCTTCGGACTGCTGGGCTTTCGCCGGGGATGGGCGCGCAGCAGATTTGCCATTGGTCTTAGTCGGAGTCTTGGGTGCAGTCGCGATCTTCTTCCACGGGGATTTGGTCGGAGCCATGGTGGGCAGTGCGTCGGGATGGGAAGTAGGCCAGGGGTAGCGGGGACCTAGAGAATGCAGCCGAAGCTGCAGCCCTTTACACGGTGGAGATCATGACGCGAAGCGAACAGGTGGGTGTTTTGGTAAAAGCGCAGGTGGTGGAAAGAGTAGGCGTCGAAGCTGGCGCGCGAAGCCCGACAGTCAAGGCGCGCTGCCAGGGAATCTTATCGATAGCGGGGCCGCGAAGGCGGTGAAGCGTGCGTGGGTCTGCGCTGATCCCGGCTCCCTGTGTTTTGGCGGCGCGCGCAACTGTCAACACACCATCCCAAAACACTCATCACCTCCACCAAGCTTCCCCACACCCGTCGCGCCCCGGATTCCAGCATCGCACCTGCCCGCGCCGTGCCTGGCCGCGGTCAATGCGCACAAAGTCGCGCCTTCTACCACCTTAGTCCTTATCTGCGACCGAACGCCCACTGCACCTGCCCGCCTAGCAACCATGTTATCTTGGTGGTCAGGCTCGCGCAACCCTGCTCACAACCCACAAGGTTCGCCCAGTCTGTAGTGTCTGCACCGCCATGCCATTGACAGCATGAATACAGAAGCTGTGGAGGATACACAGCTCGAACCTCCCGAGACGCCTGCTCCCGTCTTCGCTGCCCGCGCCATCAAGCACGCAATCTTCGGCACTCCAGCTCCACCCGAGACCGTCAAACCCGCCAAGTTTGAGTCCAAAGCTGATCTTCCCGCCACCTCGCGACCTCTTCCCGCAAACTTCGGCCTCAGGAATGCTGCCGATTCCGATAAACAAAGGCTCCCGGGCGGCATTCTCTCAACGCCGGGCACCGTGAGAGACCGCAAGACCGTGTCGTTCGGCGCCCAGGTGGTTGACAACGAGGGCAAACGGACCAAAAGTGGGATCCCGAACAACTGCCCCGGAAAATTTCCGAGTCCGTGGACACCGAAGGTCGATGCTCTTGCTGAGGAGTCTCAAGAGGAACCCAGTTCAAGCTCCAAGCTTACTGCCAAGTTGTACGCAGCACGAGATTCATCCAAGCACACCGAAGCGAAGACACAACCGCAGGTACGACCACAGGCACGACCGCAGGCACAACCGCAGGCACAACCGCAGGCACAAATGCCTTTGAAACCCAAACCGCGGGCAAAGGATGACGGCGACATTACGCTAGACCTTATGGAACCGCGCTCCGAGTCGGGGCGCTACTGGAAGGAGCAATATTTGTCATTCGCGTTTGAGAGCGAGAGAGAGGCCCGAAAGATCATCAAGAAGCTTCAGATCGCGAAGGAGTACGCCAGGAAGAAGGACCACGAGGCCCTGGAGCTGAACGAAAAACTGGAGACTGAGCGAAAGCGCCACGCACAACGCGAGAAGGAGCTGGAAGCGAAGAACAAGGATTACAAAGAAAAGTTGAGGCAAGCCTTGGCCGAGAACGGGAAGTCAACCACCGAGGTTGCTACGCTAAAGCAACGTTTGGCTGTCTTGGAGGGCAACGCGATGCCCGATCTGCCCGCAGACTACAGTCTGCCAAAGACCGAGCTGGAACGAGAGTTTGATCAGATGATGCTAGATCCACAAGAAGCAAGCCACTACATGCTTGATGCCACACCTGTCAATGGTCGCGGTCGGTCGGAGAAGCCAAAACCAAAAACCGAGTCAGTTAAGCAAAAGCCGCTGACGAAGAATACTTCGATGCCCCCACCGATGGAACCGCAAAGCCGACTGGGCGCTTCTCCGAGGCGTCCGCGCCGCTTCACGTCTGGTAATAGAGCAGATCGGCCTGCGATCTCTCGCGCGCATGCGAAGACTGCCAGTACATCGGCTGTCGAGGACCCTTGGATGGCAAACGGAGACTCCGTTGTGGAAGCGAGGCCAAACAATCCTATTTCGCCAGTGAAAAAGCCCAGCCACCAGGCTGCTGGGTCTTCCGAACCGCAAACTGCTGCTAATCCAAGGCGGGTGAAGAGTGACCGCCATCTTCCATCTTCGGCCAATCCCTTGGTTTCAGCTTCTGCCAAACCTTCCAACGGTCTTGCATCAGAAGAGATGCGCAAGAAACTGGCTAGAGAACGCGTTATGCAAAAGAAGCGGGAGCGGGACATGGGTAAGGAAAACGCTGGGCCCAATGCTACAACATTGCGGTGAGGCTTTCCGCAGGCATACCCAAAGTCTATGCAATCAACATAATCGCAATATGCGTTTCGGAAACTTGGAGTATCGGTATGGAGGCCAAAGTGCCGTGAATTATCAGGTTGGAGTATTAGGAGGTTTTGTGTTCAGAGATACCACGGTTGGCATACATGATTCAGGGATGCAGTTTCACACAGATTGACTATTGCCCTATGCCCTACTTTTGCTTGTTCTTAATGATATGTTTTCTTCATTTCAGCCAAACCACTAGCTTCTGATGTTTTCAGAGCACGTATAATGACTTTACTGATAGCACCTGCAATTTCGTTTTCCCCCGCAGTCATTAAATACCACGATGGTACGCTCCAGTTCTACGCCACGGACTATCAAGATCATCGACACACATCTTTTAAACGCTATTAGGAACATTCCGAGACTTGCGATATCTATACCGGGTACGGGATGCTGCAATCAAGACTAATCTTTGTTTAGTGCAATTTTTCAGCCCCGTTCGAATCTCGATGCAATGTGCCGGCTGGAATCGTTATCCACTCATCAACCGCGCCGCAAGTCTCCACTTGCCGCGTACTACAGCGGGGGCGGTCCGTTTTAAATCTTCGGCCAGATCCGAAGAATGGTGCTAGTACAATGCAACCCAAGCAGTTGAAGGCGTGATAAATGCCGAAAGATCTAGTCAACGCCTCTGCTAAGTGCCGTGGCTTGGTACGCCAACATCAATCTGGGCGACTGTCAACGGCCGGACTCAACCGTGGCTTTCGCTACTGCCTGTCATAGAGGGAAGTTCCGGGAGCTTCCAGGCGCTTGGGACGTCCTGCCATCTCAATGCGGAATCGGCGGAAACAAGGCTCTGGAACACCCGACAGCAGGATTTGTTGCACCACCACGCATATTCAGGCCTCGTAACCCATGAGTAGGCATGACAATGGTTCTAACGATTTTTCGCAGGTGCCAAGCAGGCCCAAGTCACTGGGCAGGATGGGCGCCGAGCGAAGTGTGTCGATTCGCTCAACTATCAGCTCTCTAGACAGAGCCGCTATTTTATTGTGACGAACCGGGGTCGTCTGACGCAATACTATGGGACCCTATCCACCAGTTAGAAGAGACGGGCCTTGGCGCCGCTGAAGGGGTTCTTATAACAATTTGTTTTAGGTTGCATCCCCGCCCATTAGCCAATGGCGTCATCCAGAATAGGCATTGCATGATAACACCCAACCCCCGCTTATCGTCACGACGGACGGCATCGCCTACTGCGGGCCAAGAGAGCTCTACGAGCTGGATACAACCCTGCTAGCCGATCGCACATTTAATCTTGGAGGTCTCTCCGCCTCTGCGCCAATATGGGAGACCATCGCCATGTCCTGCCCTCAAGCCATCCTTTGATTCTCATTGTCACCCACTACGCCTCTCGGAAGCTCGGAAAGTATCAGAAGTTGTCATTGTACGATTGTTCTGTTGCGAGATATCCTGGCAAACCAACCTGAAGTGAAAGAGCTGGCCGACGATCCCGCCAACTTCCGCCATGTCGCTGCACCACGACCCAGACGACAAACACATCGCCGAACGCGTCGCCTCCCCTTCAGGGGACTCGGCCGCTTTCAAGAATGGTAGCCTCGAGTATGTTGCTGAACAGGGTGGCAATGGATCACTTCCGACTTATCAGGAGGCGTCCGGCGCACCCGTTGAGTCCTACTCGCCGCTTGGGTACGAGGTCAAATGGTATACCATCATCTTCCTGAACATTGGACAGATGATCGGCACTGGTGTTTTCTCGACGCGTAAGTGTGCTGTCAATGTTTAGTCCACACTTTCTGTTATGCGTTTTACATGGTTCGCTGAGGCTGTCGTGGACGAAGTCAATGTTTGAGTATATTTTGAAAAGCTTCTACTTTACTGGCCAAAGCTCTCCATGGCTACAGTGATGACGACCAGCTCAAGGATTATTCTTCGTAGTGGTCCAGTTGACACTTGCGCTTCCTGATGTTTCTGTCACTTCTTATGCATGCGAGCTAACACCACGCTGCAGCCGCTTCGATTCTAAGCAGTACCGGCTCCGTCGGTCTCAGTTTGATGTACTGGTTCATCGGCTTCATCATCTCCTGCTGCGCGCTGGGCGTCTACCTCGAACTCGCCTCCTATTTTCCAGCTCGCTCCGGCGCCGAAGTCGTGTACCTTGAACAGGCCTACCCGCGACCAAAATACTTCTTCCCTGTTGCCTTCGCCGTGCAGACTGTGATTCTATCATTCAGTAGCAGCAATGCTATCGGTGAGTACCATTTAAGGTTGAGGGGGAAAAGCAGGAAGCGGCACTGACAAGGGATTAATAGTGCTTGCGCAATACATCTTCCGGATGACTGATCGCGATGGTAGTGACTGGGAATTGAAAGGCATTGCTGTCGCTGGATACACACTTGCCGTGATTCGTAAGATTCCTTTATAGAGTGAAGGAATTTTGCACTGATTGAACCCACAGTACTCATCTCAAACAACAGGCTTGCTCTATGGTTATCCGATATAATCGGTTTCATCAAGGTTGCGACACTAGTATTGTGAGTGGACTTCGTACTCATCATCAACCCTAATGGGGATCACCTGCTTACCCGTACAATAGCATAAGCATTACTGGTCTCGTATGCCTTGGCGGCCATACCTCCGTGGCTGACCCTAAAATCAACTTCCGGGACGCCTTTGCTGGAACCACGAGCAATGGTAACGGCCTCGCAAACGCACTGGTGAAGATTACGTTTGCATATTCAGGCTACCAGAATGCCTTCAACGTGATGAACGAAATCAAAAACCCGGTCAAGACGATTAAGAAGTCGGCGCCACTCTCGCTGCTCATCGTTGCTATCTTGTACATGCTGTGTAACGTTGCCTACTTTGCCGCTGGTAAGTGAGGCCACTTGTTCATGCATTCCTCCGGGACATTCAGATGAATAGCGTTGACTAATTGACTACCCTCTTCTCCACAGTTCCTAAGGAGGAAATCATGGAATCTGAGCAAGTCGCAGCATCGCTCTTCTTCACCGCCATCTTCGGCGAGCGCGCCGCCAAAGGCCTTAACATTCTCGTCGTTCTGTCCGCATTTGGCAATCTCGTCTCCGTGCTGATCGGTCAGTCCCGGGTTATCCGCGAGGTCGGTCGTCAGGGCGTCCTTCCATGGCCCGCATTCTGGGCCAGTACTCGACCGTTCGGTACACCCATCGGCCCGTATTTACTCAAATGGGGCATGACAATACTCATGATTTTGGCTCCGCCCGCGGGTGACGCATTCAACTTTGGTACCCTTGCCTCCAAACCATTCTTTTTAATCTCCAGATAGGCGAGACGTGCTGACATGCAACAAACAGTCGTCGACCTCCAGAGCTACCCGGATTCCCTCTTCCTTTTCCTCATGGCTGCCGGTCTCTATTTGATCCGACGTCAGCGCGCGCGTATCGGTGTCGGTCGCTCGGAGTTCCGGTGTTGGGATGCGGCCGTCATCTTCTACCTGCTCGTCAAAGTCTTCCTGCTTGTCATGCCCTGGTACCCGCCGGAGGGCGGCGCCACAGGCGGCGACGTCAGCTTCTGGTACGCAACTTACTGCGTCGTTGGCATCGGCATCATCCTCACCTGCGGCGTTTACTACTGGGTCTGGGTCTACTTTCTGCCCAAGATCGGCGGCTATGAGATGCGTCAGAGAGTTATCCAGCTACCGGATGGTGCCATTACACATGAGTTGGTCAAAGTGAAGAAGGAGGATCTGGCGAAGTGGGATGATGAGCATGACGCGTTGGGTAATATAAAGACTGATAATGGGGTGGAGCCCATTAAGGTCTGAGAAACTAGAACCGCGTAAGAGAATACTATGAAGCGTATGGCATTGGGGTTGGTAGATGAGAGAAGTGATAGACATAGGGTGCTCCTGCATTCCAACGTATAGATTTTCAAGTCGGCATGGGTATACCAGTTCGTTCATGCACATTCGCAATGCCACTATGCAGAGTGACGCATCCCACTCATGGGAAATTAAGGACACTATTGAAGACACAATGGTAAAATGAATAGAACAGCATCTCTTGAAGCTAGTGGTCTTCTTGCCTGGAGGACCGCATCCTATGGTACCTAGCACCTGATATACGACCCCTGAATTCTTGGTTTGAGTTCATTGGCAGACTAAATGTAGGCTCTTATTTTACGAGGAATACTTGACCATGTACGACAAAAAGATTGACACGTAGAGAGAGCAGAAATTACTCATACCCCTGACTTAGGCAGAGCACATCACTTGTACACATTAAACTACTGCGCTTCAAAAATTACACCCGTGCAGACACGGAACCTGCTTTGTACTTTAAAAATATATTTAAACCACCATAACCTTCCTCATTCATGGATCCTACCTTTACAAGTCAACAAATCACCAATATTTGACTCAAGTATCAATAAGCATCAAGCACTGTGCATTATTGAATTGCATTTCGCTTTGACAAAATGGGCCAATTCCAATCCTACGAGGCTGATGAACTGCCTGATGAGTATCGCCGCAGTCGCAAGAAAGGAAAATCTGGCAAATCAGAATCGAAAGAAGAGAAACCCAAGAAACGTGGCTTTTCGTGCTTCAAGCGGGGAGGTGGTGATAGTAAAAAGTCTAAGAAGCATGATGAGTGGGAAGCGCCACCTGACATAGGACGCCCGAACCCCTGGGCGTAATATAAGAATCTTGTTTAGGCTTATGATAAGAGTGCATCTCTATGAGCCATGGTATTGTCAATGCATAATCTGTTACGTTGCACACAATCCCTGTCTTGAGTAAAATGACTCCTTCATTTGACTGTCATGCTTCGAGGCTCTTATGAAGCAAACGCGGGCATGTGGTGGTGGAAACTTCACTTTTTGCCTTTTGACGTCTTGGGTCGCGTTGTCCCCTCCGGTGACAACACATAATAGATGACACACAACGGCACACACGTCCACATGTACAGATCTCCAGAATGGAAACACAAACCTAAAACTTAAAAAAATATCGTCGATATAACCCCAACGAACTCTTCCATCAAATCTCCGCGACAACTCCTCACTACCTCGCCAGATTGAACACGCAAACCGGCACACGAACGCATCCACCTCTTTACCTCAGCTACCATTAAAGCACGGGAAGTCCATTTGGAAAAAAATGGGTCAAGGAAGTTCCTACGAACGATATCCCTCTCTAGAAGACATGCCCAACCACTTCCACGACCACCGCCATCACCATCGTCACATCCACTTCTGCGGCGGCCGGAGGCGTGGTGCACCACCGCCGCCGTCGCCGTGCTGCATTAGAAGTCCACGGCGCCTCCGTGACCGCATCCCGTGCCTGAGGCCACGCCACGACCTCTCAACCTCCCACCCGCCTCCAGGACCAGCGCCGCAGAGGAGGCGTGGCGACGACGGTTGGGGGGGAGGCGGACGTAGGGGATTGCTCGGCCCAGGACCGCCGCCGCCAGGACCGACCAGAGGAGCGGGCGGCTCGACCAAGTGCGAATTTTGCCACAACCCGCCGATGAATTTTACGAATTTGTGCGCGGTGTGCTGGAGGGAGAGGATAGAGCCGGAATTTGAGATGCGAAAAAGGGGGTGGTGGTAGGATATTCTGTGATTATGGGGCAATGGGACAAAGAGGGCGGTTTGTAGGAGGATGTGTTTGACAACTCACCATTGATTTTCCTGGATCATGTATGGGGTTCGGTGCTTTTCCATACTGTCCAAATTTGCTTGTCCTGCCCAGACAGCTTACGAGTGCAGTGGCTTTTGTTCTTCTGCAAACTGCATCACCTTGCGCAGCATATCATGTTATTCTTAGGAAATCAAGACGTTGCAAACTCACAGTACTGGTATGACAAGCGGCGAGGTGCGGGCGGGGATTCCAATGTAGGCTACCAAAAGTACAGCCTTTGATGTCTCATGAAAGCCACTGCACTCTGTCTATGGGCCCCTCAAGCGGGTATTCGGATACGAATGTGTTTTTCATATGAAACAGTAATGCTTGGATTTCGACCTCGATTGCCCGCATAGGTATATGGGATTGGTTTGGGAGGGGAAGGTTCCTAGTGACCCACTATGGGCCTCCACGGCGCGGAGGGGGTCTTTGTTTGATATTTAAAGAAACTGGAGAGGCAAGGGAAGCGGAGAGATGCAAGCAGTGGGAACGAAAGGGTCTCGGGCCGGGCCGGCAGGGGGGCGCTGCAAGCAATCTGTGCCCCGATCTCGATGCTGTTGCATTCATGCTGACGCAGATGCAGTCAGGGTTGGATGCGGAATGTGCGGCTGGATGCTCAGAAGGCGGTGTAAGCGAGGCTGGCTTCTGGGCTGGTGGAGAAAGTACCGCCCTCTCGACGCTTCAGCTCAAACCTCAACAACACCTCCGCCGCCGCCGGGCTTCTCGCCGCATCCTCGCATCATCATGCGCCGCAGCCGCCTGCACGGCATCCGCCCCCGCTTCGCTAGCGCCGCAGGGGCCCGCAGCGGCTGACATGCGAAGCGCTGCGGGCGCGTAGCCGACGGCTCAGAAGGCCAGCGAAGGCTCTGCCTCTGAGCGGCGGTCGTCGGCGAGCGTCGGGCTGGCGGGCGCGAGAAAGGGCGCAGTGCTTGCGCTCGCTGATCCGCCCGCGCGCAGTCTAGCCGGCTTCGGACCGCCGTTGCCGTCAGTCAGCCTTATGCGCCTCGACCTTGCCGCCGCCTGACGATTGCGGAACCACGCTACCGTACCTTGCTGGGTCACGCCTACCAAACCCCGACTCTTAACTTCTGCCCGGTTGCGCCCTTCCTCAACCACCTCCACCTTCCCGCCGACCCTCGCACTGCTTCCCCCCGCCACACCTGTCACCATGGCCGAGCGCGTGTTGATGAACGAGTACAAGGCCCTCGCCCAGGAGTCGTGGACCAACATCGAGGTGAGCCGTCCCTTATCGCCCCCCGCTCCCTGCTCAGCTTCGATCGCTCCCGCGGTCCCCAGCCCAGGGAGAACCCCTCTCGCGCACCTTCTTGTTTCTGCAGCTCTAGCCGCCGCCCTTTCCCCGCCGGAGACCTCACGCTTACTGACTGGCCCCTTTCGCAGCTGGTCAACGAGAACATCTTCGAGTGGGATGTAGCCCTTATCGTCCTGAACCCGGACTCCATCTACTATGGCGGATACTTCAAGGCCAAGATGAACTTTCCCAAGAACTATCCCTTCAGCCCGCCAGGTGAGCATGCCCGATCACCCTCCGCCCGGCACTCTGCTCACTAGCGTAGACTTTAAGTTCATGCGCCCACTCTGGCACCCCAACGTGTACCCTGATGGTCGTCTCTGCATCTCCATTCTTCACCCGCCAGGCGACGACGAGATGTCCGGTGAACTCGCATCCGAACGCTGGTCGCCCGCCCAGCGCGTCGAGTCGGTCCTGCTCTCCATCCTGTCCCTGCTGGATGACGCCGAGCCCTCGTCTCCTGCCAACGTTGATGCTGGTGTTATGCTGCGCAAAGACCCTGCCAAGTACAAGGAGATGGTCAAGAGGGATCTGGACGTCAGCAAACAGGACATTCCGGAAGACTACGTCATGCCCACCCACGAGGACGCCTTCAAGTCGAAGAAGAATGACGATATCTACATGGAGTGGGAAGACAGCGATGCCGACTCAGACTTTGGAGCCTCAGACTCGGACATGGACGACTTTGACGCCGAAGACGACGATGACGAGGAGTTCGATGAGGACATGGACGAGGACGACTCGGCCAGTGATGACGGGAAGAAGAAGGCCTGACGGTCGACGACATGATTTCTTTGATCTTTGCATTGCTGCATGGTTTTCGGTCTCTCCGCATCTTCATACGTCTACCCCGCGGCATCTGCCGCCGGCCTTAGGGCTTTCTTCTAATTTGCAGCGAGGCGTTTTGGGTTCCAAAGTTCCAAGCCAGGAATATAGGCATTTGCTTGGCGTCCATGAGGCTCGCAGCGGATCAAAATATCCTACGTATACAGCTTTTTTTGCTTGGGTTCTTTTTCGGCATAGCGATAGAAGGCGATGGTACAGAGATCACACTACGAATTTAGAGCATTTTCTCCACACCGCCCTAACGCTGTTTCATCTAGAGTAGCTGAGGTGCGACCTCACACCAGGAGCGGGGTGCGACAGCACATCCATCAGCCTGGTCGTCTGCCAGCTAACTCACTGCTGGACAACAAGCGAAGCGCAGCCTCGCTGGTAAATGAGCAGAACAGCGATACGTCCGTGGCAATTTGTAGCAAAGCAGGGCGTAGTCTCCTGTCGCTTGAGTTCAGCGCCTCCTGAATGTCGCACTGGGTCTGCAGAAGCGGATAGCTACCTTTTCATAGAGCGCCACAAGCGCCAATAAGCCCAGCTCGTCGGAAGCGCAATTCGAATATGCACGCGTCCTTTGTCTCAGTCGTTGGCGGAAATGTCAAACTCCTCCTGGACTTCTTTGATCCTCACACCCCTGGACTCGGCGATGATGCCCATCAACCCTTGGCCAATGTCGCGCATTTCGTTGTAGTCTTGCAGACGGCGGATGTGCTGCTGGACGATGTCCTTTGCAGCCTGGACCGCGACATCCCTTTCGGCATTGGCGTCAGCCTCGGACTTGGCGCTGGGATTCGTGGCAGCCGCATAAGAGGGAAGTTTCGCAGCCACAGAGGGGATGGCCGTCAATTCTTTGAGCACGTCGGCGCGCCGCGCGGTCAGATCGGCGAGCGTGGCCTGGAGCGCGGCCGTGCGGGCTTGCGCGTTCGGCTGGGGCTCTAGGTCAGTAATGCGAAAACGCCGATAGGAGAATTAAAATAAACGACACGAATACACAGCATACCAGGCGTTTGTCTCCGTGCGGGCGCATCTGGGGACTTGTTGCACCTTCATTCCCCGGTGACGAGTCCGGCTCCACCGCGTCCCGTTGATCACGGCGTGCATTGCTCGAATCCATGCTGACAGTGATGGGCTTTGTTGCGGGAAGCATCCATGCGGGCGGGCCCTGGGCGGATAAGGCAGGCTATGATGCAGCCGCGGCCGGGGTGCGTAGTGCTGACTAACTGACTCGCGCGTTGCGTATGCGAACGCCGCCTCGTCCCGGATGCTCGTGCCGTTCCACTGCGAAGCCAACTCTCACTTCCGGAGTGATCTTCTCACTACCCTTTCGTTGTAAACAACCTCTCCCCCTCCGAGACCTGCCCGACTCCCTGTCGCATCCTGGCTCGCCTCCCGTCGCTGCTGCACCATCCGTCGCGGACTCCGGCCGCCCAGTGTACATCTTCTGTTTCATCCCCGTCGCAACAGCCCACCCATCATGAGGGCGGTCTATAAGCCCGCGCGCGCCGTTGGCCTGGCAGTACTCTGCCTTGCTGCTACCACCAAAGCCCACGAACACCACATGGACAACATCCCTGAGGGCCAGTACGCTTCATCCGATCCCATAGTGCGTTACACCGCCAAACTCCCCCGCGCCGGACTGCTGGAATCGCATACTGACGGACTGAGCAGGACGCTATTCTATGGATTCACATCCTCCTTCAATCCCTCGCCTGGGGCGTGCTATACCCCACGGGCATGGTCTTGGGCGTGCGTTTTCCTCAATCCCGCCCTCTCCCGCTTACGCAGCGGTTCCACTCACCTGCCTGTTTAGTTAACTCGCTCGAGGTGGCATGTACCACTCCAATCGGTCGCGACCGTCATGGCCATCGTCGGATACATGCTCGGACATAAGCACAAGGGCCGTCAGTTTGCGCCAGGTGTGCACGGCAGCTTCGCCCCATGGTTGATGTGGATGGTCTTCACCCAAGTTATCCTCGGCGTCTACCTTAAGCTCCACCTTGAGAAGGGCATTCACGGCAAGATTAGGAGATTCATTGTCCCTGCTCACGGCGTCGTGGGCAAGCTCATTCCCGTTGCTGCTTGGGCCCAGATGCTCTTCGGCGGCATCACCTCTCTCGGATTCTGCCGCGGTGACCACATGGGCCAATGTCTGGCGCACTTCATCATGGGCAGCGCCTTCATTGGCTATGGAATCATTATGACCATTCTGCTCCTGGTTGGGCAGGTGTGGCTGAAGCGCTCTGGACGGAGCCAGGAATTTTTCGACTCGGTCATGATTGCGGCTTGGGGATGCGTCAACACTTTCACTGAGCACCGCTGGGGAGGCCCTTGGGTTCACAATGACCTGCAACACACTTCCATGGGAATCGTTTGGTGGTGTGCTGGTCTCCTTGGTATCTGGTTGAGCAGGAGCAGGGACGGCAGGCCCAAGAGGAACCTCATTCCTGGCATCGTTATTCTTCTCACTGGCTTCGCAATGTCCGCCCACCCACAGTCGCTGCCTCTGTCTACCATGGTCCACACTGTCTTTGGCTATACCCTCATGGCCGCCGGCGCCGCCCGTATCATCGAAATCTCCTTTGTCCTCAAGGACAAGAATGGTGTCTCTGGCGACGGCGCCGAGATTAACAGCTGGCAGCACCTTCCTCCCTTCGTATGTTCAATCCTCAAGCTCTTACACTGCTCAAAGCTAACTTTTGCAGCTCCTCTATGCTTCCGGCTTCCTCTTCATGGGCGCTACTGAGGAACAAATGGCGCTCCTTTCCGACGCCCACGTCACCCACGTTTCCTACGTCCTCATTCTCTACAGCGTTGCCTTCCTCCTCTATCTCTGTACGTCAACCCCTTTATGCGTCTTCATATATATGAAACATGGCACTAACAGGGATAATCCATAGTCGTCAACATGCTCCTCCACGTCTACGCCACCTGGGCTTGGCCGGAATCCACCAAGCCCGACCCCGAGAGCGGCCGTGGCCAGCTCAACGGTCACGCCCGCCGCCCGCACTCGAGATCCGACGCACAGCGCCTACGGGATGCGGAAGAGTTTGAGCTGGAGGGCTTGATCAGCGATGAAGAGGATGCAGCGAATCTGGATGGCAGCACGGATGCAGAGCCGGATAGTCCGAGGCATAAAGAGGGAAGAGTGAGGGTTTAAGAAAGTTATTGGAAGAGGAGAAAAATATTTTTATGGAAACAGGGGACGGCGAGGAAGCTAGGGAGAGCTTCGTCTTTTAACTACTACTTCTCCGTTGTTCAGACGCTGATCCAGGGCCATTGTTCCTATTTCTCCTATACCTTTTTCTAGGGAACGGTCTTCCTCGTCTTGCTTTTGGCTTTGCATGGCGTGCAGAACTGATTGCGATCTTTTCTGCTGGGCGTTAGATTTTTGCTGTTAATGTCACTGTCTTGATATGTTGTATTAGGAGGGAGAGTTGGCTATTAGGAAGAACGGTTCGCTGCAAGCATGGATATTTCCGCTGATAGAGTTCTTGGTCGAAGTCAGGGTGGCGGCGAGGAAAGGAAGAATGCGCATACTGCTGTTTGAGTGCCTTCTATGTTCTTTGGCTCGAGAGTACTCGAAGTAGATTACTACGGATTCTTGGGGAAGAAGAAAGACTTTCTCTGCTCGCATGTTGAATGCAAGTCAGCCCTCAGCTAGTGAATACTTCACGGCTGGCGGGGTCAACGCATCTGCCTTCTCGCTTGGGCAGGCACGTGCGTATCCACACCGTAATGCACGGCAATATGACGGTATTGCGTATGCAAAGGGTAGACGAGAAAGACCGCACGTGGATCAGCAGTTTCACGTGCAGTACTTCAGCAGTGGTGGATCCGAGTGCGACTGGGATACAAAAGACATCACCGCTTTGCTTCTGAATTGGAATATCGAAAAGCATGGGACATAGGTGCTGTGTTTAACAAAAACAACCAGCAAGTTACATCACAATGACTTGTCTGGAGTGCCTTTGTGTTGGTTCCTCATATCACGACCTTCCTAGGCAGCCTTTCTGTGGTGGTCGAGCAAGCGATTGATGACGTTGTGGGGAATGAGGTGACGGTGAGCCGTGGGGAGGAATGATGGTGAAGGTGGATGTGGGATGATGATGGCGAGGAGTTGAAAGTGAGGAAGTTGCCAAAGGCACTGGCTCAATTTTTCTGAGTTGTCAAATGTTATGGGTAGTTGAAGAAATTCATAAGTGCAGATTGAGAATTATACATTCAAGTCTAAACGATGGCTTCCACTGTCTGTGTAAATTGAGTTCATCTAATAGAGCTTCTTCCTCGCGGCTGCTACGAAGATCACTCGTGGAGAATTTTCTGTCATTCGGCTTAAAGTTTGCATGTCACTGCCAGACTTTTCAAACGTCACCGAAAGAGTGATGGTATTGTGCGCACTTTATACTTTCAAGATGGTGGATTGTATATAAGTGATTTATAAATAGCTGTCACCGTTCTCCTTGCTCCTGTTCGGCAAGCCTTTCTGTGACTTGCTTTGTTAGATGGAATACCACGTAGAGTCAAGAAGATTATACAGGTATTTGAAAGCAGATGCTGAATACCAGCAAGATAGGTTGTCGCTGAGGAGTCACATGGAAAATTGTGGCTATCACTCAACAGGGCCCTTCTTGGAACCGAGGCGTAGAAGAACCCCGAAACACATAATACGTTTCACCTCGCTTCCAAACAGTGTTTTGAGCATAGGATAATCGACTATCAGCCAACATTTGTGGCAGATATTCCATAAACTGAAACCTGAAGAGTCCAAAATACTAGTTTATGTACTAAGAACTGGGCCATGCAGCAGTATCACAAGGCCATAAAACTCACCAGGGCTTCTGGGGGCACGTGTACATACCCCGACCAAGTATGGTAGCTCTCACTTGCTTCACCCTACGGCGAAAGATATAAAACAGCGAGCCCCCAAAACCTCTTCCCAATTGTCATAAAAAGCATCCGCGGAAGTTGTTTCTGCCGTCTACAAAGATTCTATTCTTCTCGGGCTTTTTTCTTTTGTCTGTGCATGGGAGCTCTCTGTCGTCGTGCCTTTAAAAGCAGATAAATTGTCACACGGCATGGTGGGACACTAATAAAAACTTTTGCATCTCATCAGTGAATGAACTTGCTGTATATTCTCAACTGACTAAAACATGAGGACGATCGTTGTTAGATTTTCGTGGCATAATCATACGTTAATTCGTAGACGTAATTAAGTAAATGCTATTAAGGGAGGTTCTACTGTAGAAGGCCTTCAGCTGGTTGATCCGAGGCCCTACGGTAAGAAAGCATGCACGAAGCTGGCGGCCTTTATGAAGCGCAGAAGGATAATTTTTTTTTTCGTGTCCTACTATGAGCTTTTCTTGCAAAGAGCGAATATACCAAATAAAGGACTTAATGTGACAGACCTGGGTAGATTTTGACTAAGCGCCGATCACAAGGTCAGATATCACTTCAAAAGATAATGGCACCCCGGGGGCTAAAACTGCATATTAGTGCACTGTACGCTACTTCAAACAGTCTGCAAACACAAAATTCTGACAAAGTGAGATTGTGATGATGTGCGTGTCATTCATGGATATATAAGGTTGTATGTAGAAACAAAATTATTAACAAAGAAGGTCACAGAAGTGAACAAGCAAATGACACCCAAGAAGTCGTGGGTAGACGGAGGTGTTTGTGAGCATCTGGCTTATCACACCCAAGCCTTGTTGAGGTTGTTGGCGAAATTGCCGTTGTTGAATGGACAGTTGGCGCTGCCCCAATTGTGCTCATTGAGAGCGTCGGTAGTAGGCTTGGGGAGCACATTCCAGTCGACCATCCAGAAGTCACGGCCAGGGCTGGTCTTGAACTGCAGCTCGTGGTTCTTGGGGAAGTTGGTCATGTATTCCACCTGGAGGCGGTTGCCATCGCGCATCTGAGGGTTGGCGGTCTTCTTGTAGGAGCCATGGCCTGAAGCGGCGGCGCCGAAGACGCGAGGGTTGGCGTTGGACGCTGTTGGTCGAAGTGTCAGTTCTCGCGTAACTAAGCAAATGAACTGCAAGATCGTGGGAAACTCACGGTTGTCAATCCAGACGACGACGTTCTCCCAGTCGTGGCGGTGACCGAAGTTGCCACCGCCGTCGGAGATCTGGTCCTTGGGGAAGTACCAGGCGTACATGATGGCGTACCGGCCGTTGTGCCAGGCACCACGGGCATAGGTCTGGCCGCGGCGGTCGTCCCTGCAGCCACCAGTGGCACTGCCAGTGTTGTCGAGACCACCGCTCACCTGGCCTCTGTCGTTGACGGCCGTGTACGACTGGCAGCCGGAAGCAATGTGGAGGAACGGTTCGTAGCGGCGGATGGCATTCCCTTCGACACCACCACGGACTTTCTCCGGCATGGGCCAGAGAGAGTCGTGAGGGACCGTAGGAGCGCGCTTGTCCAGAGTCTGGACGCTCTCAGCGGCCGCCTCGGGACCGGCAACTGGAGCAGCCACAGCGCTGGAAGCGGCGGCGAGCAGGGCGATGAAGCTGCTATAATGCATCTTGCGGTGGCAGAAGAATTTTAGAATTGGTTGAAATGAGTGGAAAGCTCGTCAGTGATGATGACCCAGTAGTGATGGCACTTGTGCTTTATATATCCCTTCCGTGCTTTGCTTTTTCTGTAACAGCTGTGTATCTTGACCATCTCAGCTCCATTGCGGCGGTAGTAAAGCAAGGACCAGAAAGTGATACTCGAGTTCTCTCTGCAGTGACTTCTAACCTCAAACGGTCCTAGTAGGTGATAACCTATTGACTATTTCTTGGCAAGGCTGCTTCTCGCCCCGCATCAATATCACAAATGGCGTCACGATTCATGGAAGCCGTACGAGACACTAGTCTATCCACGCAGGTTACTGACTCTTGCAACAGAAGGAGCTGTTTTCTGTACCTAAGGCATGGGACGGTCATGACTGTGAACATACATTAACAGTCTGCTACATTTTGATTTCAGAACTCTCGTCTTGTTGCACATCAGGAAGATCCATGACCGCTCGAGGGCATAAAAAGTACCGACGGCTCCTTACGAAAGCTCTAGGAATAGTTCATGACGAAACAGCCGCGGCGGGATCTGCACGAATTATGTAGCTGACTCGGCTTCTAAGCCTCGCTCGGCGGAACTCTATTCTCAGGGAAAAGTCTAGCTCGTTCGTGCCACGCTAATGCCCGAATGTACATAGGGCTGAATGAGAAACATGCACACAGAGCATTGACGTATTCTGAATGTACACCAGCCAGAGAAGCTCAACCGCTTTATGGCAAAGCATGCTCTTTTGTCTGCACTGAATGTACAAAATGGACCGTATTGCTCCAAATTTGGTGTTCCTACCTGGTACGTGTGAGACCGTTCTATCTGGTCCGAGCACCGTAAGGTTGAATCGCGCTTGGCACCTACGCTAGAGTCACTGGGCGCTCTGGCAATCATTAACCCTTTTCTGGAGAAAACGCTAGCTGCAGAACCCTTTCTTGTTCTTGGCCTAGAGCGGAGACAGTTGTGTCCACCGTTTCACCTCTTTACTTGGACCTACTATGTTAGGACATGGGATATCCCGGATACGAATTTCTCCGTCCACACAGTACAGAAGGGCGTTGCAGCCGAAGGCTAGCGCGAGGAATGGCATGGTCCCGGAAATGGAGTAATGCTGCCTCCGCATTTTCCATGACGATGAACACCATATGTAAGCAGTAGAAGCTATCGTCCGGGCATGAATGGATGATTGTTGACTCGACATTTACGTCCACCTACTCATGGTATGAGCAAGATACAAGCCAAAGCTAGCCTTCGGCTACGACACCCCTATGTATGTACGTCGACTCTTGGCAACAAAGGAGGCTCTTCGGCAATCTCGTATACTGACTCGGGTATATCCCGCGCCGGACGGGTAGATCGCCGGAGCTGCCGATTCTCTTTCGGACCCGAACCCGAATCCGGGACGCTGGTGAGGACATCTTTGTGACATGCTGGATTTTCCGATCTCAATGTGAGTTGAGGGTAGATCAGAGTCGCAAAGTGGAACGGTAATGGCGGTTGAGGAAAGGGTAGTGGCTGAGTGTAGATAGTACTCGTAAAACGATACACACACCTTTCTCTAAGCCACATGATTCCCACAACGGTATCAGCAGAGCAGCTATCAGTGGCCCCGCACTTTCGGAAGATGTCAGGTGAACTTCAGCCCCTTTGGCGCCACCATCGCACTATCGTCTCCATATCTGACGTTAGAAGCGAGATTGGACCCTTAGTGGCAATTAAGAAAAATTTCCCCACAGTGTACGAGACGCCACCACTTGGCGTGAGTCCCTACGCATCCATCTTTGACCACTGATTCCCGAACCACTCGAAAATAGCCCAGACAACGTGTGGCATATTCGGCGGGTCCGCAGCGTTGAGGACTCTTGAAAGTTTGGACATAACTCCGAAAATGGCGCAGTAGCAGCATCGTGAAACATGTACTTCTGAGGAATTTCAGAGATAAGGGTCTGAGGGACTAAAGAGGTGTTTGCAATAGGAGTTGCGATTGAATTACATCCACGCCTGAATCTGCAGGGGGGTCTTCATAACTTCGATAAAATACAGATGTAGAGATGATTGCGTACCTGTGGCAGAATTCCTCCAACGCCATGCCATGCTGAAATCGTATACTCTGTGCGACGCAACACCATTACTCTGCAGCGGGAGTGCCCACACCAGAGATGCCGCCGGGCATTCTGGTCCTCCAGTCTCCTCTTGCACTAGCTTCTCGACTCGTCGAGTGCGAGTGTCCAGTCCTTAACCGCACGCCCTCATCTCTCAACTCCCTACCCTGCCGGGCACGCTCCACTCGTCCGGCTCGTTCCTCAGCTTCCCGAAGCTTCTGACCTTCCACAGCCATGCGAGCCTCAAGCTCGTTCGCCGGAGCGAACTGCCGTTGCGGTTTAAGTTGCGCTGCCGAGCTGGAAGAAGCCGCTTGCGACGCCGAGCCATTCGTGCGTCCACCAGCTTTGCTGCTGCCATCCATGACCGTCTCGATGCTTTCAGCCATGGCGTCGACGGCGGGTTCCTCGGCCTGCTGCTCGGCGTCTTCCTCGCCGGCAGAATTGCCCTCGTCGCCGCCGCGGGTGTTCTTCTTGCGTGGCCAGACGTTGGGTACCACGATTTGTTGGAATCGAGGCTCGACGCAGCGCTCATCGAACCATGTGTGTAGGCGGCTCTCGATAAGCTGGGCAATTTTCGGAACGTCCTGAAGGCGCGAACGGCTACCAAGAAGAGAACGGACTGAGAGGTCGAGGCGGTAGTCATCTAGGAAGGTGAAAGCTAGGGTGGTAGGGGTATGTGACGAAGAATTGGAGCCTGCGTTGGGGGAATTGAGGTCTGCAGAAGCTGACGGCTGTGCGGATGGGATGAAAGACAGTGATAGCTATGTATCAGATCAGTCAATTGAGCCAAAGAGTCAAAAAATGGAGAGGATACTCACCGTTCCACTGAACCGCACCACAGACACCGCTAGAGCAACCGGCAGCACCGCGACCTTCGGCCTTGGCCAATTCAGCATCAACGTCGTCTCGATGCCCAAGGTGATAACATCGCTCAAATCCACGTCCATCCGTGCCTGCAATCTGCCCTCATTCGAGATACCCCCGTCACTCTTATTCGGACTGCCCAAGCCCAATCCGCCATCCTCGACCGGAATGACCCTGCAATTGCTGAAAATGGGGAACTCGTCGCCCAGCTCGATCTCGGTGACGCGTATCTCGCCCAACCAGTCCGGACGCGTGGGGCCGTTCAGAATGTTGGTCAGAGAGGTCAGCACAGCATCGTCCTGGCGGGCGTCGGCGCGCAGCTGGGCGATGGTCTGGGCGATCAGCACGTTGAACCAGTCCAAGCTCTCGGGCTGGTGGCCCTTGACGTTGTAGTAGGTTTTGGCGAGGATGGTGGCGCTGGTGACGGGCGGCGGCGGGCGCAGGATGGTGCTGCGCTTGTGGCGGAGGAGGGTCGAGGACGCGGGCGGGACGCCGGCGGCGGTTGCGGAGAGGGTGCGTTGGTGGGCGAGGGTGCGCTCGCGCCGTTCCGCCGCCCGCGTCGCGTGCCGCACGTCGGCTGGTGGCGGCTCGCCGAAGATGAAGAACTTGATGAAGAAGAATATCAGGAGCGTCACCGAGAGCTGGCCTAGCAGGAAGCCCTGCGTGAAGGAGAGGCCGGTGGGCTGCGGTGTCGGTGCCAGCGCGGGCACGTCTGGTGGGGTTGAAATTAGTGTCTAGCATATGGCTCGCAGAATTGGGGGACCTGCCTGTTGAAGCAGCCATTGTGCAGGAGGGGAACACGGGGAGACTGGCGTCTACCGCAAGGACATGGTTCTGCATGAATTGCGAGAAGAAACTGCAGGTGTTTGAAGCGGAGCTGATGGAGGACGTGCTTCCTGACTCGCGGTCCAGAGCAAATCCTCCGCAATGACGTCCACGCGCCCGCACCGCGCGTCACGGCCATCTAAGCTTTCCCCGGACTCCCATCACCGCCATCCTGACGCCGTCTCCGTCCAGTTTCCCCGCGGACGACACGTTCCGCCCGACCGATGCCATGAACAACGATGCCGACAGCCCTAGCCTCTCCCCCTCGACCGCGTTGCGGCACCAGCCGCGCCTCCAGCTGCCCGCGACATGCGAACCGCCGACGAGCGGCAGCGGCGACGCCAACACCAACCCGGTCAAGCAGGCGACGTGGATCATCTTCGGCGCGACGGGCCACATGGGGCGGTCACTGACGCGGGCGGCGCTGGCGCATGGCGACCGCGTGGCCGCCGTCGGATGGACGCAGGAGAACACGGTCGAGCAGATGAAGCGGTGGGAGGCCAGCAACGGACCCAACTGCCTCGGCTTGCTGTGCGACGTGCGCGCCCGCGAGACTGTTGCTGCCGCCGTCAAGTCCGCCACGAACCGCTGGGGCTCCTTTGGCATCGTGGCCAATTGTACCGGCTATGGGGTCATTGGCGCGTGTGAGGAGCAGGACGAGGCTGAGCTACGAGCGCAGGTCGAGACGAATTTCTTTGGCACGGTGCACATACTCCAGCTCACCTTGCCGCTGTTTCGCGCTCAGCAGTATGGCAGGTACTTGATTTTTAGCAGCACGGCAGGCGCGTTGGGCGTGCCTGGGTTGGGGCCATATTGCGCAACGAAATATGCGGTGGAAGGGTTGATTGAGAGTATGTTGTATGAAGTGGATGCATTCAATATCAAGGCGACGCTGGTAGAGCCGGGGCATGTGCGGTTGGATGAGCCGGACGATTCTGACGGAGAGGGCGTTAAATTAAAGCGGTATGGGCACTTCTTTGTGAAGCCGGCAAGAGAACCGTACAATGGCCCGACTGCACCTGCTGGACATGCGAAGCGCATGGTCCAATGGCTGAATGATCGCCAGCCTACTAGTGCAGTCAAGAGTGCCGAACTAGTCTGGCAATTGGGTCATTGCTCGTATCCGCCATTGAGATTGTTGCTGGGCTCTTACGCGGTAGACAGCATCAGAGATCGCCTGAGAAGTGTAATCGAAGAGGTAAGCACAAGATCTACTCACCATTGTTGTCGGGCTAACGCAGTGAAAGATTGAGGATTGGAAACATCTAAGCTTCCCGGCGAACGCTGAAGAAGACCAGCAGTCATCACAGGTGCCTGGAGGGACTCAAGAAGGCGGCGAATAAATTTCGAAAATCTTGAGGGTAGCCTCCAGCCATAGGCGCTTGAGGAGGCTCCGTAAATGTGCCCAAAGACGCCGAGAGGCGATACGTATAGTGCGCGAATGCCTTTGCTCAAACCGTGGACCTGTAAAACGCTGCTTTAGAGAATGAACTGTAGCTAAGATTGCCAGATATCGCTTGTGTAAGCATGGCGGAGGCTTCGCCATAAGAGTTTGTGCAGGCACAACCCATCGTTACAGCTTGATCATTGGGGATGGTAATGTACGTTCCAGAAACGAGATCGTAATTCAGCTGTGCCTGATCCGGCTTACGATATGTAGGAATTGAGGTGCTGTTAGCTACTGTTGATTTGAAACATGGGTAGTTATGTAAAATCTGCATATCACAAATAGCCTCATGCAAAAGCAGTGTCCTGGATCCGTTTTATTTTTCCTAGTTACCCTTTTGTTTTTACGTCAAGTTGTTCATATGGACCAAATGGTGCATTTAAGAAATGGTCTTCTCCTTGCACTCAATGCCATACTTCTCCTTAAGCTCCTTGATGAGCCTGCAATTTAACGTTAGCATGCCAATCATTCGTGGGTGTTCTGGGAAAGACTTACGGGTCGTTGATGGCGGGAGTCATGGGGGCGAGAATACCCTTCTCGCTGATGGAGCCGTTCAGGACCTGCTTGACAGCAACGGCGCAAGGAACACCGACGAGCTTGGCCATGGCCGAGTAGCCGCCAGAGCCCTCGGGAGCACCGTACTCGACGAGAGTCGAGGTGCGCACCTCCTTGGAGCCGTCGGCGTGCTCAATGCCGAACTTGTGCTGCAGCATGACCATATCCCTCTCGCCCTTCTCGTACTGCATCTTCTTCTCAAGAGTGGCGCAGAGTGTGTCGAGAGGGTTGCCACGGGGAGTGACGGGCTCCTGGCTGAACATGCCGATCCAGCGGAGACCGTTGAGGATGCGGGTCTTCTCCTCGTTGTTGGCGAAGTTGGTCTTGGAACCAATGGCCCAGACAAGGTCGGTGTCGGCGTCAGAGGAAGAGCCAAGGACGCGCTTGGTGACCTCGCGCCAGGACAGAGGAGTGCTGCCGGGCTTGAGGTAGTCGACCTCCTCATCGGACAGGAAGCCGATGTCAACGAGCGCCTTGATGAACTCGGGGAAGCCCTGGAAACGGAGGGTACCACGGACGATGGTATCAGCCTCGGGAATGCTGTAGCGCTCCTTGTAGGGAGTGCTGTCACGGTTGGGGTAGGCGACGAAGGCGTAGCCAGGGTAGATGTAGTAGGGCTTGGCAGTGCCCATCAGGTCCTTGGAAGCAATGTCGACGATCTTGCCGCCGTCGTAGTACTTGGCGGCGTTGCGGAGAGCAAGGAGGACACCGCGAGACGACCACGAGAACTTGTAGCCGAGCGGGTTGTCAGAGTTCTCGGGAGCGGGGAGACCACCACAGTAGGAAAGGAAGGAGGTGATCTTGCCACCGGCCTTGTGCACCTCATCGATGGTCTTGACGGCATACAGGTGGTCAATACCGGGGTCGAGACCAATCTCGTTCATGACGGTGATGCCGGCAGCCTTGGCCTCGGCATCCAGCTCCATCATGGCGGGCGAGACGTAGCTGGTGGTAACGACATGCTTCTTCTACATGGGTGTGAGCATTTCTCGGCTTGATTAGTAGCTGGTGAGGACTTACGTTGCGGATGGCCGACTTGATGACGGTGGCGTGGTGGGTGTAGGGAATCAGAGAGATGGTCTGCAATCGATCAGTCTTTTGGCTAATGGTCGAATTGGTGAATTGTATCACTTACAAGAGCGTGCTTGCCAACCTGAGCGTCAAGGGCCTTGTCGTCCGAGACATCAAGGGAGATGGGAGTGGCGTTCTTGATGCCCTCGGAGAACTTCTTGGCGTTCTCAAGAGTACGGCAGGCTACGGAGATGGTTGGCTCCTAACTCAACTTCTGAAGTGAAAATTGCTACTTACCAACGGTGACCTAAGTGGCATTAGCATTTACAGACGTGATCAGTGGGGTTGTGGCACGTACGTTGAATCCGGACTCGCTCAGGATCTCGGCAGTGGGACGGGCCACTGGACACCAAATCAGAACGAAGCCATTTAGCCGACATAATCATCACTCACCAAAGCCGGAGCCAAGCAGGAGGATGGACTGGCTAGAGCCGGTAACGGGGGGAACAGCGTCCATTTTGGTGAAGATTGAAATAAACGATGGTCCTGCAGACGAAACGTGAGCGATCAATTGAGCTCGGAACCCGATACAAAGGGCCGGGGACAAGAGTAGGATCAAAATGGACGGATTTATAGGCAGCAGAGAGCTTGGAGACCCACCTTCGTTGATGTTTACCTCGAGGTGTCGTTGGGCGCGCCTGAAAGTGACTCAAAAGATTTCAATGGTGGGGTGCCACCGCCTCCGTCATCGCTGCGGCAAACCCCTGTGCGGGGCGCGCGCGGGCGCTTGGCTGCGGCTTTTGCGGCCAGTGCCTGCCGGCGATCGGCCTTTCTGTGTCCCCGGCGTCGAGAGGCGCAGCTGGAGCTTGTCGCCAATCTGCCACGAAACACAAACAACCGCCTGCCTTCCAGAGGCTTCCAGGCAGCCGCGACCTTGAACCTTGCGCGCGGCCCGGCGCCTGACCCTCCGTTTGCCTCCGCCCAACTCCAATCCACCACCGCCGACAGCACTGCCCAACATGGATGTCGTTTGGTCTTGGCCGCCGGTGACGAGGTATGTCTGTAGCCTGAACATATTCGTACGCAGATGCTGATTGTAATGCTGATCTACAGGACCCTCGTTATAGGCTCGTTTGTCACCTCCATCGGCGTCTATAGCAACCTCATCCCCGCCCACCCTTTGATATTCCTTCCGACCAAGCTCTTCGCCCTCCCACCACAGATCTGGAGGCTGGTCACTGCCTTCTTCATAACTGGGCCGCGAACTGGAATCATATTCGATCCATACTTCCTTTACCAGTATGGTTCGCAGCTGGAGCTCAGCTCCTCGCGCTTCTCTGAGCCAGGTTCCTTCCTCACGTACATCGTCTTTAATGGCCTTGTCATTGCGGTAAGTCCTATGTCTTGGCTATGCGCGCATTGCTCCCTTTGACGCCACTTTCTTCTTCAACCTCGAATATCTGCCCGCCCAGTCTCTCTAGCTGAAGCGGTTCCTGGAATCGAGGAAGATCACCGCTGTACTTCGCATGGGCCAGTCATTCGCAAAATCCTTATGGTCCATGTGCGGTGCAGCCATGGTGGGAATGTCTTGAGAAAACTGAACGGATTATCCATTTCGTTTTGTGGTTTTGACTCCCTACACACCTTCAAATGCCTGCCCCCAAACTGTTTAACAAACGAACGAGACAGACGATTGATTGCTGACTTTGTGTTGTTCAAGGGTCTGGCTGGCTATGGGCTCGGTTCTGTCATTTTCCTCTCCGCCCTCATGATGGCAGTCACGTACACGTTCGCCCAGGACAACAGCAGCAGGATGGTCACGTTTTTCATCGTCACCATCCAGGCCAAATACCTACCCTATCTGCTATTGGTTTGGACCTTCGTCGCGGATGGACCCCAACCGGCTCTGCTCCAACTCACCGGGCTCCTTTCTGCTCACCTTTACGACTTTTTGACCCGCATTTGGCCGACATTTGGTGGTGGCAGCAACCCGGTGAAGACGCCAAGATTTGTCAGGCAGTACTTTGAGGGAGGTGGTGCGCGAGCTGCTCCTCAGCAGCGTGGCTTTGGTATGGCTTACGCCCCGCCTGGTGAGGCGCGCACTACTGGCTCAAGTTGGGCGTCAGCTCGTGGGCCGGGCCGTCGTCTCGGTGGAGAATGAAAGGTCACGAAGACGAGCAAGATTCACCTCGGACCTAATGATATTCTGCTGCTGTACTTTAATGCCAGTACTGTAATCCGATTCAAACTTCTCCGCAAGAATGGCTCGTTCTGCGTCTTTCAGTCCGTTACATTGATTTACGAAAACGAAACCTCATAACGTCGCCCCCGGCTTCTGGCCATAGGTATAGTATATCTTGAAAAAGATTTTATACTTCTGGGAGAGAAGCTCTTTGATGACGGCTGCACTCAGTGCTTCACTACGGACGAGGTCCCAGCCCAGGACGCGAGTAAAAATCGCTAGGCAGCTTGGCCTGCAAGTAAGCCGTTAGGTCCAATTCCTCTTGCAAGTGGTAGATAGCCGACTTACCGAACCGCCTCAACCATGTTGAGCAGAGCGCATTTTCCGAGCTGGACGTTGCCCGGGTCCCAAGTCCCGAGCGGAACATTCACAACGTCCTGGTGAACGTTTATGAAGCCAGCTTTGATTATACGATCCTTCTGCTCATGCGCAACATTGAATCTTCTTCCCATTTTCGCGGATGCTTCGTCCGTCTTGACCTGCCAGAAGTGCGACTGCGAGTTTTCGAATTCCGGGTCTTCTGTCTCAAACCAGGCCGATGGCTCCTGATGCTCAACCCAACCACCTGGCTTAAGGTGCTCGTAGCTCTGACGCCACAGCCTATCCCAGTCGTCGATTCCAGCGTAGACGTAGCGGGCATGGATGAAGTCGAACCGGCCTTTCTCGGCATAAACCCAGTCGGCGTTGGCGTCGTCGATAATAAACTTGCAGTTTGGTGCAGACCCTGTGCGTGCATAATTCGAGGTTAGCATAGCGTCCGCGCACGCTTCAGATAAGTTGATAGATAGTCCTTACAAGACGGTTGGATGGGGCTCAAGTCGGTGCCAATCACTTGACAGTCAGGGTGGGTGTCTGCGAAATCGAGCGCCCAGAGACCAGTGCCTGTTCCAATATCTACACAGAGTTTGGGATCTTTCACGGGCGCTTTATGCAACTCGCCCTCAAGAGCAAGGCTGAAGCAGTGGCCCATCAGGTCAAGCCTGTCCTGTTCTTTTTCATCGTCTGGGAGGAGGTAAGTGCCTTCTCGATGGGCATGGTACCGGCGGCCGTTTTCGAATTTGCCTTCTCTGATGGACGACGTCACCGAGGCAGACAGGTCAGTGTAGAGAGAATCCGTCTCATAAGATGAGTCGGTATCGCTTGTCATGGTGCCAAAAGAACTCAATTCTGGGCTGGATACTATAGAAAATGGGCGGCGTGTTTCTTTCACTATATATTGTCTTCATTGCGGCACAGTCGAACGATACAGGCACGGAGTGGAGAAGGAGAGGCAAGTCTCTCAAGGATGGAAGTGTTTGGCGAGCCCGCCTTCCCTTCTGGCGTAGATGTGGCAGCGCGGCACAGCAATGCATGGGCCCATATTCGTCCAGACAGTCGGTAGCGGTCCTGTGACGAGGTGTTGGGGACTCGGACACGTGAAACACACAATGAAGAAACTGACTGAGTGCAAGGAAGGGTAGAGCAAGGTAATATCGTTTGCAAGTATTTGCTGTATTTACCTGAAGTCCTCCTCTCTCAATGAAGTCTCAAACAGCTCGCGAAAACGGGTGAGTCTGCTGACCATTGGCAAGCATATGCGGGTAGATGCTTACATGTGATAACGTTTTGAAACATGTCTTCGCGTAAATGGGTGTTGCAAGGACAGTGTGCTAACGGGAATCCAGGGCTGGTGTGTGTGGAGAGCCCGAGCCAATCAGAACGCGGCACGCACGGGCCAGCGCAAGAAGAAGCGACAAGCGAAAAAAAGTCGAGCTTCGCTTTGCACTCCACCTTCAGCACGCGACGACCGTCCTCTCGCAGCGCGAACACAGCAACGTCCAGCATTCCCCGCGCGGAGACCTTCACAATGGCTAACCTCGTCTCTGCCAACGATGCGGACTACACCATCAAGCCGTCCGCGACCACCGCGCCCATTGACACCAGCGAGTGGCCGCTGCTGTTGAAGAACTACAGCAACATGCTGGCTCGCAGCAACCATTTCGTCCCCATTCCCTACGGTTGCGCCCCTCACAAGCGCGATCTTAAGAGCTACGTCTCCAGCGGTGTCATCAACCTTGACAAGCCCTCCAACCCCTCCTCGCACGAGGTTGTTGCTTGGGTCAAGCGCATCCTGCGCTGCGAGAAGACCGGTCACAGCGGTACCCTCGACCCCAAGGTCACCGGATGTCTGATTGTCTGCATTGACCGCGCCACTCGCCTGGTTAAGTCGCAGCAGGGCGCCGGAAAGGAGTATGTCTGCGTCATCCGTCTCCACGACAAGATCCCTGGCGGCGAGGCTCAATTCGCCCGCGCTCTCGAGTCCCTCACCGGCGCTCTCTTCCAGCGCCCCCCGCTCATCTCCGCCGTCAAGCGTCAGCTCCGTATCCGTACCATCCACGAGAGCAAGATCTACGAGTTCGACAATGACCGCCACCTGGGTGTCTTCTGGGTGAGCTGCGAGGCCGGTACCTACATTCGTACGCTCTGCGTGCACTTGGGTCTGCTGCTCGGTGTTGGTGCGCACATGCAGGAGCTCAGGCGTGTCAGGTCCGGTGCCATGAGCGAGGCCGACAACATGGTCACTCTTCACGATGTCCTCGACGCCCAGTACGTGCAGGACAACAGCATGGATGAGTCGTACCTCCGTACCGTCATTTCCCCGCTGGAGTCTCTCCTTACTGGCTACAAGAGGGTTGTCGTCAAGGACAGCGCTGTCAACGCCGTCTGCTATGGTGCTAAGCTCATGATCCCCGGTCTGCTTCGTTTCGGTACGTGCCTGCTACTCAGTTTCACTTTGCCCTACTTCTAACTTGGATACAGACAAGGAGATTGAGATCCACGAGGAGGTCGTTCTCATGACCACCAAGGGTGAGGCCATCGCTCTGGGTATCGCCTTGATGTCCACTGTTGAGATGACCACCTGCGACCACGGCGTTGTTGCCAAGATCAAGCGTGTTATCATGGAGCGTGATCTCTACCCCAAGAGGTGGGGTCTGGGTCCTGTTGCCACGGAGAAGAAGAAGCTCAAGGCCGATGGCAAGCTCGACAAGTATGGCCGTGTCAACGAGAACACGCCCGCCACCTGGAAGCAGAACTACAAGGACCTTTCTCCTGCTGAGCAGGCTGCCGCCGGCTCTGAGCCTGTTGCCGAGACCACCTCGAGGGCGGACGTCCTCAGCGCACCTCCGGTCGCTCCCGTCGGCGACAGCGAGGAGCTTCCCGATGCTCCTGCCGAGGAGTCCAAGGATAAGAAGAGGAAGAGCAAGCACGAAGGTGAGACGGCCGAGGAGAAGGCTGAGCGCAAGCGCAGGAAGGCGGAAAAGAAGGAGAAGAAGGAGAAGCGCAAGTCGCTCAAGTCGGCCAAGGATAGCGACAGCGAGTAGAGAGCGGATTTGCAGCAAGTTCTAAACATTTCACGTGCACGGATGGGAACGGCATGCTTGGTTGGGATCTTAAGCTCAGCCGGCCCTTTTGGAGAGTCAGCCGCCTGGCTGCGAGTATAGCATTGACTGAGCCTGTACCATACCACTTCCGGATGGGGAGTTTGCGGATTATGATGGCGTAATACGGAACATTGGGATGGGTTTCTGATAATTGCGAAAAGCAATCGAATGAAAAAGTTTTCATTACTGATATTTCAACCCGTCTCATTTGGCACTCAATTTGATTGATCCGCCTCGCAAACCAATTGAGGAAACCCGCAAGCATGGTTCGTTACGATATGCTAGCTCCGGCTGCAGCTTACGATTCTTTGGGCAACCCCTCTCGTTCCGCTGTACCAATCCGTTGACCTTTGATCTTTGAAGCCGCTCAGTAATGAGAGTGAACGTGGATTTACATTGCACTAGTGGCTTTGGGCACATGGTTGACGGTCAGTAGCAGCCCCATTGACCGAGCAGATATGGGCCTCCGGGGACGATGCACAGCATAGAGTCCACCTGCTGTTGATTTCACGAGTGGAGTCAATCCGCGAGAAAAGTCCGGCATTTCATCATGATCCGAGTTGTTGTAGATCATGGTGTTGCGGCTCGCGTGGACGGCTGTGGTGGGCGCCAAGAGCGGCGGAGATCGAAGCTACCAGAAGCTTCCACAATCGATAAGAGCGGGAACCAGTACGTCAGGCCCGGGCGCCCAAGCTCACCGGCGTGGGGAAACTGGGCCTTGAGGAATCGCCCAGAAACCTGTCTTGCACATGATACTTCCACGCACTACTTTCACTGCCACTGGCTATTAGAAAACCTTCAACTTACCTTCTACTGCTACTCCGCTCACGACACTACGATTTCCATCACAACACTTAGTTCCACACACGCACCATGGTCAAAGAGACCAAGCTCTACGATGCGCTGGGTACGTCCACCCCAACCTTCCACCCTGTTCCACTAGACCACGCAAGGCTAACTTCTCGCCCACAGGCATCAGCCCCTCCGCATCACAAGATGATATCCGCAAGGCCTACAGGAAGGGTGCCCTGAAGTGGCACCCCGACAAGAACAAGGACAACCCGCAAGCTGCTGAGAAGTTTAAAGGTAAGTGAACTCACCCCTCATTCTCCGTCGCACAACGCGACAATGACTACTGCGGGCATGACTGACTTCTCCGCTCGACAGAACTCTCGCAAGCCTACGAAATCCTGTCCGACCCCGAGAAGCGCAAGATGTACGACCAGTTCGGCCTCGAATTCATACTACGCGGCGGTGCTCCTCCGCCAGACGGTCCCGAAGGCTTCGCGACCGACGGTGGCAACCCCTTCGCAGGAGCCGGCGGTTTTCCCTTCAGCGGCATGGGCGGCGGCGCAGGCGGCCCCGGAGGCGGCACCAGGACGTTCCACTTTTCGACCGGTGGCGGCGGCGGCGGGCCCGGGGGGTCCTTCAACTTCTCCAACCCCGAAAGCATATTCTCCGAGTTCTTCCGCAGCGGCGCCGCTGGCGGCATGGGTGGTGGCATGGATGAAGACGACTTCGGGGGAGGATTCGGCCCCATGCCCGGCGGCTTCCCCGGCGCCGGGGCGAGGCCCGGTGCGAAGAGGTCGGGTAGCAGCCGCTTCCCGCAGGAGCCGCGCAGGGCGCAGACGCCCGAGGTCACGGTGGTCGAGAAGCCGCTACCCGTGTCGTTGGAGGAGCTGTTCAACGGCACGACCAAGAAGATGAAGATTAAGCGCAAGACGTACGATAAGAACACCGGCAAGCAGAGCACGCAAGACAGGATTCTTGAGGTTCCCATCAAGAAGGGTCTCAAGGCTGGCTCGAAGATTAAGTTCTCGGATGTGGGTGATCAGGTTGAGGGAGGTACCCAGGACCTGCACTTTATCGTTCAGGAGGTAAGTCATCCAAATACTATTTTGTTGAGCCACGCTTTGCTAACTCATCAACAGAAAGAGCACCCACTGTATAAGCGCGAAGGCGACGACCTGAAGCACATCGTCGAGATCGACCTCAAGGAAGCTCTCACCGGCTGGAACAGAACCGTCCAGACCATCGACGGCAAGAACGTATCCGTCCGGTCCGGAGGCCCCACGTCACCCGAGTATACCGACCGCTACCCCGGCCTTGGTATGCCGAAGAGCAAGAAGCCCAACGAGCGCGGCGACTTCGTCATCGGCGTCAAGATCAAGTTCCCGACCAGCCTGACAGCCGACCAGAAGAGCAAGTTGAAGGAGATTTTGTAAACGCTATCGAAGACAATCCGGGAGGAAGCGCTGGCCAGCTTGAAAGGGCCTCATGATCTTGCCCCTGGCCACATGGGCTTCCATCCGGATGCGTAAACCACTCCCTCACATCCAACTCTTCCTCGACATCTCTGTGCCTTGCCCCTCGAGGCAGAGATAAAGTATGCATCGTGAAAGATGCAGAAACGCGTCATGAAGCGGGGCGTTGGAGTTTTGTGTGTTTGAATGCTTTGGACCTTCCTTCTACAAACCATTTCAACGCCAAATGGAACAAGTTCAAACCGCCAGTTGGTATCACCGTAAGGCATGGCCGCATGGAAAATGCGAATCCTGCTGCTGCAGAGGATGAATTGGCAGTCGTTTTATTTTTCTTTTCTCTTCTTCGTTGCACACGTGTAGGGTTTTCCTTATTCTTTTCTTAATTTGTTCTGCATTGGGCGGATGGTTGGGGCTGGAGACGGGGTTGCTGCACAAAGATGCCGGTATTCTTGATTTCCTTTTTTTTATTATGCACCCACCTCAAGACGGAAAACGACCTGAATACGTCTGGGGATGAAAATTGGGGAAGAGGTGGGTTGAGTGGAGAGATGTGATGCCAGCTTGAGAGGTAGGCTTGGCTGGACTTGTGATGCTGATGGTGATAGATTAGTGGTTTTCGCCATAATAAAAGTCGCTCCAAAAAGGAAATTCATGTTTGATAACATTCGTGAGTCGTTGATTCAACTAATTCAGCCCAGGACTACATTGAAATGTGGTCGCGAGACCAGCTCGCCGATGCAGCGGTTGCAACTGTAGGTCAGGTAAACCAAATGCTGGTAGAAGCCGACATACACAGTAGACAGGCTGAAAGCATCCAAACAAGAACCCCGACTCTTAGCTGTGTAGTAATTCTAGGCGAATCAGTCTCGGAGGCTTCAGTTCCTCACTCTGGCGACCCCCCAGGCTTTTTTGGATACCAAACATTCACAAGCCTCGTTGCCTCCTCCTTGCTGTATCCGTGTCTTTTCTCCGACAGGTGCTGCTGCACGTTCCATTTGCGGCGGAAGTTCTTTTGGCAAAGTTGGCAAGCGAATGTTTGTTGCACGCCTGTCCAGCTGGGACAAGTGGTGGCTTCTCGATGGTGTCTTTGTAGGGTTTGTTGATTGATGAAGGTGTGGCCGCAGCAATGAAGCGAGGGAGCTGGGGAATGGGATCGCGTAACGCTGTTCTCGCTTGCTTGGCCAAGAAGTCAGCCTCAGCCTTGGGAGGAGCCCAGATCAGCTACCTACCAGCTGCAGTGGTCGAGGCGGGGTACGCGAAATCGAATCTTCTTGCCAAGAAACTAGCTTTTCATTTCTCTGCATAAGACGCGGCTTGGATATCAGCAGTTATGTGAGGACGACTTGTCTCGTCTTTGACCATGCTTGTTGCTGAGTCAGCCATGGTGCAAGGTGGGTGCGAGAAAGGATTCGCGGCAGTTTTGGGATGGGGTAAAGAAAGAATAAAGGAGAATGGCAGCACTGCATCCTTAAAGATCGTTTTTGAGTACCCTTACCTAGAATCTGTGGGTTTCGACACACACAGCAGTGTGTCGTTGGATTGTCTTCTATGTAATCGAGATCGTGGCCTTCGCGAGCACCGGACCAATTGGCACGCTCCTTAGCGCGGCTGAAATATCTGAGCATTACCACAGCCAATCAGCGTCCAATCAAGCCAGGTTGAGGCAGCGAGGCCACCGATTGAAGAAGATGCATCGCAATTGAGCCACATAAGTCGGATTATTCCTTACAAACATTGACAAAACCCATTTTTCCTGGGGGTATGACGATACATGAACGACTGTTTTTGTGTTTCTACACATGCCTGCATGAAAGCTGTACTACAGCCCCCTCTCGCAGCCGACGGCTAGCGTGAAGAATAGTAAGGCCCCAGGTTCAACTATGCCTTAGCTCGTTCTTAGGAAAATAACATCTATAAAAAATTCCCTGTTCCAAGACCTTGCTATTCTTCGCTTAATACCCCAACTGCCATCCTCTCTGCCGACTAAGAGTGCATTTACCAGGAGGATAAAGCAGCCTTATAAGTAGAAGTCCCAGGCAACAAGGAAGCATGTGCAGACGAGACGTAGAATAAGTATAATCGACCGCTGATAGCGAGCTTCGAAACATGCTGGTAGATAGATTTCTGTTAGTTCCTTTACCGCTGTCTCTAATAAATCACCTATTGTTGATCGAGGATTATATATTAATCTTGAATTCGTACTTGACTACTGAGTGTGAGCATATAGAGGGATAATAGCCGCCCGCAAGCGAGCTGTTCGCTAGTATTGTTTAAAAATAATCGTTGTAGATGGTAGTCGAGCCCTTGCGTGCTTCGATAGGTATACAACGGACTTTCCGTGAAGACATGAACATTGAGATTCCTGTACAAGCTTTAGCTGAATTTTACATGAGAGCCGTAATCTCGCTGATAAGAGCATTCGGGAGCTCACTCTCTACAAATTACTACTGGTGGAGTAGTGCAATGATGTCTCAGGCATCCGCGTTAGTCCCAAATCGGTAACTGAGTATAAAATTTCTGCTCGCCGTCGACGCGGCCCCAGCCCAAGGCATTCTACTTTCTAGAGGTAGAAATCTCTTTCAAGAGCCGTCCAGGCTTGTAGCAGCCGTTCTGCTCCCGTATATAAAGCCTACCGGCCATCCCCCTCCCATCAACACTCCAGGAACTCATCCGAGTTCCTGGCTTCTCCTGCCTGGCTAGCTCAATCGGTAGAGCGTGAGACTCTTAATCTCAAGGCTGCGGGTTCGACCCCCGCGTTGGGCTCAATTCCTAACCATATCTTTTTGCGGTTGCGTTGGTGGTAAAATTTTTGCTCACGGGCTCATACGAGGGCGCGGGCGTCCTCTTTATGGTCGGGCCGGCGGAATCGGGGCTACCTCGGACCGCAGCGGAGCCCTGGGCTTCCGTGGAGGACTATCCACTATGATGAAAGCGGTTTGGTGACCTCGGAAGAAGTGACTCGTCATGTGAGCACAGGAACAAGGGCGGGCTTACGGTTGTTCGGGGAGTCGGCTCGGAGGGCCTTGACAAATCTGGATTGTGACCGGTAACAGTCTCGAAAGGAGGCTGAGAATGGCAGTACATACACCTTACAGCTGTGACCGTTCTTCTCGTCGCTCGCATTCTCGAAGAGATTCACCTCGTTTGCCGTCGTCCCAAGCCATTTTTCGATGAGCTTTTTGATGATGCCAGCAAACAAGTCAGCATTGTAAAGCGCGTCCTTGATCGTAAAGTTGACGATATTCTTGAGGCCAAACCATCGCTTATCGAAGATGTCTTTCATGAACTCTCGGTAAGTGTGGATGCAATCTTTGACACTCATCCGAAGAAGACCCAACATTATGCCGATCAAGATACGAAATTAGTGAAGAAGTGAAGAGGTCGGCAACTTACCCGCCAGTGCTTGTATCGCCGATCATATCAAACACTTCACAAGGCTTCTTGCCCAGCGAGCATCTGTTCATCACAGCCTCAAGCAGCTTCAGAGATGAGAGGCCACGGATGCCTCCACCATCTTTCATGAGGCTCGGCGAAGAGTCTGAGTGCACGGATCCGGCTGATCTTGTCGGGTGTGAGCGGCTGCAGAGGTAAGCTACAGTCACATGGGCCCTGATGAAATATACTCGTGGGAGATTGTTGTACACATGATCATGTGGTTGAAAACTCCAATTACTAATAAGTCTAATTATACTATGGTATCTAAATGCTCATCCATCACGCGCGTCATCCCAAATCAACGCTTCTTGATTCCGCACTTGGCCAGGCAAGAGTCGACACCCTTGGCCACGTTCTTGGGAATCATACTGCGGAACTCGTCAATATCCTTTCCATCAACCATGACCTCTCCGCCGGCCGAGCCCTTGACGATCTCGTTGCTGAGGCCAAAGTACTCCTGGGCAATCTGACCGACACCGGGATCCTCATCGGGGAAGCTGGCGACGAAGATGGCATCCTCGCAGTCGGGGTTGAACTCGGTGTGCACGGCGCCCTGGGGGAAGACGGTCATCTGGAAAGTGTCGAGGTTGTGGTTGATGGTGCGCGCGCCGTTCTCATGCACCGACTGAGACACCAGCCGGCCCTTGACGACGAGGTTCAGCTCCGCGGCGCGAGGGTGCACGTGTGGGGTGTTGAATCCGCAGGGGCCCAGGAAGCCGATGGCCACGGCGCCGCCAGAGCCGACCAGTGCGGGGAAAGTGGCGTGGTCTGCCCGAACGATGGATCCGCCCTCGCCGGTGACAACACCTTCGGCGGGTGCGTTCTTGAAGTCGAAGATGAACTGCTCGTCGTTGGGGAGAAGCTTGGTGCGTTCGACCGCATTGGGAGCGAGGACGAGTTGTTGGAAGAGGGTTAGGCCGGCGGGGTTGGTAGGAGTAGTGTCGGTTGGTTGACTGTCGTAGGTATTGTTGGTGTTCGTCGGTGCTGCGATGGAGGCACCGGCCAGGAGGAGAGCGGAAGCGAAGAATGAAGTATGCATTTTGGTGGTGGATGTGTTTGGATGGTGAATGGAGAGTGCTGGTTGATGAGTTGTAAAGGTTCCATCGCTGGCCGTCTTTATACTGTCCTCTCCCAGAAAAGGATGTATACCAAAAAGCACAGCAGATACAGCCTCCTCCAAAAGGATCGGTATGGTGGACCGTGTGATATGGTCAGAAGGCGCAGTACCAACTTAGCCTGACGTAACTTGTACTGCGCAGAATGGTAGCTGTACCGTGGGTGGCGCGTGGATTTCCATGTGGGAGCAGTGCGGCGGTGTAAGCACAGCAGAACAAACGAACCATCCGGGGAGACCCACCCAACACGTCGACCACAACCAGCAGCCCAAATAAAAATACAAACGAGCACAGTAAGAATAAACAGATTAAAGCAGTATATCGAAAGAAAATCGCTTGTAAATCCTTCATAGAGCTGGTGACAGGTCGGCTATTCCCCGGTGCCTCATTTGTTCTGCATCCTGCTGTGTCAGCTCCACGGCTTGGCGAGCATGTGTGCACGAAAATAGATGTAGGATTGCGGGGAGTATAGGGCTTAGGTTTTCGTTGGCTGGGTTGTGGAGGCTCATCATCGCTGGTTGGTGGCTGCTTACCTGCACATAAGCCCCACCCGAAAATAGGCCCTATCCCTCGCCCCTCACTATGATGAAAGCGGCTTGGTGCTTGAACAGGGGCCTTGTAAAGGGCCACGAAAGACGCCAAGAAGACTGAAAAAGGAACTGCACTTCTTCTCCGGCCCGGAGGCTCTTCTCTCCTGCACTCGGGCGTTACGGTGCCGAACTTGGCGCTAGCTCCTAAACGTACCTAGCCATATTTTTTGGACCTAGGGGTTTGACTACGTCTATGTTTTTCGAGAGTACCCCTCAGCCCAGTAGGTAGTATAATAGTTCCGCAATCGCTTTCTCAACGCTTCCTTCCTCAGAGTGTTTAGCGACGTTTGTCGCTCAGTTATTTTCAGCGCTCATCGGACTTCGCTTGCAGCCGTCCGCTTATCGCAATCTCAAGGTAAGGCTGTAACGAAACGGGAGCAAGCGGTGAACTTTAGCTGCCGATTCGTGCCCCATTTCCCGGGCCGTGCTTACGTCTTAGTCCCTGAGTTTCCCGAAATTTCCCAGGGATCTCGCCTTCGAGAAGGTCATTGACTTCGGTGTTCGGGTTAGCAGATCCCCGGAATTTCCGTTGCTCAGAGGTTCGGATAAACGCTCGTATAGGATAGTGATATGCTAAGCTCTTCCAAGCATTGATCCGTGTTAGAGCGGGACGGAGCGACACAGCATCATCGTCATGCGTTGGAAGGCCTGAATAGACGGATCGTCTTGAGAGTCAACATGATCGTATCTCTTACGAGCTCAATAAAAAAACTGCCAATTCTGGAATTGGTTGCGGAACTAAAGCTCCTGTTCCACGACACTAAGATCGCAGACACCTCAAGGCGCTGGCCGCGTGGCACTATTTGTAGCGTCTGGTTGTACTGCGATTCGGAGAATGGATGTTAACGGGTCCGGGGCATAGCCGACAGCTGCATCCTTGTCCATTCCTGAAACAGAGCCGATCCGAATATCAAATGCCGTCTCGCCAAGCAGCTGTATAAGGCTATGATAGGCAAACGTCTGAAGCTGCCTTCCAAATCGGGCCATGGTGCATCGCTTACTCCACCTCTCCCGTACAGGGCTCCATAGCGCGCAGTCCGCAGCACGTGGGTTGCTCCTTTTCGAAGACAGGGTACATCAACCGGGAAATTTCATCTACCTTCCTCTTCATCCTGACTCGAGTTTTCCCAAGTGCTTAGAGCCTCGCTTGATACACATCTATAAAGCTCGCCAGGCCCGTTCCCCTCGCCGAGACATCGTTCTTTTCTTAACTTCGCTCGCTATAACACGAACGTCAGTGCACCATGCCGCTCTCTATCCGCCACGGTCTCGTCTACCTCCTTGCCGGCGCCAGCTGCGCCAACGCTGCAGCCATCCAGCGTCGCGATGAGATCGCCCATGATTCCGTCGTCGGCTTCTCCGAGACTGTTCCGGCTGGCGCAACGGGTGATTTGTACGAAAAGTTCAAGCCCTTCCTGAAAGTTGACTCTGGCTGTGTTCCCTTCCCCGCAGTCGATGCTTCAGGCAACACGAAGTGAGTTATAATTGAAATCGAGATGTGCCCTTCCAAATCCAATCCGAAGCCACGCTGCGCATCGTGATTTCTCCCAGCAATCAACGACATGAATCCTTCAAGATCCCCCGAGCTGTTTTTACTTTTTCCAAGCCCCGCACAATCCACCAAACCCCCCCTCCTCATCACCAGATTTGGAAACACCATCAAATTGAGCCACACAACTAACACCGCCACCCCCCACCCTAGCGCCGGCCTCAACCCCAGCGGCACCTCGACCGGCGACTGCAGCAGCAGCCCGGGCCAGGTCTACGTGCGCGGCGCGCAGTCGGGCTCCAGCTACGCGCTCATGTACTCGTGGTACATGCCCAAGGACTCGCCGAGCACGGGGCTAGGCCACCGGCACGACTGGGAGGGCTGCGTCGTGTGGCTGAGCGACAGCTCGGCGTCGGCCACGCTGCTGGGCGTCGCGGCCTCGGGCCACGGCGGCTACGAGACCAAGACCGACCCGGCCCTCAAGGACGGCACCACGCGCCCGCTCATCAAGTACTACAACGTCTACCCCGTCAACCACCAGATGGGCTTCACCTCCGACGTCGGCGGCGAGCAGCCCATGATCGCCTGGGAGAGCCTGCCCGACGCCGCCAGAGAGGCTCTGCAGAACACCGACTTCGGCAGCGCCAACGTGCCCTTCAAGGACGGCAACTTTGAGGCGAACCTGG
The DNA here is from genome assembly GCA_009829795.1 of Lasiodiplodia gonubiensis. Classification (NCBI taxonomy): domain Eukaryota; kingdom Fungi; phylum Ascomycota; class Dothideomycetes; order Botryosphaeriales; family Botryosphaeriaceae; genus Lasiodiplodia; species Lasiodiplodia gonubiensis. The sequence continues at coordinate 71,262 of RHKH01000002.1, read as the reverse complement.
GGAAGGCTGCGTTGTAGAGGAACATTAATGCGGGCCCACATGGGCGGGGTTCCGGTTTAGGGGGAGGGCAAAAATTAATGGTGGCCGGGGATGATGGCCTCAGTAAAGTATCGAGTTCATGATATCCAAATTAAGAAGTTGATTGAGCATCGCAGTCTTTTGTCCTGGTGTTTTTAATGATGCGATGCACGCGCAGGTAATTTTGGAAACAAGTCATTTCTTGTTCGAGGGTAGAGTTCGTCAATCTTCCTGGAATTTGACTGACAGCACAGTGCGGCAAGGAATTTCGCTAAACGGGGCTGGTTCATCCGGTATTGCAACCGCATGAAGAGGTGCAGTCAGACATGAACCTGCGACTAAATTTGTCAACTAAGACGCCCGAGCGAAACTTCGATTCACCGACCGTTGCTATACTAAGCGAACCGAAAGCTTAGGTGGTTGATTGCGAGCAGCGACAGGAGAGCGTCCCACGCACGATCGCATCGTCCTTGCGCAAGACCTCAAGTTTCAGCCCTGCAGAAGCCGCTCGTTACGAGTCCTTGTAGAAGCTGCATCAGTTGCGCGACCGCTACCGGAGCTTCTCCCGCAGAAATCTGGCCGACATAGCCGGCCACATCGGTTATCCGGACCGGTCGTTCCATGGAAAAATCGGCATGCGGGTAGTCCACAGCGTGGAGAACTCGACTTTCCGCCTTCGGTTTCTCGGATGCGTCAACTTGGAGGATGAGCGCAGGCACTGTCGCTGACGACAGCCACACGGGACGCGGGCCAGACACCACCACTTCTGCCCTACGGCAGCACAGGGCACCAAGGATGGGCACAATCTTGCCGGAAAGTATTGGGAGACGGGTCTCTATTCAGGATCTGCGGATCCATTGGTCAGGAGGTGCTGCAAAAGACCCTGTTTACTGACGAATCGTGGTCAGTGCAACGCCTTACGATGCCGTCTTTGCCGGGATGTGCTGTATATCCTAGGTCGTGGCACCCAACACCGTCTTTTGACCTCTCAAAGGGGTATTTTTCTCTAAAACGCTTTAATCGGCGCCTTCCGCAGAGCACACAGATTTTGCGCCGAAACGAACCCATGGATGTCTGTCCTAACCACGTGCTCGCGTTCGGGGATGCAAGGGTGCCAGTTCAGCTTGATGGTAAGTCGCAGCAAGCTCTTTCACTCGGCTTCTGCCCGTCAAGGCTCACTGGACGCACATCAGACAAGCCGTCGGTCGTTTAAACGCACCAAAACCACAGCCTCCACGGACTCGAAATGCCACGAACAGCGAGAATATTCCCTGCTCTCCTTCACCTACACAAAGCCGCACAAGTGCAGCAAGTTGAGGCAGCCTGGAGGTTGCGAAAAGCCCAAGCCGACGCTGAAGGCCAAGGTGAAATCAATTGTGTTTGCCATGACCCTCTGCCACGCAAAGAAACGCCGGCCGTCTTCATTTTCCGTGTCCAATGACACTTGGATCAGGAAGGAATCCCCTGATCCTCCCGAGCTGGAATGTATCGAGAGACCGGTCGAGCTTCGATCCGAGCAGGAACCCCAGGAACTCGAAGGCGACTATCCGGTGGGCTACACACCGCCTCGTGATGAGCAGCCTGCCCGGACAAATCCACAGCCCGAGGCCGAGTCCTCTCGGCCAAACATCCCTTCGATACAAATAACAGAAGACCAGACGCCAATTCGACGAAGACCGGAATCGCTGCCGCATGTCAGGAGAAAGCCACGTCCAAACGGATCAGCAAAGTCGAGGATCCAGCACCCCATTACTCCAGCCGGAAACGGCGCACGGACGACAACACAGAACCCGAGCCGGCTCGTTTCCAGACTGCTGGTACCATCATCACCGACCACCCCCTTTCGGAAGTCCGAGAGCTACCCGTGGAGTCCAGACGACGTTGCTGCTGAAGGGGCTAGACCACCTCGTCCTTCTGTCCAATCTCGCACCCCCACAACCTCATTAACCCCTTCGACAAGCTCTCCCAAAACACCTCCAAGCCCCTTGTTCTCCTGTCTTTGCTGGCGTGAGCACAAGTCAGACTCATTCAACCAACCGCTTCCTGCGTCCCCAACATCAACGACTAGCACCTTGGTGGAGTCACGTCCGGAATCATCCTGGTTGACGGAGAAGCAGGTGTGCGAACCGCCGGATCCTGATGATGATGGTGATGATGCCGCAGCAGTACCGCAGCCGGACGCCGCGCCTCTTGGCTCCGCAAGGTGGTTCCAACGCAACTTTCAGCCCGTATTCTCCAGCACCACCAAAAACTTGCTGAGAAACCCTCTCCCGAATCCGTCAATATTTCCAGGCCTTCAGCTTTTTCGACGCTGTGACCAGGCCGACGTCGATTCTGCCCATGAGGAGCACACCGAGAAAATTCAAGACCGAGGCGAACAGGACCTAGAAAAGCCCAAAGCCTTGAACAGTCCACCATCTCTTTCAGAAATGAGAACTCGAGATGACCTGGGAGACCCAGAAAAGACGGGAATTCTCATGGAACGACAAAGGACGCCAGCCGGTCATCTTCTCAATGTCAGACACGTTGAACGGGCGCAAGGCTGAGTGAAGGGGCGTGATCGGAGTTTTGTAAACTCATGCTCCTTCTCATTCCTCTGGTTAGTTCCTTCGTGATGTGGAAATGGTAGCCGGCAGTGAAAACGCCGATCTGGTGGGAAGAAGTCTTATCTGTGCTGTGCCCTGCTGAGAAAGCCATCGTCCGTCAGCCTCGTACAGAGACACAAGGTTTCGTTACCCGCTCCAATGCAGACCCGGATACCCATCGCGAGCTTTGCGTTGGTAACCTGGCAGGGATTGCAGCTTCAGCCTGCTGCCTGCATAGACCCCTGACGAACCCTTCAATCCACTGCTTCTTTGTGTCGGTGATGAAGTTGAACATGTGAATTCCATGGAGTTGCTGCAAAGCTCTCTGGAGTGGAGTACGGCAGTATTTGGGGGAGCCCCTGCAGTGTGGTCTGGTTGGTATGTAGTCACGGGAACCGACATTTGCCAACCAGCCTCTTTTGCCCTTTGACGGGGAAGACGCAGGAAACCATATACAAGGTGTCGTGTATGTTTTTGGGGCGCTGACTGGTGTCGGGCGGCCTTTTCTTCTCCGCAAGCGCGAGCTGATTGCCGCCTGAAGCCTCGAGGCTCTCGAACCGGAACAAACGTGAGGCAGCCGTCTTTTGGTGCACGTGGCCCGTTCGAAGCTTAAGGTGCGGCCTCTGAGCCATGCGACCCATTGCAAGGAATTAATTTTTAATGAATGGTGTCAGGCTGTGGATCGAAAACATAAGCTGTTGGCTGCCGAGATTGAGACTCTTGAGAGACGAGATTGGGGAGACTGGCTGGATGTTTATAAGGCGGTAATCGACACCTCGCTTATCCATGTAGATCCTTTCGTCGTGCTTTCATCCGATTCAATGCCGCGTGACGCCTTGTCCAGTACGCCGATACTTCATCTGATGGTCTGCTCCGAGACCACAGGGCGATGTCTGGCCATTTTACGTGTTACAACCTCGCAAAAGTCACTCCAGATGAAGCAGCAGAGCCGCAAGTGATGGACGACGAAGGATTCCGAATGGGAAGGAAGGTGTCTGTACCTACACAGTAGCCAATGCGCGGCTCCTTGTCATCGGTCGGTACTTTGAATAGCTCGCAATGGATTGTCCCAGGCGGCTGTGGCTGCGTTTCGTCGATATTGTTCCGCATCTGTTGCGGCATCAAACACCAGAGCCAATACGTCCTCAAGCGGAACAGACGTGAATGCGCTACCTATCTCGAGCGCCAAAGTGAGCCGCGGCAATTCAGATGCTTCAGATGCATGCTGGAGTTCGACTCGTTGAAGACATACAAGCGGCGGGCGGCGTTGGCCCAAAATGTTGTGGAGAAACACGAAAATCCAAAGAAAGAAGCGAAGGCGGAAGTCGCAGATTAATACAACCGTAACGGAACTGATAGAGGTGTCGATTGTTTCTGAGAGATCTCGCACATTGCTACTGCAAAATTGATTTATTGAGGAGCAGAAGCTGATAGGCCTGTCCTGGATCTGTTGCCGCTTCCCCCGGTTTAATGGAACTTAGAGACACTGTGGTGCAGCCACGGAGTTTCTATGGTGGTCCGCTCCTGCGGGTTGTGCACGGAGACGTCAAGATGCACGGTTGGCTACCCAAAATGTAGGGTATTAGTGTCGCTTGTCAAACCAGCACACGGTCTATGATAACAGCAAATCGTTTGCCAGGCGGAGGATCTTGGAGAAGCAAGTACTGGAAACCGTTGAGTGATTCAGAGTTGGTCCTCGTAGAATAATGGGGAAAGGGCGGCGCTTGGACCCTGGAACTGTAGAAGAAAGACTGGAATGCATCATGTTGCCTGCTTCAAACGAGCACCTCATTGGACCAGCGAGCTCTGTGCAAGAGCTTAGTCCAAGATAAGCTGTTCTGGGATCATGATGGCTGGCTGGGAATTATTGATGGAGGGTGTTCATCCTGCTGTCCCTGGTTAGACCGGATATAAAAGCAAAGGTCAAGCTCCGTAATACTATTTCGGGAAAGAGCTCATGATCTTGTCGATGGAGTGCACGGCCGGCCTGTGAAGATGCAGGCCCGGAGCATCATCCCCCATCAGGCCATCGCTGAGGCACGAAGCGGGACCTGCATCGCGGCGATGTGTCCCCCACAAGCAGAACACCGAGCAAAATGGCAAGTTCTCAGCTCAAGATCGGCCAGCAAGTGGGCCGAGACAGTGGGCGTAAGGGGCTGATAACGAGTGAGATGAAGTTGACCAACGGGAGGGCGTACTCGACCAGTCCAGGAAGTTATCGAAGTCACACAGAACGACGGCGTGCATTAGTGCTCACCGGCCGCATGTCGCCCTTTCTCGCGCGACGTTCGAGCTTGACGGGGTTGAATCCACCGTTTCGAAGGCGCTGCATGTGTTCTGCGCCGCAGAGCGACGTTTGCAGCAGCCTGCTCCGGGCCCAGGACCGGGATTTCGCTGAGAAGAGGCAGAAAAGGCCGCGACTGCGGGAGGTGACTGGCTGCAAGTTGCACGGGCGTCACTGCGCGAGACCCAAGACAGCGGCAGAGTGAGACGTGATGCTGATGATGGCCAGACTGGGGGAGCTGTGGGGCGGACAGAACGAGGATCGCTCCCGCTGATTGCGGCGGCATCACGTGCACGCTATACTGCTGCAAGCCTAGCTACACGGGGAGCCGGCGGGAAGCCCAATCAACAACGCAGATGCGGCTGAATCAGCGGCGCTGGAAATCGGCAAGTTCGGCAACCACCTGGTCGTGACGTCGGCGGCCAAGAACGCGGCTCTCTTCCGTCGCGTTGCCCACACACCAAAACATCTCATGCGACCGCCTCATCGCCATGCGGACACACGCCTCGCTGGAGAAGGATGAGGAGATCAACAGCGCTGCCTGGGTTGCTGCCAGAGGCGCCGCTGTAGGCGCTGCTAAGGTATGCTCCATCCCGCTCCATCCGCATCTGCGCAGACTTACCTTTGCCCTTGACAATGCACTGCGCTTCCCCCATGGATGTTTTTTTCTCTTCTGAGTCAGGTTTTCTCGCATCACGCCACATTGATCCTTCCAGGTAGCTGACCGTATAGTGGGGCATTGCTTCCGCAGTTCTAGGTGGTGCAGGCTATGTCTTCAGCCCTATTTACCGCGGCCTCACCATCCAATTCAAAGTGTGCGTAACCCGGCTATCCGCTGTTGGTTGTACACTCCGCCTAACTGCTACTTAGATTTCTCCAGATGTCGGGCATGATCTTCGGAAGGTATCGTACATACAACTGCCCAGTACCTACTGCGGCTTGTCTTGCTGATCCAGCCCCGCTTCTCGATTACAGCATTGTCGAAGCCGATCGCCGTTTGATTGCACACGAGCAAATTGTGCGTGCCCAAAAACGGCTTGCTAGAGACGCTGAAGTATGGCGTCGGTACGAGGAGGAATTCGAGGAATTGGGTACGCCAGGTGTTGGTGCGGAAAGCAAAGTGAGCAACCAGAGCCAGCAGAAATGAGGTGCAACTGTTAAACCTTTTATCTCTGCCACAAAAGTTACAAATACAGACGATACATTTCTGACAACAAATCTCTCCCCGTATCGACGCATAACGGCCCTAACCTACCTGTAGCTAACTATCTCTCTCGGGGTTCCACAGTCAATGAGGTCTCACCATGAACGCCGGTATATAACAATGTACACTAGTCACGTTGTACATACCCCACTATCGCCAAATGTGCTTACTGCGAGTACTGCCCTCCTGAAGGTAAACAACAGTGCAACCCGATGCATCCGGCATATTGCATCGAACATGAGATCATTGGCTTGACCGCACAAGCCCATCCGCAACCTATGTCAAGGCTGCAAAAGCAAGGACTGCCGCCTAATTTCGAGACTGGTGATGGAATTACTCCGTCGAGAACAAGTGCTGACGCGCTAGCTCTGATTAGGGAATCGCCAAGCATCGCGACAGAGAGGCGCTAGCTGCTGAGACGACGAACATGCCAAATTGTGCAGCACCTCTCTTGAATATAGACATCGCCACCTCCCTGCTTGGGCACATTCCCTGCTTCGGAATACTCTGACCAACTTTCAAACCCATTGCCGCTAAATTGCTCGCTGGATGGTACGCTGGATATATCTCCCTCAAAAAGACCGAGGCTCTTCCGACTGCGCCATCGGCTAGGTAAATCCCGCGTAAGCCTGTCATGCTGCCATAATCCACTTCACCCAACCACTTCACGTATATATAGCCCGTGGCCCCAGGTCACCCATAAGCTGCCCCTCCAGCATTTCTTACCTCATATAAAAGCTCATCCTTTCTCCCTGCACCCTTCATTTTCTCAACACAACCATCCGTCACACGTACCCAAGATGGCGTCCAAGCCCACCGTGATACTCGTTCCAGGTGCCTGGCACACCGAGCATACCTATCATAAGCTCATCCCAGACCTCGAGCGCCGCGGCTACACTACGCGCGCCATCCGCAACCCGTCGGTCGGTAAGCCCGCTGCCGATGGTCTTGTGGAAGCCGACGCAAAACACTTGCGCTCCGTCATCGACCCTTACCTTGCCGTCGGCACCGATGTGGTTGTTGTTGCCCACTCGTACGGTGGAAGCGTCTTGTCTCCGTCGCTTGCGGATTACGCTTGGAAGAAGGACGAGGGCGGCAAGGGCAGAGTGTTGGGGCTCGTGTACATTTCGGCCTTCATCCTGGGCGAGGGCAAGACCGCCGCACAAATCATGTACCCCAATGGTGAGGGTAGCCCGGTAAAAGCTGATGAGGTGCGTTTCTCTGCGTGCTTTTCCCCCCATTCCCTTCCCTCACCATCACGTGTCATGTTCTTTCCGCATGCAGTAACACTGCGCGAAAAACAAAAACGAAAAAAACATACGATGCTCATGCAAGCCGGCTCCACCAGAACGGTTTCATCCCCCCACCTGACCCGTACATCTTCTACAACGATCTGCCCGAATCCGAGCAGCGCGAGTTGCACGCAGGCCTTCTGCCCAACCCGGGAAACGTCGGCACCGTCCCTGGCCGCGGTGCCCCTTGGCACAATGTGCCCACAGTGTACATCAAGTGCTCCAAGGACATCATCCTCCCGCCCGACGTCCAGCAGAGGTTGCTGGACAGCATCGAGGGCAGCGAGAAGGTGCGCATCGTGCCGCTCGACAGCTCGCATTCGCCTATGCTGAGCATGCCGGAGAAGGTGGGCGATGCGGTGGCACTGGCGGAGGAGCTCGGGAGGGAGAAGTTGGCGAAGGAAGGATTCGCGTAGGGTGGTGAAGTTGGATGATCAGATGGCCAACGGCCTGTGCGAAATTGATGATTCCATTCAAGAATTAAACAACTGCGCCCAGGACCAGACCCTCATTTATCCGTTGTCTTCTATACCAAGATGCGCTCAAGAGCTGATAATGGCGGTTTCGCCTGATTTTCGACTGCATGCGGATGGTCGAGAGCACGTGGTTATGCTTTCTAGGCTGTGTCACGTTTAAATCAATCCACATCCGCAGATTTTCGTTGAAGCGTTGGCTATTACGCCCATAGTACCGTGTCCTATTAAAGAGCAGACTCTAGGTAGTGAATCCTGCCGAGTTTTTAGTCTTAAGCGCCGCACTTACTCCTGAGAAGGGAAACCGCGTGGTCTACGGAGGGGAGCGAGGACAGTGCAGCATAACAAATCGAGCTCGCTTAAATTGAGCAGCACAGCGCGACTCATTAATCCGAGCAAGATCTCTGAATAACTAGCAAACACAAATTTAGTTATTACCAAAGATTATGAAGCCCTGACCAGCAGTAAAACGTCACGCGCAACACCTAGTAAGATTTGTCTACCTTGATGACATCATTTCACTACATTATATAGCAGCAGTGACAATTCCTCATCTTCCAAATCATCATTCATACAAAAAGCAACCAATTTTGTATACTGGCAACATGGAAAAGATTTGGAGCAACGACCACCACCGCAATCATCACAATCACTACTATCGCAGCTATCCAGCAAGGGTTGTCTTTGTCCATAGCATACTTACAGTCGCTACCATCCCGATGCTGGAATGGGATCTTGAAGAGCTGGTCGTTGGCTACGGTCGGGTGTTTACAGGCTTGCCTTATGCACGGAAACTTAACAAGCATGCCGACGGCATCATCTCCCGGGAAGATTCTGGGCTTTGTTCAGGCCTTAATCTCCGCAAAAGCTTTGATCTACTTTCAATTCCATTGGGCATTCAGATATCCATTTAGAAACGAGGCAGTCTTCATTGCAAGTTAGTAACGGCGCATTATCCGCTGCGGTATGGCAATGTACCAGTCGAGAGTTCAGTTGAAGACGCAGTGCTCAGAAGACGACGACGATGAATGTAAGTGCGATCAAGAAGCAGTCATTCTCGCTAGTGTTTTCTGCGCGCAGCCATTTCGTTTCTTTTTGATATTTTGCGCAGACCCACAGTGGATCGCCGGTGTGTTCGCCAATCTTTATCTGGGCAGCATTCTCGATACGAGTCAGGTGGGACTTTGATCATGTACGTGTTGCCGTACCCAGAGCTACTGAGTGTAGTCTTTTGCATCCTCGCATCTGGCACTTGGGAGTCCGAGACAGTCCGGGACTTCTGATTCATAGCCCCTTAGACTTATGCCATTGGCGAGGCTGATAGATTGTGCTTGAGACCCTGGCCGCATTAGGATGATGAAACAGTTGCCCTAAGTGCGCAGAACCTGCAGGAGAAACAGCATATCCACTGTCGGCTATTGTCACTTGAGCTGGTCGGCCTACGTGGCAACGCCATACCCCAGCTTAGCTTCAGTCGCTTAAGATGGTGCAATGATGCGAAAATTTCTTTCCGCCTGGCACTTAGCTCTGCAGGTAAGTCGTAAAGGTGTGAAGATCATCGCAATATTGTGGTTGCCGCTGGATTTGCAACGCTATCCTCGGCCAACGCAATGACAGATCTGCATTGCTGTCCTCGACTAACCGAACGGTGGAGTCGGAGGCAGTGCGCCATGCGTCAGTTCCTTGCTTCTAGGTAACCTCCGCAACGTGGGGTCCAAAATCACCCTGCTTCTCCTTCCCATTTTTTGGACCTTTGAACCTCACAGGCTGCGTTCCTGTCATTAAGTACGCGCTGAGCTTGCTACGTGTCGGGCGTGAGGATAATGGGAGAACCGAAGACTCTAGAGGAGAAAGCCGAAATCCACCAGCGATGTGAGAAACCTCAACATCTCGACGAGGACTTTTTTGACCTTTTAGGTGGTGATGTATGGGTCCGTAGGCTAGACAGTCTGGGTCTGGAGTTGAAGGTGTGTCGCTCCATTTGTATAACTTGAGAAATGCTGAGAATCGAAGAATCGTGCGGAGAAAGGGTTTCGTTTGGTGTCAGAGATGTCCGGACTCGATTCCTCCACCCCTTGTCGCTAACAGTAACCAGCTTCGTCGAATCGAAAAACATACACCAGAATTCGAAAACAAAAAGTCTGCCAGTGGTTGGAACTTCATTCCTCAGGGCCGCTTGTGAGGATGCGAATGGCTTCTTTCGATGTCGGACGCAGACAGTCGGAGAGGGGTGTCCACAAGTTATTCACGGTATGATGTTCGGAATCAACGCAGTGTTTTGCTAGCCACTGACGACTGCAGAGTCATGGTTCTGCTTCAAAACAAAGCATGTCAAGCGCTGCTCAGACGGTTACTTCTGGCAGCAGGTTAACATCTTTATGACGTGGTCATCGGAGCATTCTATCACAATATTGCTTTGCGTAGACGCGCCGGACCAGGTTCGAAAGTCTATTCTCCACGCGGCCAAGATCGGTACTGTTGACGGTGACAATCCTTACGGCTGGCATCGGCACATCATAGGGCTTGTCTTGGACCTCTATGACGAATCCTTTTGGGGCCTTCGTGATAAAGTCAGGAATGATGTTGAGAAAAAGGTTTGAACAAAGAAACTTCCCCCGCTTTGTTAAGCCCGCGCTAACTCATTTCATTCTACAGCGGAACATCACGACCCCCACAAACTTTTATGCGTTGCACGACATTGCAAGGCACCTGACTCATTTGGAAGAAACGCTCGAAGTTGCCCACACTACTCTCGAGAGTATGGAAGCAGCACAAGACGTTCTTCGAAACGAAATCTTTCGAGCAAAGATCAAGAGTACTAAGTTCCGAAGGCAATTGGACCGGTTGCTTCGTGAAAATGCACTGGATATGTACCACTCGCGCGGTGCAGTCAAAGCCTCCGCTGCACGTGCGAAGTCTCTCAGCGCTCGTCACAAGAACGAAATCAATCTTGTAAGTTGGCCCAAGTCTGAGAAAGTCAGATTGTTAATCTTATATTCTGGTAGGCTTTCAACCTTGTCATGCAATATGAGAGCCGCGCGATGAAGGTAATTGCTATCGTTACGCTTGTATTCCTCCCAGGGTCTTTTGTCGCGGTGAGTGCCCCTACCCTCAAAAATCCAGTTGGAAGTATTTTAACGCCCTGCAATGCACAAGAAGCCGACTCCTTCACTGACATTTGTGAATCTAGTCCATTTTTGGGATGAGCTTCTTCGACTGCTCCGAACGGGGTCTGATTCTTGCCGACGGCTTCTGGATCTACTGGGTAATCACTGTGGGGTTGACAGCTCTTGCTGTAGTCTGGTGGCTGTTCTGGCAACGCTTGGAGGGTACTGGAACACTGAAGACACCAGCAAAGTCATCATGATGGTAGGAAAATATTCATAAACATTATGCAAGAAAGATCCCGGTTGGCGGACATGAGAGGTAGAGAGATGATTACTCGTGAAATTTGGTAGCTCCGGTTGGTCTTACATGCCCGGATAGCTTGAGGAACAAAAAGATGACCACGCAATGGCGGGTTATACCCATATTTATCTTAGACAGAGAGGCTCCTGAAAAATCATAAAAAGAAAGTTTGATTGGCTCTTTCTTGCATCAAGTGTTGTGGCTTTCTGAGGTCATTGTGGCGTTGAATCCTGCGGTGCTGCAAATTCCACCAATGAGTGAGAAGAAACATTTAAGCACCAAAGCCCGCGTTTGAGATTATACTTCGATAGCGGTTATCAGGCTCACATATGCAGGCGTGGCAGAAAAGAAATTTGTTTTGAACGGGCGGAGGCTCAGGTGCGATATTTAAGCACTGTGGAAGCTGCTTTAAGGCGAATGTATAAATTAATGGAGTGTCTTTTTCTATGACTCTAGCTAATTTACCGAGACGGTATGCCTGGTGTAGTGTAGTATTACGATTTATGAATCCTGATATATATTCTTCAAGGGAAAAATCCCACATTGTACATCGCCTTCTCAAACCGCTCCCATCAACAGAGCCCCCAACAACACCACCGCCACCGCAAACAAATCTCCACCAACCACCCTTCCGCTCCCACCTTCCGCCGCCGTCGCCACCGCACCATCCGACGACGTCGATTTCGGCGCGGTCGATCCCGCCGACCCAGCCGACACCGCCGTCGAAGACACCCTCGCGCTCCCACCCAACCCGGAATTAATGAAGCCGCCCAGCCCTTGATCCGCCGTCGCACTCGTCGTCGTGCTCGTAGCACCCGCCCCTCCTCCTCCTCCCTGCGCCACCACCACCGTCCTCCCCTCGCCATCCGTCGTCATGACCAGCGTCGTCTTCGCCGCGCCCGCATCATCGCCGCCGCCAACCGTCACCGTCCCGCCCACCGTTAGCGTCTGCCCCGCGAACACGTACGTGCCGCCGCCGCTCGGCGTGACCGTCGTGCCGAAGATGACGAGCGGAGAAGCGTTGCTGTTGCTGCCGGCGGGTGCGGGCGTGGGCGTGGCGTAGGCGACGGTGGTGGTGGTGCTGCTGCTGCCGCTGCCGTCGACGGCGACGACGACGGCGACAGGCGAACCCGCGGCATCGGTCTGGAGCGTGATGACGGTCCGGGAAGGAGAGTCGTCGGCGGCGCCGAGAGTGAGGGGAGGCGCGCCCGGGGTGAGGGTTGTGCCGGAGACGACGTACGCGGAGCCGGAGGGGGCGAGGGTGAATTGGCCGTCGGCGAGCGTGAGCGTCGGGGGTGTTAATGCGGATGCTGCTTGCAGAAGTGCTGATTTCGGGGTTGCGGTGTAGTAGGGGACGGTGCTGCTGTCGCCGATGAGGACGATGGACGAGCCGGCGGCGTTGGTTGTAAGGGCGATCACGGTGGCAGAGGAGCCGTCGGTGCCGCTGAGGGTGAGGGCCGGGGAGTCGGGAGCGAGGGTCTGGCCGGAGACGATGTAGACGGAACCGGATGGGGCGATGGTCTGGCCGTCGGCGAGGGTGAGGGTCGGGAGTTCTGGTGCTGCTTCTGCGGCTGGAGAGACGGTGGGGAGGGTGATGGTGCTGCTGCCGCCGACGACTACAGCTGGGGGCTGGGGCGGGGCTTGGTCGTTGTCGAGGCCTTGAGTAACGGGATTGTTTGCCGTGGGGACAACGATCGGGGTGTTGTCGACCACAGCTGTTTGTCCGGCTGTGAGAGTCATCGAGCCCACAACTACGGCGGGAACGCTTGTGCTACTCCCTGAGATCACGGTCTGAATAGCGGTAGGGACAACGGCCACGCTAGTCGAGCCTACGGGAATGACCTGTACGGGTTGTGAAGTCTCGTCTGTGCTTCCGGGTACTTGCACAGGTGTGTCTGAAGCAGGCGGCAAGACCGTTCCGACCACCGTTAACGGCCCGGGAGCTGCTGAAGGCTGTTCAGGTTGCGAAGGGTCATCTTCGTCTCCTGGCACTTGCACGGTTGTTTCCGGAGCAGGTGGCAAGACCGTTGGAACTTCCGGAACGTCTCCAGGCCGCGAAGTCTCTTCTGGCTCTGAAGCTTGTACAGTTGTTTCTGGAGCAGGTGGTAAGACCGTTGGGGCTTCGGTGGATGGCGCAGGGGCTTCCGGAGGGCTTCCAGGCTGCGCGGTAGTCGTCGGGACGTCTGGACGGCCCGTGGAGATGGGGACAGCACCAACGGTGGAACGCGTCGGTTGCGCACTCGGGTGATCGCTAGTATTGTCTTCATCGTCTTCATACGATACCGAACGAACAGTCAAGAGGGCCGCTGACGTCAAGTAGTTGACTGGAACGGACACTGAATGCATGCAGCGGGGAAATGCTGCTTCATCTGTGAATACATCCATCAGGAACGCAGAGAATTCGCCTACGGGGTCCCGTTCTGTGAGGCATCCCCAATTGATGCCTCTAACATCATCGTAGGCGCCACTTTCAGTCCTGAAACCGCCAGGTTGCCGCAGACGTGTCCTGGTACCAGTAAAGTACCATTCATTGAAATCGGGGTGCGACTTGAGAGTCACATCACGTCTGTTCCGCGGACATTCGGTAAGGGCCAACCAGTAATCAGTTCCGTAGTCTCCGAACTCTTGCGGATACGTTCTTCATATTGTCAGACCATGTAAACGACCTTTTAGTGGGAAAACGTACAGTGTAGTCGTGGTGTTGTCATATAGTGTGATAGGACATATTGCAGTACCGGCTTCGTTTACGAGCTGCGGTGTGTAGTTTCCGGGAAGCCCTATCGTGTTTGTAACGGTTCTGGTTGTGTTCCTGCGCGTGTTGATGACTGTGATGATAGGAGCATATGTGATGGTCTCCGTAAACTTCATCGGCCTCCACACCCACTGCTGGTAATCCGGACCATTAAGGTGACAGCCGGTCCAGCAGGTCGATGCAGAGGTTGTTAGTGGAAAGGCTGACGATGTGCTATTGATCGGCGCAGTAGTTGCTTGTGTGACAGTTGAGAGCGTGCTTTCAACCGGCGTAGTTGTTGATTGTGAAACAGTTGACGGCGTGTTACTGAGCGTCGTGGAGCTTGGTAGCAGAACAGTTGATGATGTGCTATCAAGCGTCGTGGAGCTTGCTTGTGGAACATTTGACGGTGTGCTTTCGAGCATCGTAGAGCTTGATTGTGGAGCACTTGATGACGTACCATTAAGTGGTGCATCTATCTGAGACATTAATCTTCTGACCCGCAACTTCTGTAGGGAATATGTAAGCATACCTTGCTGGGGGAATGCATTGCCAGATGTGAACACAAAAGAAATCGCTAGCGCTACCGCACCGAAATGCATGTTGAACGACGAATTTCGGGGTCAAGTGTAGATGTGTGGGATGCAGCAGATGCACACACTGAACCAGTGGGATGAATAGACTGGGTGCGGCGAGAACGCATGTATCTATGGAATTGTGCAGAGGCCCTCTACAAATACGTAGCTGATTGCATCTGGTTCTCGGCAATATCTGGGCATCAGCAGCCACAATATAAAAAATTCTCCGTTTTTAGCTCGATTGCGGCGCAAGATCTGCCGAAGAATTTTGGATATGCACAAGGATTTTTTACGCAGCGACAGTGACCTATTCAAATATCTAGATTGTATACTCGACAAACCAGAAAGAGTCCATATTCTGACCTCTGATGTTGAAATCGTGCGGTGGTGTGATAGTTGCTTTGGAACCAGACCCCAGTAGAGCGCAAGGCAGCGAAATGCAGGCAGTCAGCGGGGCGTTAAGAAAAACAAGCGGGAAAGACCAAAACGGAAGGTATCCCGACCGGGGGAAAGCAGAGCAGCTACCCGAAGATGCAAGGGTGGAGAAGCTAAGCGATCTGGGGGCCAGCATACCGTTTCTTCGTATTCTAAAAGGCAAGATTCTAGGTCCCAATATCGATGATAGAATAATCGCAGCAACCAGCCTAGTGTGACGAACCCCAGGGTACAAGGGAGCGCCGCACGGGCTAGACCTTTCAGAAACAGCAGAGCCGCATAGCCAGAACCTTTGCATAGAAAAACAAAAGAATACGGCTCAATCAAGTCAGCAGCCTCAACCCGCACAGAAACGACATCCGCAACGGAAGGACCCAGAGAATGACGTCATATGCACATGCTTGAGCCCTTGTTCTATATCGATTCCTTTGTTGTTCATATACGAAGTCAATTTACCTAGTACTGCAGAACTTTGTTGAGGATGTTTTATCATGCAATCCTGTATGGATGTTTCGACTGCTCATTTTGAGTGTCGCCATGCAATTCGTAGAGAAATTTTTCACTCAGTCAGAACTGGGATCAATTTATATCATAAAGTGCTGCCTAACACTTTAACCCAGCCTCCATCGCACTTTGAACTCGCCAAGCGCGGCCGTCTTTGTTGCTCTGAGCCGAACACCTCGAGCTCAAAATATTAACACATATGAATTGCAGCCAAGTGACGATTCAATCACCTGTAACAACAGCCTGTCAAATAGTAGGCATAGCAAGTAGCTATGAGGGGGTGGTCGAAGTCAACTCCAGAACCTCTCAGGACCAAGCACGTGGCACCTTTTACAATCACTTGTTCATAAACATGGCCACTATCTATGTTCACCACAAGGCCATTGTTCACGGACCTTAAATTTCTACATTCACATAAAAGGAGTGCATTACCTGTCTCCAAGTCGCTATCCACAAGCTACAACACCTTTAATACTTTTACAGGGGATACGGCTGCGCCGTTCCTCCTCTTCGATTCTTCACTTTCGCTTCTACTTTTTACGACAACGCTTCACTTCCTTCAACATGCCGGACGAACTTCATCCAACGGAGATGGAGACGGCCATCGATTCTAAGGTTGCCCGACTCATCGAGCTTCCACTTAGGGAACAACGCAGCCGGAGCTTCAAAGCCAACTACGTGAGAATCCACAAGCTTGGCCGCGGCGCAGAGGGTGAAGTAACCGCGATGCGTCACAAACCCTCTGGCACCGTGTACGCCGTCAAGAAAATCAAGCAGCGCTATCACTCGGAAATCCCGACCGCCCACAACGAGGTTCGGATTCTCTCTCTCCTGTTGAGTGTCGGCGAGGGTGGCGGCCAAAAGACGATTTGCAATCCCGCAGCCGAGGCGTGGTATCCTGAGACCCCCTGCCATGGGTTCCAGATGCTGGTCATGGAGTTCTGCGAGCTGGGCTCGCTATACGACTACCTGCTCGACGACTGCTACAACGAGCATTGCGACACTTGGCGCACTCCGGCCGAGGGCTGGCTGCGCCATATTTATGCCCAGCTTCTGGCCGGAATAGCCTTTATCCACCACGGTTACGGAACCACGGCGTTCGACGGGCCCAACAAGCCACCAAAGGGCCGTTACCCGGTAATTCATCGAGACCTCAAGCCCGAGAACATTCTTTGTTGTCCTGCGCCGCCGAGCGCCCACCCTTCGCTTGTTACCGTCAAGCTCTCCGACTTTGGCGGTGCGGCTACTGTAAAGCCCACTCCTAGGATTGCCAAGGACGATGAACATATGTACTTTTTTACGGACGGTTTCTACGCACCGGAGTTCCTCAAGAATAAGATGGAGCCCTGGATGGCTAACCAGAGCAACGATGTCTTTGCCATCGGCGCCACCGTGCACTTCTGCATTTGGGGCGCGAAGCCGTACGTCAGAGACAACAATGGCTGGCTTCAGTTCAAGCGTAGGGACTGCATCAAGAAGAGACACCGAGGCGGAAAGACCTTCACTGCTGATTTCGATACGGCTATCGCCAACGCGGTTACTTACTCCCGGCACCGTAAGGACGCGCTGACCATCCTTGAGAAGTTGAAGAGGACTGAAGCCGCTCATCTTCGCGAATACTTGGATTGGCTGAGGAACGTGGAGGAGCCTCGGCTGGAACTCGAACGCCAAAGATACGAAGAGCAGGAGCGCCGCGAGGCTCTGGCTCGGGAAAAAGCATTCAAGCAGCAGCTTCGTTTGCAATGCTTCGATCCACTTTGCCGCTATATCGAGTATGACGGATTCCTGCCTCATACGCATGAGTGCGAGCTTGGGAATTGCCTGATGGCCAAGACCCCAGCACATGGCCACTGGCTTTTGCTGCTCGAGGGCACCTGGGCGGACCCGAGAACCTATCTTCCACGCCAGTTGAACAAGGTTCCGCAGGAGCAAATCAACGAGACCATGCGCTGCATCGAACTCAGCGCTGAGGCTCTGCTCCAGGGTCGTCTCAGTGAGACTCGGCTCCTTTTGGAATCGCTGACGGTGGTGGACGAGGTTGAGGATGTAGTCATGACTGATCCGGAACAACCTATTAGCACTTGGTAAAGCCAGCTAAGTGAACTCTTCTTGTTCAAGTAGTTACAGCAAGCTTTCGATTAGTAAGTGCCAAAGTGGCTCTACCAATATATCATTACTCATAAAATCACAAAAGCAGTGGCATCCCGCTACGTTATATTGTTACTAAAGTGTTCATCGCTCTTACACGCACTAATGATTACCACTCTTATAGGTTAGATACCCGGGATACTGCAAGATCTAACACTTAGACCAAACTGTCGCAGCAATGCCTGTCTTCTTGTCTCGTGGCCATAATGTGTCGATTTCTTTTTTTTTAATAACCTTATCCCGGATTCTCGGCGCATGGCGCCTATCCACATAACTCGTGCTTTGTTTGGATGGCGAAGACGCCGAAGAGCCCTGTCAAGATTCCTGGTGATGAAGCGGAGAGAATTATTTATCCAAATAGGCGGGCAGAAGTCAGGCTCTCCCCAGTCGTAGGAGAGTGCCTCGTAATGTCGAGAGAAACAACAAACATTTGGCAAGATAAGTTGTCTGTCCATTTTCCTGGGAGTAGTTCAAGTAATCACATATTGCGTGAAGTCGGATCCTGTGTTTGGTATTCCTCAGAGATGGTCGCTGATTCATTATGCGCCATCGCCCAGGTGAAACCCGGCGATGTGGTTATTGAGGCTTTCGCGATGATGATTCACCATCTAGGCCCGATGTGGTGCAAATTGTGGGTCAAATGTGACGAAGGTCGAGAGATGAGATTTTGGCATGCAAAGCGTTCGGGGCTGGCTGAACAAACGGTGGGGGCAACCCCCATGTGGAGCCGATGACGCGATAGCTGGGAGCTCGAGTCAGGCAGGTGTCAAAGAAACTCGGCAACCAGAGCGGCGCTGGACAGAATAGAAACAACAGCGAAGTTGACTCGAAGCTATTGATAAGGCAGAAGCCCCGCCGGGGATGGGAATAACTCATCGCCGGCTTATGGTATGATAGGTCATTGGCCGGCTCGCAAGAAACGAACTATTTATAGTGTTGTGGTGGGCTGTTGCCTGTTGGTCCTTGCTGCTGTGTCGTAAATGCGCTCTACTTTTGAGACCAGAAAAATATGTGCAGGATGAGTAGTACAGGCTTCGTCTTTCTCTCATCGCATCTTCGATACTTTTTTCTTTTTAGAATGTACGAAAGATAGCCATCGCAGAGCCGAATGTATTGAGCAGGCCGGCGCGAGGGTTGGGTCCGCAGTTTTTGGGGGCCGGGCCGATGATCGACGGGTTGCAACACCTTTTGCCCCATAGAGCACGAACGCAGCCCTGAACAAAATCACGAGGACTGAGCATGTCTAAGCGCTTGGCAATTTTGAGGCCGCCCCCAAGTCGGTGTGGTAGGGCGGGAGAGATGCCTTGGGCTCAGCCGCATCTTGCACAGCCTTACAATGATGTTAACCTTTCTTCGCTATGCTATGAATACTCGACCGGGCGCAATTATAAAAGCCGCAGTGGAAAGCGACCTCACATCAATCATGAATCCAGTAACTCAAACACTATCTGACATCTTGTCCTACCCAGTCAACAAATACTCCATCTTTCACGTCAGAATGGACTTCATCCTCTTCAGTCTCACAGGCTTCTTGGCATTGGCCTTCTACTTCTTCTATCCTCTTGCAGAGAAGGTCACACACGGAATACACGCGGCAATCAGCGACGGACAGACATCCGGAAAAACCAGCCCAGATCAGTCAGCCAACGAAGTACAACCAGAGCCATCCGCCAACCCCGGGCGCCGTCTGAGGACAGTGAGATTTTGGGACCACGTCTGAACCAAACGACGACCACAATCGAGATCCCCGAAGTCTCTGAAGAATCTCGGCCTAAACCTGCCTTCATATTGGATTTTCCTCCCAGTCTCGAGTCGCATGGCTTGACCTTTTTTTATTTTTTATTTTTTTTTTTTGGATTGCAACGGTATGGGGAGTTGGGGAATTCGCATAAGGCTAAAGGGTTACACCGGAAGGCAGACCCTGCAAAGACAGGTTCTGTCCAAAGGATCAGGGCACAGGGAAGGGCGGGTGGTTCACTATCACAGTACCTACCATACGTCACACAGCATCTTTGGTGTTCAGGTTATCCGGTACATGGGCATATTCTACTCGGTGTTGAGGCAGAAGGATGCCAGGATGAATTGAAATATTACATAAGCAGTCGAATGAGATGTTGCTGTATAAGACCCCACTTGCCTACCCCGCCTCTGCGAAATGCATCTGCTGTACTTCATTTTCTTCCGTGCACGATGCCGACGCTCGAAGTACCCGGCGCGACTCTCGAATACACGACGACGGGGTCCGGCCCGCACATGATCCTCGTCCCCGGCGCTCCGGGTAGCCAGAGCGTCTTCCGGTTCCTGGTCCCGTTCCTGTCGCGCAGTCTGACGGTGACGACGTACTCGCGGCGCGGCCTGTCGGGCAGCCTGCTGCGCGGTGCGCAGGACTACGCGCACCGCCTCGACACGGACGCCGACGACCTGGCGGCGCTGCTGCAAGCCGTCACGGGCGGTGACACGGCAGGTGCCAGCATATTCGGCACGAGCAGCGGCGCCATCGTCACGCTCCGCTTCCTGGAACGCCACCCGGCCTGCCCGGTCAGGAAGTACGTCGTGCACGAGCCGCCGGCCATCACGGTGCTGCCGCCCGACGTGCTGGCGCAGCGGGAGCCGGAGCACCGCGCGCTGACCGGCCTGTATCGCGAAAAGGGCGCGCCGTTCGCCATTGAGACTTTCGCGTCGTTCTTCACCCACGGGAAAGATCGGGAGGCGTTGCCGCTTTTGCTGGACCCGACGGCGAGCGCGGACATGAGGGCGGATGCGATGTATTGGCTCGAGCGGGAGCCGCCTTACGTCTTCCAAAAGTGGGATCTGGAAGCCCTGAAGAAGGCGGGAGATAAGCTCGTGCTCTCGGTGGGCGAGAGTACTAAGGATCAACGTGCGGGAGAAGCTACTTTGGCTTTGATGGAACGGCTGGGAAGGAGCGAAGAGACGCTTTTTGTCGCACCGGGAGGGCATGCTTCCTACGTCAGCGATCCCGAAGCATTTGCTACGGCGCTTGCCCAAATCTAGGAAAGCTGAACCTCGTGATCTAAGGTACATAGCTAATTGTATGATATCTTGGTCTCAAAGAGGTTGAGATGGAGTCCCATGTCCGATCTGAAAGTTTCCGTTATCGGTTTTAGGTTCATGGAACACTAAATCCCTCTATTCCCTTTACCTACCTAGCGCGCTTTCCTTTGACACAAAGGGAGATACGTGCTGCATCTATAGCGTGCTATCAGGCGGTTTCTACCGTCAGGAACCATACATGGACACCTCACACTCGACTACCATGCGCCTAATGGTTGAATGCTTTCTATCCTCACATATGGCAGTAATTTCTGTCATTTCTGTTGCATTAATCGTGTATATTTGTAAAAGAGTGGTATGTACGGTCATTACTCTCAGTATGTATCTCTAGATAGAAAGGCTAATTACTTTCAGACCAGCACAACCTTCTGAGCGCTGGCCACACCGTTGTGGCCTGCCAGGGCCAAAAAGCTGCTGTCATCCAGCGTCAACAAGCCGGCCCACTGGCTCGTCGCATCCATGACGGTCGTCTTATCCGCCCAGTCCTGGCCGTTGGCGCTCGTGACAACCTTGACGACGTAATCGCCGTCCTCGTCGGTCTGGAAGCTCACCACCAGCGTGCCGCCGACGTTGATGACCTGCGGCGCCTGCGCGTTGAAGCCCTCCGACTGGTACACGATCCGGCGGTCGGTCCACGTCGCGCCGTCGTCGGGCGAGCTCACGGCCTCGACGTGGAACCGGCCGCCGCCCGTCTCGGTCTCGAAAACGGCGATCAAGCCGCCGTCGGAATCCGTCTCGGCGACGCCCAGCATGCCGTCGCGCGAGTCGCTCAGCTCGGTGCCGGTGAAGGCGGTGCCGTCGGACCAGGTGGCGCCGCCGTCGGTGCTGGTGCGCAGCCAGCTGTCCTGGTCGTCGTCGCTGTTGAGGCGCGAGTAGTACAGCTGCAGCGTCTCGCCGTCGGCGGCCAGGCGCATGAACGGCTCCCACACGCCCGTCGTCGGGCCGGGCTCCTGCGCCGGCGTGCTCAGGTACGCCCACGTCGCGCCGCCGTCGTCCGAGTAGCACACGGTGATGCGGTAGTACGTGTACGTCTCGTCCAGCTCCTGGTCGTGGTTGCGGAACGCCACCAGCAGCCGCCCCGACGGCAGCTCGATGGCGAACGGGTTGTCGATGTCGGTCGTGTTGGTGGGCCCGCGGTCCGCCGTGCCGAGTGTCGTCCAGGTTACGCCCGAGTCGCTGCTTTTCGCGAGCGTGATGATGGAGTCGCCGTCGGCGAAGGCCGTGTAGGTGCCCAGGATGGTGCCGTCGGACAGGTGGTTGGCGCGCGGGTAGGTGCTCTCGCCCGTCGACATGGCGTTGAGGGCGCCCGTGAGGCTGGGCGTGAGGCCGGCGCGTCGGTGGAGCGTGGGCGAGGCATCAACCAGGACGACGGCGAAAAGGATGGCGAGAAGGCCGGTGAGCCATGCTTGAAAGAGTTGTGCTCCCATGGTGGAAAACAAAAGCCGGACGGGAAATCGTTGAATCAGCCGGTCAGCATGCGATGCTGCGCCGGAGCCCGTGGGAGATGCGTGGTATTCTTGTACTGCTCTGCACACGGACGCGACGCCAGGCAATGACGTTTGGAGTTTTCCTTTAGAGGCCGAGCGCCGCTATGGAATACTTGTGTCAAGTTATATTTGGAAGTCCAACGGATGCGGCTCCACATTTTGTGGAAAGGGGCGTAAGCTGATTTACCCGATCCAGGCGCGAAGGATTCTGGCCCCCAATCTTCATTGGCCTGAAATCCTGAGCAGTGTTCTTCCGGAAGCCCATCTCGGTTAGACTGTCCGTGTGGGGGCTCCTCATTGGCAGATCCAGTATATCCGTGCTTATTACCGCTCTTCCTTCAGGAACTGCATCGCTGCAACACATAATTGCTATTGCGCGTAGCGTCGGGGAACCATCTTGGTATGGTCAACGACTAATATATGATGCATGATCAATGTATGAGACCAGAAAAGAAGAGACTGAGGAATCAGCCAAGCATTGACATAACTGAAAAGCAAACAACTGAAGGGATAAATGTATACAGATCTGAAACGCAGACCAATATCCACTAAGGTGTTTTGGTATAGTATCACGTCTTTCAAGCAATACGGGCAGAAAGAAAGGATTCCATGACATTTATTGTGGTAGTATTATTGAAAACAGAAAAGCTCAGGAGGAGACGGGGCTGCTATCTAGTCAGATGGCTTCAAGGCTGCTGAAGAAGTAGCTGTGGGAAGTCAAGATAACTAATGCAAAAGCGGGACAGTCACAGTGTGCGAAGGATGTCGTTCACCTTCGCAGAAAGGATCGGTGCTATCACAGGTCAACTGGCGGAGTGAATTGCAGTGCCTAGCTTTCAACGATTTTGAATATCTTTTGATTGTAGTACTATTAAAGCTTCAAGCTGACCTTGCACACAGTTAAAGTTCAACACAACCACGCCGGTAGTCTACTCATCGGGATGTTTACACCATGGATATTTTCATTGACGTGCACAAGATGTGAGGGTAAACTTCCGTATCCCATGAGAACGTATAGGTGTCATTGTGCCAGGTCTGAGACCTTACCGCACGGTCCGCAGAGCACCACTAAGCAGGCCGTGGTTATGCGAATGTGTAATGTTTGCGAAGCTGCAGGCTTGGTTAGCATCCCTATAGAAAGTCTCTGAAAGGGTGAAATGGAATTTGCTTTTTGAAGGCTGGCGGGTGGAAGGGTTGGTGTTATTCACCAAGTGCTGTACGAGGGACGATGCGCTCATGGTAGGCGCTGTCGATGAGCAGTCTACCAGCAACCAAGAACAGAGACGCGGTTAAGGATATCACTCCACTACCTAAATGAACAGAATTTTGTATCTACAATGAAAGTCCTGGCAAAGCCGTTCACCGGCTGTCCATCGTCCGGTGAAACGCTCTTCAGCCAATCGGAACCCCCGCACGCCGCAAGCGCCCAACGATAAGTGTCTGAACCCCGGTCCACCATCAATGTTTGTTAGAGTAACAAACAATAGTAAGTTCCGATTGAAACAGCGTTACCAATAGTGTAAAGATTTCAAATTAACAAAAGATGGCACTTTGTTGAGGCTGGGTCCCATGAACAAGATATCTTATGCGGCTGAAATAGCCGCCTGGCCGAGCTGACCCGCTCGGTCCTTCCTTCTTTGCGCCTCGTAAGCTGGAAGCAGTGGTACGGCAAAATTGAGCTTACTTTGCTGCGGAGATTCAAAGCCCTTTTTACTAAACTAAAATGATTAAGCAAAGTAAACGATGATGTTCGCTCTTTTTGCGTGAGCTACAGCGTCACTGGCCTGGTTGGAAGCACAAATGCTGCAATTCGAATACCAAAACTACAATCCCTTCCTCGTAGCCAGTAGCAACCGTGAGTTAGACTTTCTGCGTACTAAGTGCTCGCCGGTCCCTAAAACAGTAGATGCTATTAGGTTCAGCCTTCCCCATTATCTTCATAACACAGCCTCTGCTCTAAGGCTCTGGAACTCTCCGGCCGCAAAAGGATTTATAAGATGAAGTGGACATGATCATCACCTTATTTGCACTCACATGTGATCAACGCCTCTTGATAAGCGCCGCGCGGACTCTGCGTGGCAGTGTCGTGTGGTAGTCATGCATAATTGCGGGGTTTTCGGCAAGGCTGAACGGTGAGGAAGCGAATGAACTTTATGTTGAGGGAACCAGATTGGGCGAGGCGCATCAGGCAGAAAAATTGAAATGCGTGACGATTTCAGAGCTTGCCAGCCGGCCAATCCCAAGCTGCCACAATCAGGAGCGCGTGAGCCAGGTACAGTGCACAGCCTCCTACTCGACAGTAAAGTCTAAAAGCAATCATGATCAGAGAACTCCGTGCCTCACACGCACTTCAACCTCCGCAGTCATCAATATTTCTCATCATATTACTATCCAGACGCTCGATCGGTGTTGCTTTCTCTTTTCCTCAGGCCATGCACAGCAATGGCAGAGCCGTTTTCGACAGTCGCAGCAGCCATCAGCCTCGTTGATGTCGCTATCAAATCAGCTCGCGAAATCTCCAACATTATCGCTTCTCTGAAAGATGCTCCAGAAACACTCCGCCAGACTCAAGAGGCAATATGTGAGGTTCAACGCCTGCTCGAGGACTTGAAGCATCTAGAGGACGCCTATCGCAAGTCTTCCATGGCCCACATCAACCCTCAGAGCCTGTCATCGATCCGTCGCGCCGTCAAGTGTATCGATGAAGACTTGAAATCTCTTCGTGACAAAATAGGCGAGCCTATCTCCAATACCGACTCGCGTTCACGTCGCTTTCTCAAATCACTCCGCATTCGCAATAAGGAACGGTCCATCGCCAAGATCTGCTCTCGCCTTGAACAAAGGGTTTTGTTCACCCACACCGCCTTGAGTGCCATAGGAAGGTATACATTGAACGTCTACTTCAAAGTATCATGCGCTAAGTTGGCTTTTAGGAAAAATGATCTCGTTCAGATTGGCACACTTGCCACAGTCAATGATAACACACAGTTGGTCTATCGCAACCAGACACAGCTCCGACATGATGCCTTGAGTACTATACATAGCAATACAGCTGCTTCCCAGCAGCTACTCAGAGAACAGCAGCAATTACGCCTCGATGTTCTTGACGGACAAACACAACTGCGTGCCGACATCCTCAACTCGATCAATACCAATTATTTCAATAATCACGATCCAATCTTCCTGCACGAAGGCTCAGCAAACGATGCAGCTGTAGCTTTGTCTATAGTACGGCGGCTCTTGCCTCATGTGCTGGGTGCGAATACCCTACAAGCAACTTCCATGGGAAATTTGAGCTGGGTGGAGAAAGCAGTGAGCAACATTCTTCGCGGCGTGCACATGCTGGCTGCCTCAGAGCTCCAAGGCCGGCAGGTTGGCGTTCCTCCTGGAACTCGAAGAACTACGCAAAAGTTCGCGGCTCAGGCCTTGCACTTTGTACGGTCACAGTCATCCTCGGTCATGACGCAAAGTAATCGAAGTCGACGCCGGAGTCAGGCAATATCTATGAATCGAACTGAAGAAATGGAACTGGCCGTCCACTTTTCAGAAGGTAGCCTATCTATCTGGATCACTGAAGGGTTTCAAATCGACACAGCTGGCTTCTCCTACGCCCTGAAAGGATTTCGCATCCTATTTGTACCAAATGCATCTCGATTACTCCCCGGAATATCTGCATCATATCTCGACTCTTCAACAGATCATCTGAAGATCCCACCAGCGATTCGCACGTTCGGTATTGTTCCTCGAGAATGTAAGATCATCAGGGAAATACGGAAGGGCAACGTCGAGGAAGTACAAGCAATACTGCAACGCGGCCAATGTTCTGCTACAGATAGAGATATAAAGGGCCGTCCATTGCTCATGGTAAGAAACGAATCATCCTCACAGTGAGAAGTCATTGATAATGTGTATCAGCATGCGATCTGCAACAAGAGAATCGATATATGCCGCCTTTTGTTAAGCTTCGGGGCAGATGCACTTGACTGCACCAAGTAAGAAATCCACCCTTCAGCAGTATCAGCTAATATTAACTATATGTTAGAAAGGGGTGGACAGCGTTGCAATGCTTTTCCCGATACCTGGATCCCAATGATCGCCGAGTCCCATTCGCAGAGTGCATCCAACTTTTCGGAGCATATGGATGTTTCGACTGTGACATCCTGGTGAATGAGGTCAACATCAATGGCAAAGTCATGGGCTCATATCTACAACCACCTGCATTTTACGCCTGCAACTACCTTCTTGCTCGTAGAAAGGTAAACGAAGATCAACTCCAAGCTTTGATCACGCAGGTCCAGGACATCAATGAGTCTCAATTCGATGGGAGAACACTTCTCATGCAAGCTACAGATACGCATTCTTCCAACATGGTGCGGCTTGCTAACAAACTCCTATGAATGAATGCAAATAGTCGAGCAGTTGACAATGATGGTCAAAATATCCTATATTTCCTGTGTCACCGCCTTTCAAGCTGCCTCACTTACACTGTAAACAGAGCGGAGCAAGAAGACGTCGTATCTCTTCTGCAAGAGCTGATTTCTGGAGATGTACCGATCCATGGATCAGAACAGGGGTATACTGCAACTGAGATGGCTCTCACGCCAGCGGCTTGGGTACTCTGGTGTCAAGCTTTGGACAGATCAGGTGTTAGCATTGAAAACCTCCTGCAAGATGAAGATG
The DNA here is from genome assembly GCA_009829795.1 of Lasiodiplodia gonubiensis. Taxonomy (NCBI): domain Eukaryota; kingdom Fungi; phylum Ascomycota; class Dothideomycetes; order Botryosphaeriales; family Botryosphaeriaceae; genus Lasiodiplodia; species Lasiodiplodia gonubiensis. The sequence continues at coordinate 44,363 of RHKH01000002.1, read as the reverse complement.
AGTTCCTTGGATATCTGAGTCCCAGCTCTGAGGATATACACGAATTGATGGGGGATATCACTGGTCCAGAGATCGTGGCTCCAGAAATTCTTCGGGATGAGAGGCCACGGAGGACTTGCAACATCTGTAGAGGCGGCATCGGACCAGTATACTACCGTCCACCGTTCGACCATCATCACCGTTTCATAACTGCGGAGGGATTACACCGTATTTCTCCCAGACATGAAGACAATCTTGCTTGCAAGAATGATATCCACGAGAACGGTTGCACGAGAAACGATCACGAACCTGATGGACGACCGATCGTCTTTATGGAGTCACTCAGCACAAGAAAATGGGCGGCCTTGTGGTTGTGGAGAAATGGATGGCTTCCTACCCCAGAAGATGCGGAGTACTGGGCTACAGACGTGATTACTGAAGAGGATCTTGACCCTCCTAGCCACCGATATGCTACAAGGGTGTAAACCTTTGTTTGGAAGTTTCGGTCCTTGTAGCCTGCTTTCAGAATTGATACTCTGAGCAAAATCAGCACAGCGGGTAGTAGGAAAACTTTGGATCTTTCCGGGACTGTCATGAGCAAACAGCGTTCCCTTTGGATCTGATAGATGAATTTATAGTCTGGACATACTTGTGCAGTTTTTATTTTCAAATTGCGTCAGGCGTTTTGCTCGCCCCCGAACTCCACCTATTTGCGCCTCCATAAGCTTCGCAACCCCTTCTCCCTCAACCACGGCACAACAAACACGAGCACAATATTACTCACACAGAACACTACAAATATGCCCAAATCCTTCCACCTCCTATCCCAGTAGAAATCCAAGGACGCCGCATACTCGTCCCCCGTCGCATACCCGCAGTACGCACAATCCGCCTTCGCCTCCGGATTCGCCAGGTACCCCGGACTCCGGCGCAAATACGGCTCCATATATACCTCACACGTCTGCTCGGGTGGAGGGTCGAACCGCGTCAAATCATCCTCGACGCACGTCACCTCGATGCCATGCAGCACATTGGCCGCGCTGCCACCAACAAGGTACCTCAACGGATCCGCCCAAAACATCCAGGGCCGATAAAACGCATTCATCAGAGCGTGCGGGATAGCAGCGCCGGTGAAAGCCGTCAGCACGACCCAAGACAGCGAGTTCGCGTAGCCGGCGAGGCGCTCGTCGGGGAAGAGTGCGGCGAGGCACTGGGCGAAGCCGGAGCCGAAGACGCCGTACAGCACGAACAGCAAGAACTCGTAGCCCGTCTGCGCGGCCGTGGCCGGGTAGCCGAGGGTCCAGTAGACGCACAGGAAGACGAGCGACAGGCTGCCGCACTGCCACGGCAGCTCGACGAGCACCAGCGACGCGATCAGCGCGGGCTGGCTGTAGATGCCGTTCTTCTCGCGCGCGCGGTAAAGCGTTAGCGCGTCGAACCACGAGGCTTGGATGTCGGGCATGATGGCCGGCACGATCCAGGAGAAGATGAGGAAGAAGATGACTCGGTTCTGCGTGCCTTGCAGCGAGGCGGGCGGGTGGAAGAAGCTGAAGGCGATGAAGAGCTCGCAGAAGAGGCATTTGAAGAGCTTGCTGAAATTGTAGAGGCCGTCGCGCCATACGGATACCCAGTGGCGCTGTGTGAGTTTGATGATCTGGTCTTTGAGCGACAGAGCGAAGGCGCGGTTCAAGGCGGCGTTGCTGTTGGCATCGTCGTCTTCCGCCTTCCATGAAGTGCTCTTCAGCTCGGTGATCCTAGCCTGGACGGATTGAGCCTCTGGAGACTCAGACCAAGTGCGGGCCCAATCCTTTTCCGGGTCTTGGTTCGATGTCGCTGTGTTGAGGATGAATTCGGCAGGATTCTCGTTATCACCCATGACGGCACCGTACCGAGCAAAGTAATCAACCACCGTCCGGCAATTGCGGCCGGTCTCTCCAAAATACAGGGTTCTGCCACCCTGTGCGAGGAGTAAGACGTAGTCAAACATGTCAAAAATGATGCCAGATGGCTGATGAATGGTGCAAAGCACAGGGATACCCTGCGCTGCGATCTTCTGCAGGAACCGAACGATGGAGAAGGCAGCTTGAGAATCCAGACCAGAGGTCGGCTGTAAGGACATCAGCAGTAGGTCAGCATGGGAAAAGGCGCTTTCCACTCACCTCGTCAAGAAAGAGAAGCGCGGATGGTCTTGCCGCCAACTCAACGCCAATCGTAACACGCTTGCGCTCCTCCACCCCCAGGCCCGATTCTCCAGGCTTCCCAATGATGGCATCGGCGATTGGGGAGAGTTCAAGCAGCTCAATTATGTTCTCCACATACGCCAGCTTCTCCGCCTCGGGCACATCCGCGGGCTGCCTCATGACGGCGGAGAACTGTAGGGCTTCTCTGACCGTCGTGTGCGGCTCGTGGACGTCCTGCTGCATGCAGAAGCCACACGAGCGGCTGAAAGCACCGGTCAGGGGTCTACCGTTCAGCAGGACCTCGCCGTCGACTTTGCCGTCTGTCTTGCGTTGCGCCAGGGTATCGAGTAGCGTCGTCTTCCCCGCTCCAGACGCGCCCATGAGCGCGGTGAGTTGGCCTGGTTTGACGAAGCCGCTCACGCCGTTCAGGAGTATCTTCTCTTTCCCGTTCGCATTGATCGTGTACGTGACATCCTTGAACGTAAAGGTGGCTGCGGAGGAAGTCACGGCGCTGGGGGTTCCGGCCTGCTGCTCGTCGCCATCGCTGCCGCTCTCGTCTTTGCCGCACTCTGAGTCCGGCGGTGAACCACGGCTTGACATGGACTGAGATTCCGATTGGCGACGATTCGGAGGTGTTGTAGTACCAGCTGTACCGGCCTGCTTCTCCATGTCGAAGTTCGCACCCTCGTCCCTCGGTATCGGCTTCTCGTCACCATCACCGGACTTCTTCGCCCCGCGCTTGAACGAAACACCGCCCTCCTTCCCCGCCAGTCTCACCGTGACCGCGAGCCCGACGGCGGCCAGAATGACATAGATCGCCCACATGGCAACGACGATGCCGAAGTTGCGCCACAAATGATCCTTCTCGTACCCAAAGTATGCCCGCAGATACGCCTCTCCGCCCACGCTCGTCTCGCCCTTCTGCATCCCCGGCAGCGGACATCCCTGATAGCGACCCCCCTCGCCACCGTACTCGGAACCGCTCGGCACGAGCTGCTCCTCGGAGCAACCCAGCGCGATGCGGCCAAACTCGTTGGCCAGCAGCGCCTCGAGCGCGAAGGGGCTTGGCGAGATGCGGCGCAACCAGCTACCCCAGCGCAGCTGCGTCGGCGGCGGCACGGCGTACCCCGAGTAGAGCAGGCAGATGGGAATAGCAGCGCCCGCGGCGAGCATGGCGGTACTACTATTAGGCGCCCACGCTCCGAGCGTGCGGAACAGGGCGAGCACGGAGCAGTAGAAGACGGCGACGACGAGGAAGAAGGTGAAGAAGGCGCCGGCACTGGGCGCCAGGCCGAGCATGAAGTAGTACGGCAGCGAGAAGACGAGCACCTCGGCCGCCGCCAGCGGCACGTCGCCCAGCGTCTGCCCGAGCACGTAGGCCGCCGGGTGCAGGAAGCCGAGCCGGTGCTGCTTGGCGAGGATGCGGCGGCTGTCGACGGTCGAGGTGACGTGCGGCATCGCGGCGAGGAAGAAGTAGATGAGCGTGAAGAAGATGCCGCCGCCTTTCATGAACGAGCCCGTGCTGGTCTTGGGCGACATGTAGAAGGCGGATCCGTTGACGACGGCCGTGACGAGAGCGAGGAAGAGGGCGATGAGGTATGATTGGCGGTCACTCCAAACGAGGTGAAAGTGCCGCCGGGTTACGTGCAGCGTTTGATGCCATATTGTAGCTGCCTGTCGTGCTCCGGGAATGGCTCCTTTTGCTCTCAAGCGCCCGTGTTCCTCGATGAAAGCCTTGACGTAGGAAGGATCCGACGAAATACTGGAGTCATACAAGACCATGTCCGCCTTCAACTTCTCGTAGTATGCAGACTCTTTGAATGCTTTGGCCATGGAATCTGGATCAAGCGGGAGTGGTCCCTGGTGGTCCTCACGCACCACGCGCTCAACCGGAGATGTCACGGCTGTCAGGAACTCAGCCGTCGTCTGTCTGCTATGGCAGAAGAAGCCCAGCTCCACGAAGTACCGCTTCGCCTCCTCGGCGCGACCGGAGAAGATCATCCTCCCGTCGTAGAGCACCATGACTCGGTCGAAGCACTCGGCATACATGCTCTCGGACGCTTGGTACAGCGTCGCCACATTCGCCATACCAGTCGTCCTTGACAGCTCCTTCAACATGCGCAGAAACTTCAGCGCCGCCGAGCTGTCCAGTCCGCGGATGGGATTGTCCCAGCACGCCACTGCTGGATTCGACGCCAGGACCTCAACCAGGGAGACCCTACGCCTCTCTCCACCGGACACACCTCGCACGAAAGAGTCTCCCACGATCGTTTCGGCAGTATGTCCGATGCCTAGCGAATACAGGAGTCTTTCCACCATGCTCTCGACGAACTCTGTTCTCCCTTGCTCTTCTTTCTCGCTGCCCTTTTCCCGGTGTTTGCCCCCGCGTAGGTGTAGCCCGAACCGTGCCGTGTGGCCGACGGCTAGGTTGGGGTAATGCAGGTCGTCCTCGCCGCAATAAACGACCTCAGCGCCGTACCGACGTGCCACGGCTTCCGCATCGATGCTTGCGTACCGCACCTCGCCCTCGACCGCCGCGAAGGGTTCACGGTTGTTGCCCAGCACCCGCAGCGTCGTCGAGCAGCCGGACCCTGGCCGACCCAGCACGAGCAGCGTCTGGCCCGGGAAGACGACACCAGAAATGTCATGGAGAATGCGGCGCGTCGGTGGTCCGCGGTTGCCGACGAGGCTGCGGAAGAGGGTGATCGGCGCTTGTGCGGCGCGGTAGAAGATTTCGGGCAGGTCGAGGATGGTGCTGCGGCTGGCGGCTGAGCTGTGGACGCTGACGTGGTTGAAGGTGATGCCCAGGGAGCGGCCCTTGCGGCGATAAACGGGCAGTGTGGCCTGTTGGATGCCATGCTCGGCACTCTGTAGACAGTCAGATTTATTGCTTGCGTGATGGTAACAGACAGCCGAGGAAAAGACACGTGGGTAGTTGAAGTATATACCCGGACTTAAATGTCAGTTTTAGAACTGCACATATATGTCTGGCCAATATACGCAAGTACCTATGTAGTATGGGCGCGAAGTTCCTTTCGGGACAAGCTTGGAAGATGTAGACTTGATCGAAAATAATCATCGGGGGAGATACATACCTTCTCAGGAGGCATTGCTGAATGGCCTTGTGTCTACGCACGGCTCTTGCACCTCTACCGTAGGCCGAGGAAAGCACTGGTTCTGGTCTGATGAACCTGGCATAGAGATGGAAAAGATACATATTAAAACTCTACGCTTCGGAGTTTAGAAAAGGGATGCCTAGCAATTTGTCATCCCTCTAGAGCACGCACATTACCATCATGTAGTTGTCGAAGAACTGTTTTTCCCGCATACCGAGAAAGCATCGTGAAAGGCTACTTCGGACCGAGGAATGGGTCCCAACTGAAAAGGCGGAATTTCTATTCCTCTCTGAATTGGCGTGCCATCTCCAGAAAATGGATGAAGAGCAGCCAATGAGCTAGCATCATACGGTGTCGGCCCGTGCCAATTGGTAATCATAGGCTCTTTCAACGTGAGCATTCACTTCTGCCTTTCGAGCATATCGGTCCGAGAGGTAACGACTCCGTGTTCTGATTGGCTTTCCCCGCCGAGGCCTGAGCTGACTGATAGTCGAAGGTAGGTCCGGCCCGAATCAGCCAATCAAATCAATTTCTGGCGGCCGACGCTTTTTGAAGATCGGTCTTCTGTGACCTTAGGGATATGACTTGCGGTGACCAAATGGATTTGAAGCCGGTGCAACACAGTAATGGAGTCCTTGTATAACTGGGAATCCACAGTACGTCATTTTCCACAAGTATTCAAGCTCGTGTTCTGTGGGGTTGAAGTAGAGTATCTGGACGGATATGTAGTCACTTAACCACAATCTAATGACGTCCGGATAATAGTCTCCACCGCCCACATGAGTTGAGGATTGTTCATCCAGGAGACGGTTCAACCAGTCAATTTTTTGAGTACGAATTGTGGCAAATCATTGTACCTCTATGGAGAGGTTCTCTCACCGATGTGTGATTCCAGGCTCAAGAGGCCAGATTACATTAGGCTGTCAGGTATATCCAGGATCCCTGAGCCGGTTGGGGGCCACTGTGATATATATTGCGTGTTGCCGGAGGTTGTGGCGGGCACATTGACATCCCCATCACTTGGTGACTGCACCATCGTAGTGGGATATTCAGGTGTTTGCTGTGCAGGAGGCACTACAGAATCGGGTAGCATGGAGGGAAATCCCGTGAAAGGCTCCACAAAAACGTTGCTGTATGTAGATTTTTAGTCCAAAGTGCGCCACATCATCCGAAGTGATGACCTTACCTCAACCACGGAAAAGATCCGGTAAGATCTCTCTCCAAACTTACCTCCTCACCACTAGAGGAGGCCAATGCATCCTTGGCGAATTTCATGATGTCAAGGCTAAGCTCTTTGCTATTGTTGGGTCCAACATGCTGCATTGTACTTAGTGTATGAATGGCGCTTTCCACGACCTCAAACGTGGCTCTCGCGTAAGAAGGAGTTGTCCCAGGATCCAGGACATCGTAGAGGAGAGTGATGGAAGAAACGAGGAGGAAAAAAGCAACGCTGCCATCAGATTTGAGGTTGGGAGCCCTGTTGCAGCATGCCTCATTGGCGATATGAATAATGGCTTTGGCCGACTTCACCGAAGCAGCAACTGAACCATTTATGTCGAATAAGCTTCCGGCAGTCGTTTGAGCCTCAGCTCTTGAAGCGAAGAACGTCGCATACGTAAGAGCCGGCCGATGAATCAAGATATGTATCAGGTGATACCACATCCCTAAAAAGGCTCGCTGGATCTCTTGCCAATTCTCGCCAATAGGCAGTCTGCTATCGTAGAACTGAAGGAAAGGCGGTAGAGAGTGGGCCAGGGATTCGAGTGCAGCAGTGCATTCATTGGCAACTTGACGGACCGCTACCAGGTCTGACGCGCGCTTGATACTCTTAGGAGAGTATATCCCACCAGCGACTATGTTGGCGATGCGCCCCATCTCTGCAGAAGCTCGTGCAGCTGCAAAGTCAGAGCAAGACCCTTGAAGACCAGTATTGTCGGGCTCGGCGATGATGTCGGAGGGATGGCTGGCATCGATCTGGTCATCATGAAAGCTTGAAGGACGGCCGGTAAACAAGGAGATGACCCTTTCAAGTCCGTAGATGATCCAAAATGTCGTTCTAAGCCTGTGTTGGCTGTAACTATTTCCCTGAACGACCTCGCATTTGTGCATACCCAAGGCTAGCGCACTTCGGGCAGCGAATCCGAGGTAGAGATATCCATCGTTCTGCTTCATGAGTTGAAATGCATATAGGGCCTGTAATTATTAATTAACATCTTCTCACAAGCAAGGGCGGATGGAACATCTACCTTGAGCAGCATGAAATGTGTTGCCTTGAGAGTTGGTCCCAGCATGAAGGTTGACGAGGTGTCAGCTCTCTCGGCAAAATAGGCAGCCCAGTCTTCGAGTTGACAGGCATCAGATTTGCCTTGGACGTAGGACACTCTCGCTCCAAGGGCAAGCACGAGAAGAACTAGCTCTTTGCCTTTCAGTGGTTTCCTGTCGTTTCCCGGTGCGCTCCAGAACTTGGACCACGTGTCGTCGATTTCGGATCTAAGAAGGACGGGTGCGGTAGGATGGATGGTTCTGAAATACTCGGCAATGAATCGGTCGCCCATTTCCTTCCGGATGTGAACTTCGGACAGCAAATTGCCCAATGGGCCGTGAGGATTTCGAAAATCAAACATAAAGTGGTGCAACCTCCATTTTCGAACTCCCTTCGGCATGCCGACGTGGCCAGTGCGGTCGATATGCTGGTAAATCCGGTCGAGAAAGCAGAAATGAGATGCAGGGCCGTAGAACTGAAAGGATCCAGATTCCGGTTCATGGACTCCAATACCGGTCCGGATGTCTTGCTGGCGTTTGTGCTCGGCTGGATCAAGAAGCGGATCATGTGGCGTTGCCGCAGGGGATTCGGATGCCGCTGGAGTCGGGAGCAGCGTCGAAGCGGGGGCAATGCGCGGAGGCTCTGCGAGTACTGATGCTTTTCGCTTCCTCCGCATGGGCTCGGGGGCAGCATACTCGCAGGTTTGCTGTGCGCGGGCGCAAGATTCGCACGGTTGGCCTCCGCTACATTTGACTTTCCTGGCATGGCAAATCTTGCACGCTCGAGAAGCTCTTGCGATTATACGCTCGGAAGAGCTGGATGACATTTTTCTTGGCAATATCGAATAGTGCTCAATCCACAAAGTCCCAGTTCAGCCACGCAGAAACGTTTTTTGGACGCCTGTCGACCGCCGTTTTTGCTTGGTCAGCAGCATGGAGAAAGGCCCCGGTGTCGATCATGGAATAGGCCCTAGCCATGATAGGCTAAGTGGGATGGTCACGCCACACGTGAGTCCATCAACGGTTCAACATCATAGCCGGCATGAAGCTGCATATACGATGAAGAAATGCATGCTTATCCGTCAAGGGTGGTTGATGTTTCGCAGGCTTTCCAGAGCCTCGGAGTTGCTCGGGTAGGGACGAGCCGGACCGCATGCGATGATCCCATAACTGATCGGAGATGATCGCATTTTGTGAGAATACCAGAAGTCATCCAAAAACTCGTGGCGGGGCTTAGTGTTGGCACGTTGACGATACGAGTGGCCCCAAGTGCCGGTTGGTAGGGCCAAGACGAGCGTGCGGGACTCGGCAGGATCATCGAATGGTGGCCTGCGCCAACCACCCGTCTTTTTGGCGGGGAGCCGCGGAGCTGACGTGTAGGCGGGTGCGTCGTTGAGCAGAGTTCTGAAGGTCAGCGAATGGCGGGGATGGAAGATGCGACGGTCGATATCTGAAATAATTCGGACTGAGGTGGGAAGCCCTGTCATTCTGGGCAAGCGCGCGCGGCGGAAAAGGCGCACGCGGCGAATGAGGCTCAGCCGAAGTCTTGGGGAGCGGCGAGGGAGGCAGATGGGCGATCAGTGCCCGGAAGCAATTTCTAAAGCGTGTTTCGAGTGGCAGCCAGCACTTCTTGTCCGGCGCGGCAGGAGAGGCGGAGCCTGGGCGCTAAGGAAGTCTAAACGGCAACTGCTTGTCTGACGTCGGTTCCGACCAATCACCGTCCGCGTCTCCACCGTTATTTTTAACGGTCCTGCTATGCTCCCTATCCTACACCACTTCTCAACCTCTCCAACATGGTCGGAACAACTGTCAACAGGCGGCACGATTTGCAAATGGTCTGTGGCACGCGTCGCGCAACACCCGGTGCGACCGCACTCTGAATACGATGCGCACTATTGGCTGCTTCGCGACAGGAGCGTCGCCCAGCATGTCGCCAAGGACGCCGCCCCAGCGGGGACTCTTCTTGCAGGCGCGGCATTCCTACGATTGCGCAGACCTGGGAATTGGACTTCTGGGCAGTCCTGCGCCTGCATCTTGGCCTCACCAATCCTATTTAACATCTGCTCACGTCTGCGCCCTGTCTCCAACCTCCTGAGCCCGCCTCCTGCACCGTTTTACCTTCAGTCTCTCGTTTAAACACTGTGATTCTTCTCGTCTACTCGCTGCCATCTCCTTTCGCTCTCGTCTCTCTTCTCTGGTATCGGCAAAATGAAGTCCGTCAGCGTTGCCGCTCTTGCCGGCGCCCTCTTCGCCAGCTCCGCCCTTGCTGATGTGCCCCCCATCGAGATCAAGGTGCGCAAAGCCCTACCTCAGTATGTCCAAGAGACCTCTCTAACGTAGTCCAGGGCTCCAAATTCTTCTATTCGAACAATGGCACGCAATTCTTTATGCGGGGCATTGCTTACCAGCCCGAATACAACGCCGACGCGGCATCGGCCAGCGACACACCTAACGACAGGTACATCGATCCGTTGGCAGACCCGACGACGTGCAAGCGCGATCTGGAGTACCTTATCGAACTGAGGACCAACACGGTCCGTGTCTATGCCGTCAATCCCGAGCTCGACCATGACGAATGCATGACTGCCTTCCAAGATGCCGGCATCTACGTGGTTGCTGACCTGTCTTCGCCCGGCCGGTCGATCAAGTCGGACGATCCCACCTGGGATGATGACCTCTACGACCGTTACACGTCGGTGATTGACGCGCTCGCTCCCTACAACAACACGATTGGCTTCTTTGCCGGAAACGAGGTTTCGCACAGGGCCAACAACACGGGCGCCTCTGCCTTTGTAAAGGCCGCCGTTCGTGACAGCAAGGCCTACATCAAGGAGCAGGGATACCGTGCGATTGGTGTTGGCTACGCGACCAATGACGACGCTGATATTCGCGAGCCTATGGAGGACTTCTTCAACTGTGGCGACAACGAGGATGGTGTCGATTTCTGGGGCTACAACATCTACTCCTGGTGCGGCGATTCGTCCTTCTCCAAGTCTGGCTATGACAAGCAGACGGAGAAGTTTGCTGACTACCCCGTTCCGGTCTTCTTCGCCGAGTACGGATGCAACGAGGTCCAGCCCCGCAAGTTCGGCGACACGCCCGTGCTGTACAGTGACGAAATGAACGAGGTGTGGTCGGGTGGTATCGTGTACATGTTCCACCAGGAGGCCAACGACTACGGCCTTGTGTCCATCGACGGCGACAAGGTGTCGAAGATGCCCGACTTCAGCAACTACAAGAGCCAGATTGCCAAGGCCACCGCAACCGGCGTTAACCGCGATGATTACACGCCCACCAACACGCGTGCCCGCGACTGCCCGGCTGTGAACACGAAGTGGGAGGCCACTGCCAGCCCTCTGCCTCCTCGTCCCAACACGGAGCTGTGCAGGTAAGAATCTTCATTGATAGTCGTCGCGAATGCATGGCTGACTTTGACACACAGGTGCATGTACAACTCCCTCTCCTGCGTCGTCGCTGAGGATGTCGAGGTCAAGTCGTATGGCGAGCTCTTCGGCACCGTGTGCGGCTCGTCGGACGAGGCGTGCGCAGGCATTGGTTCGAACGCAACGACGGGCGAGTACGGCGCGTACAGCATGTGCAACAGTACCGAGAAGCTCGCCTTCGTGCTCGACCGCTACTACCAGCTGCAAGACCAGTCCGAGTCGGCCTGCGCCTTCTCCGGATCGGCCACGCTCAAGAGCAGCGTCGAGCCCACGGGCCAGTGCAGCTCGCTCATGGCTCAGGCCGGCACCGCGGGCACCGCTACCGTCACCAGCAGCCCCACGGGCGGCGCTGCTGCGAGCTCCAGCACGGGCGCTGCGCCTGGCGCTGCGCAGGCTCCGGCCATGTTCGGCGTCGCAATGGGCGCGAGCGTGTACTTCGCTGCTGCTTTGTTGACCGGTGCTGGTATGGTGATGTTGTAGAGAGGGTTTTGCGATGTGTACGCTTGTGCAAGTGGCATATATTTGACTTCTTTTATAAGACAGGGTTGAAGCTGTTCAATTTCTTTCTTTTCGCGACTGTAATTTAGCGAACACACATAATGTTCAGTGGAAGGATATTTGTTCGAGCGACGCAATGAATAATCATCTACAATCAATTGTCTGGTGCATACTCCTGACGCTGTGCGTATGAAAGACCCGACGGCTCGATGTCCGAATTGGTAAACGACAAAAGACGGTGAGCCAATCTTGCCATCTGGCGACTTTTTCGTCTCCGCAAGCACCTAGCCAGGTCCGTCAAAGTAAGAAGATCGCCGTGATGGCGAACCAGTTAGGTCTCCGAAACGCGGGCTGAGACGCATGGTGGACACGACCCCGCCTGCCCGGTCTCGGCTGCGATTGCCTGCGTCCTTATCTCCCGCACTCAACCTCATTCTCTCTCCACAACACCTCTTTCTCAGCCATCGAAGACAAGCTCTGTGAAAATGAGTCCCTGCTGTTCGTCCAACGAGCCACCCCCGGACTCTCCGGCACAGCCTGTCCAATCTGAGCCGACCTGCGCTGGGGGCTGCTGCTCAAGTACTACCGTTGCAGTCGCACCCTCGCCTGCCGAAGCTCTGCCCGACCAGTCCAGTGACAAGGACAGCTGCGCTGATGGCTGCTGCTCGGGAGAGGATACGGAGCGCCTCGAGACCGAAAAGAAAGATGGCTGCACGGATGGATGCTGCTCCTCGGCTGGCCCCATTGAAGCGCCTGTGCGCCAGGAGCCCAAGGTTCTCGGCGGCGGCTGTGCTGATGCATGCTGCTCTGGCGAGGAGGCCACTCCTCCTCAGCTCGAACACGGCTGTGCGGACGCGTGTTGTGCACTTTCCCCGCCTCCCGGTCCACCTACCACTGAGGACGATTGCCAGGGTGGCTGCTGCTCCAGCGCTGTATCACCACCCGTTGCCGACGAGCCCGCCAAGGTTGAGAAGACCTGTTCCCGCACTGCTTGCTGCGAAGGCACGGCGCCCGGCAAGAAGGACAAAAAAGCCCAATGCTGTGACGGTATAGCAGCCCGATCTCCTCCACTACCTTGACAAATCACGTGCTAACGCTCCCAATCTCCAGATGGCTGCTTGGACGAGCTCGCACTCCGTGAATGCGACGACGAGAAGTGTTCGCAGGCGGGAAACTCCGCTTGTGACTACCACAAGAAGAAGACGCGCCGTCAGTACCTCGCTTCCTTGGAGGCTCTCGGCTGCATCTGCCGCGCTCTTCTTGCCCGTAACCTCGAGTCCTGCTGCAACCAGACTGCCACGCTGAGGCGGAGGCGCACCGGACGTCCATCGGCTTCTCCTTCGCCCAGCCAGAAGAGAGAATCATCCGGATGTCGTTCTGGGACTTCAAAGCCGCGCAAGCCGAGCCGCAGCCCCCGCAGGATGGACAATGCTTGTGAGGATTCTTGCTGTGCTTCAAAGCCTCCTAGTGTCAAGGGCGTCTCCTCAGCGTGCCAGGATGACTGTTGTGGCATCAAAGCTCCTAGCATTAAAAGTGCTGCCTCGTGCCAGGATGACTGTTGTGCCATTAAAGCTCCCAGCATCAAAAGCGCTGCCTCGTGCCAGGATGCTTGCTGCGGCAAGAAACCCGGTTCTATCGTCAATGTTAACATTGACCGTATCGACGTCGAGCGAGGAGACGCAGAGAACGAGCACGTCATTCTTACCGTACACGGTATGACCTGCACGGGATGCGAAACAAAGTTGATGCGGTCTTTAGCCGTTATTCCAGGCGTGTCACGACCACAAACCAGTCTTCTTCTCTCGCGGGCTGAGTTTAACCTTGACAGTAGGGTACTCTCGGCAGACCAGGTTCAGGCCCGTCTCGAAAAGGAGACTGGCTTCAATTTCGATAAAGTTGCCAAGGATGATGAGGAGCTGGAGGTGATCGAAGTACTCACAGGCGGCGACGCTAAGGCCTTTGTTGCTCGGGAAATGCCTGTCGGAATTGTCAGCACATCGGTTGTGGACAAGGAAGTTGTCTCACTGCAGTATGATCCCAAGGTAATCGGGGCTCGTGATCTGATCAACCATTCTTTCAGCGCCCCACTCCAACTGGCACCATTGCGTCCTCCTCCGGCCATCGCCTCAGGCCGCAAACACGTGTGGAATGTCGGCCTGATGACTTTGATTTCTGCTCTGCTTACAATCCCAGTCCTAATCATGGCATGGGCTCCGCTTCCAGAACATGAGATTGCCTACGGTAGCGCCTCCTTGGCCCTTGCCACGATCATCCAGGTCTTCATTGCTGGTCCATTCTATTCCAGTGCTCTTCGCAGCCTCATCTTCTCTCGCGTTATCGAAATGGACTTGCTTATCGTACTCAGCACGACGGCCGCCTACGTCTTCTCCATCGTAGCTTTCGCATACCTCGTGGTTGGGTCGCCCCTCTCGACTGGAGAGTTTTTCGAGACTAGTACTCTGCTCGTCACACTCATCATGGTTGGCCGCTTCCTCGGTGCCCTCGCCCGTCAGAAAGCCGTCGAGAGTGTTTCCGTCTTATCCCTTCAGCCTGCCAAGGCCCTTTTGTCATCGAAAGATAGTCAGGCGCAGGATGAGATCGACGCCCGTTTGCTCCAGTTCGGTGACATCTTCAAGGTTCTCCCGGACTCCCGCATTCCCACCGATGGCACCGTTATCTCTGGAAGCTCGGAAGTTGACGAGTCAATGATCACCGGAGAATCTCGGCCTGTCACCAAGGAGGCCGGTACACCTGTTATCGGAGGCTCGATCAACGGGTCTGGCAGTCTGTTGGTCAGAGTCAGCCGCCTACCAGGCTCAAACACAGTCGCAAAGATCGCCGCGATGGTGGACGAGGCGAAAATGTCCAAGCCAAAGATTCAAGACCTCGCTGACAAGGTGGCTGGGTGGTTTGTCCCTGTCGTGGTGGCCATCACCATTATCACTTTCGTGGTGTGGGTTGCGGTAGGCGTAGGTAAGCAGGGCATGGGAGGCTCCGAGGCTGCCGTACAGGCCATCACATACGCCATTGCAACGCTGATCGTCTCGTGCCCGTGTGCCATCGGCTTGGCCGTTCCTATGGTCGTCGTAATGGCCAGCGGTATTGCAGCCGAAAATGGCGTCGTGGTCAAGAGCGCAGAGACACTGGAGATTGCGAAGAAAACTTCTCACGTGGTCTTGGATAAGACGGGCACCTTGACGCAGGGCAAGCTCAGCGTGACGGAGGAGGTTTACCCAGAACAATCCCCAAGCCCGGCACTCGGTCTCCTCCTTGGGCTTGTCCGAGGCAGCAAGCACCCCGTCTCTGTTGCCGTCACCTCACACCTGGAGTCAAAGGGCATTGACGGGGCGCCTATCGATGACATCCAATCCCATCCTGGCAAAGGCATCGAAGCAACGACCACCGCCAGCGACGGTCACACTCCCCTCAACATCCGCGCCGGAAACTCGCGCTGGCTGGGTGTAGAGTCGCACCCAGCAGTATCGCCGCTACTCTCTTCCGGCTTCACCGTCTTCTGCTTCGCCATCAACGACACGCTCCACGCCGCCTTCGGCCTCCACGACACCCTCCGCCCCGACGCCAAACCCGTCGTCGACCGCCTGCTCGCGTCCAACATCGCCGTTTCCATCGTCAGCGGCGACGACGACGCCGCCGTCCAGACCGTCGCGTCCGAACTCGGCATCCCGCCCTCGAACGTCCGCTCCCGCGCCAGCCCCGCGGACAAGCAGAAATACGTCAAGGATCTCCTCCTTCTCGGCCCGGACAACACCCCCCTCCCCACCGTCGTCTTTGTCGGCGACGGCACCAACGACAGCGTCGCCCTCGCCCAGGCCTCGATCGGCGTGCACGTCGGCGGCGGTGGCCGCGAAGGCGGAACGGACGTCGCCGCCGCAGCCGCCGACGTGGTGCTGACGGCCGGATCGCTGCACGGCGTGCTGACGCTGCTGGCCATCTCGCGCGCCGCTTTCACGCGCATCGTCATGAACTTCGGCTGGAGCTTCGTCTACAACGTCTTCGCCATCCTGCTCGCCGCCGGCGCTTTCCCCGACGGAGCGCGCATTCCGCCCGAGTTTGCGGGGCTGGGCGAGGTCGTAAGCGTGGTGCCCGTCGTACTGGTTGCGGTGCAGCTGAGGTTTGTCAGGAAGTGGGCCTGAAGGTGTGATTCCTGCGAGGGGAATTGCGGGAAAGCGAGGTCAGGGTGAGGTGCTGGGTTGGAGTGGTGGAGGATGTGTCTGAGGCTGGCGCCTGCCTTTGTTGGGGGATTTTTGGTGGGTGGTGGAGGTGGTGGAAGAGGTGTTGGTTCAATATCGTGCGGCCCAACGTAGCCGTCATGATGTCAAGTAGCATAGGCCAATCGCTCCTCCCATCATTACGACCAACCGGAGAAATGTCGACCTCATACAGAACTCTCTGCAGAGGCTTTACACTCGCTTGAACGTATTTAAAATCAGAAATGGAATATGTGTGGCATATTGTATGATGAGTGTTGATTGCGTGTCTTTGAAGATGCTTGATGTCAGAGAACTATAGCAGCAAACTCTCGTTGACTGCATCTGGCACTCTGACAAAGCGCTACCAGTAAGGTTGCGGAGTACTGCTTATATAGACCAACGGCCGTTCTTTCTTGCGCTTTCTGGTCTGGAAAAAGTATAATTTCATCGGTGAAATTTATAGAATCCAATCAAGTCAGTCAATTGTCCTCGATTTCATTGGTTTTCAAGTATCGCAACGTGGAAATAATCTGGGTACTAATTGGATATCATGCATCCGGGCTGCGAATGATGAAACCCTGCAAGATTCCTCAAACACATGTTTTTACATTCCAACTGTGACATTTGTGAGTGAAGAGACCATTGGCTCTCGTAGGATGTGAAGAGCATATCTGCTTATAGCCAAGAGAATCCTCGACGCATCCAAGGTGCCGTTTACCCGTGGGAGAATCCATATCTGCGAGTAAGAAAAACACGTGAACGTGCATGGCTGGCATTTATGTGCGCTCGCCCTGAGGCCTTTCTCATGAACAGCTGAACGGAGCCGAGTTTCACTAATCTATGGAAATTTGGTCCGTTGCACGGATATGTCCGCGCCTGTACCAATATTGATAGGTCGCATGGGCTGGTAGGTGAGTCAAGAGAGCATACCAATTCTGCTGGCTGCATTCGGTGCTTGCTACCTGAAAAAGGTTGTGCATATGGTGGCTTGAAACCAGTCCAACGCACAGGCAACGTCGTGCATCATTTGACAGTTTCATAAAGAGATTGAGAGACGTGTTTCTCGGGCTATTAGAAAAACAAGCCAAATGTACAGTAGCTGCCTATCAATGGTCGCGGCTTACGCGCCATCTGCAAGCCACGCTGACGAGCTAATAATGACCGGGCCAACTTCGACCCCACTTTGGGGGCCAAGAACATGAACCCATCCTCGCACGAAAGAGCGTCTATAAGAAGCAAACGGTTCCTGACTCTGTCCACAGCTCTTGCCACGGTAGGCTCTTGCGTTTCCATGATGGATTATTACATGGCCAATCCTGCCGCTGATGCGGCTTCGGTTGCTGGTGGCTCCAAGAAGAAGAAGCGCTCAGCCAGCAAGCCACAGAAAGCTCTCGATGATTACTGGGACAAATTCATCACCAAAACTCCGGGGAAGGTCACTCGCATCTTCCCGCCCAGCCTCTACGCCAGTCTACTTCCGCAAACCACGCCGGAAGCCCTTTCCGGAAACGTCAGCGCGACTGCAAGCTACGAAGCTGCTAAGGAAGCTTGCAAGCGCAAGGTTCAACGCATCGTACGAGAGTGCAAGTGAGACAACCCCTGCAATTCATGGGATAAACTGCTCAACCAGGAACATAGACGCACGAACGAAAAATGGTCGGATCCCGACTTCGACATCGAGACGGACTTCGACACGGGCAACTGCCTGCACGGCCTGGTGGAAGAAGCCGACAATTCCGCGCACAACGTGGACACGGACGACCTGAAAAGCGCCCTGAACACCCTCAGCTCAGTCCCGGCGCTGTTGGCCGACGTGCAGCAAATCTCAACCTCGAGTCTCCTCAGCGTGCTCCAAAACAGCCCCGCGGGGAGCATGCCGGCGGCGGCGTCGGTGCACCGCGTCGGCTGGATCTACGACAAGCCATCCTTCACCATCAACGGCTTCGGCGTGTCGGACGTGCAGCAGGGCGGCACGGGCGACTGCTGGTGGGTGGCGGCCGTGGCGACGCTGTGCAGCACCCCCGGCCAGGTCGAGCGCATCTGCGTCGCGCGCGACGAGCGCTGCGGCGTCTACGGCTTCGTCTTCCACCGCGACGGCCAGTGGGTGCCCGTCGTCGTCGACGACAATCTCTACCTATCCGCGGGTGACTACGACACCGTCGGCGGCGCCCGCGTCTACGACCCCTCCGGCAAGGAGGCCCGCCTGTGGAAGGAGCGCCGCCAGACGGGATCCGAGGCGTTGGCGTTTGCGAAGTGCGCGGACCCCAACGAGACGTGGCTGCCGCTTCTGGAGAAGGCGTACGCGAAGGTCCACGGCGACTACGATGCTATTGCTGGAGGCTTCCCTGGCGAAGGCGTCGAGGACATGACCGGCGGCGTCACCACGACGATCGATACCAACAAGATCTTGGACAAGGACGTGTTGTGGGAGGAACTGCTGAATGCCAATAAGGACTTCATCTTTGCCATCGGGACTCCTGGTTCGGCAGGCGGGGATTCCGATACGAGGAGTGGCCTTGCCTACCAGCATGCCTATTCTGTGCTCAAGGCCGTCGAGGAAGAGGACCAAAATGGGAAAAAGTTCAGACTTGTTCGTATCAGGTACGGTGTCTAGCATTCGCTGCCTTGGGGCAATCAAGCTGATTTGCGCAACAGGAACCCTTGGGGAAAGAGAAACTGGATGGGAGAAGGAGAATGGAACGGTCCTTGGAGTGACGGCTCGAAGGAGTGGAATGCGTACTGGCTGAACAAGCTCGACCATCAATTTGGTGATGATGGCATCTTCTGGATGTCTTTCGACGACATGCTGAACCGTTTCGACTCGCTCGACCGCACGCGCCTTTTCGGTGAAGGCTGGTCAGTGGCCCAGCAGTGGACCACTATCAACGTCTCGTGGATGACCGGCTACATCAACGCAAAGTTCGTCGTCGAGATCAAAGAAGGCGGTCTGTTCGTCTTCGTCCTGTCCAAGGTAAGCCTTAGCCTCCCGTATTTGGCTATCGGCCGTGGCTGACAGTTGGGGCAATCTAGCTCGACGACCGCTACTTCAAGGGTCTGGAGGGACAGTACGACTTCGAACTCCACTTCATCCTCCAAGAAGCAGGCTCGGAAGTCGGGGACCACATCGCACGGGTTTGCCCTTCAAGTGCCGGTAGCTGGCAGCGGGCCGTCAGCGCCGAAGTCGAGCTTGAGCCAGGCACATACGAGGTTATTCCCAAGATTCTGGCTACGAAGGACGACGGTAAAGACCTTGTCGAAGATGTCGTCAAGAAGCTGGCCAAAGAAAAACCACAGAAGCTTAGACAGATCGGCTTGAACTACGATTATGCTCACTTAAGGGCTGCGCCTCCGCCCGCTCCATCGAAGGAGTCCACTAAAGGCAAAGCGACTTCGGAAGGATCATCCGTAGTGGTCGTCGAGAAAGAGGCAGAGCAAGGCTCAGGGGATGGAGCTAAAGAGGAACAATCAACAAAGCCAGTCGAAGACGAGGCGAAGCCAGAAACAAAGGCGACCGAGGAGGAGACTGATCCAGCGCCAAAGGGAACCGAAGACACCAGCGAGCCAGCAAACAAGGACACTGAGACAGCCCAGGGCGGCGAAGAAAAGGCTCCAGAGAGCAAAGGAAACGCCCCATCGGCCCCTAAGACAGCAGAGAGTGCAGCAGAGCCTGTCAAAGCGGCTGAAGAGGAAAAGGGTGAAGCCGGAGAAACGAAGATACCAGAGCCAGCACCAGAGCCCGCTCCTGTGCCTGTGCCTGCACCTGCGCTTGCGCCCGTGCCCGAGGAGGTTCCGGAGGACTCCGATGATGAAGGAAGTGATCCGTGGAATGCAGTCTGCGTGATTGGTCTGCGGGTATACTCAAGAGACTGTGCAACCACAATCAGGCTGCAGACTCCCAAAACTGTCGAGGAAGGGGCCGCGTTGGATGTGGACGGAGAAGCATCAGGAAGCACAATGTAGGCCGTATTGACCTTTGTTGTAGCCTATCAGATACTCATTCGAGGACAAATTTCTGGAGTGCGGTGGGAAACATTCAATAAGCATGCCGGAATTTTATTTCAATTTGCGAAATAGTACACATCCTTTTTTATACACCACTATGCCGCATCAAACACGTAGCGCTTCCACGAACTCGCGTATCAACCCGTCCAATTTCTCCGGCGCCTCTGTTGGAGGGAAGTGATTGACACCACCTAGAAACTCGAGCCTGCAATTGGGCAACTCTGCTGCCATTGGACGGACAAAGTCTGGAGGATTGACGACATCCTTATCACCCTGTACAATCATCGTGGGGACTGCGATCTCGGCATACCTGGCCCCCATTTCGAAATTGACCAAGCTCCAAGCGTTGTGTTCTCGCGCGCAAGGGGACCATTTCGCTGCCTCCAAGGCGATATTCTCGGTCAGGCCGAAGTTGGTGTAGAATTTGATAATGTCCGTGGGGTTGTGTCCGTTCTCGGTAAGCGCTTTGTAGGTAACTCCTTTCTCGCGCATCTGTTTCCCGTCGTAGTATGTACCGGTGTAGACGATGCCCGCGACTCGTTCTGGGTTCGCAAGTGCAAAGGCCGATGCGATGTTGCCACCCATCGAGTGAGTAACCAAAATGACGGGTTGGTCGACGTGAAGCGCGTTGAGAAGCAAGGTGATGTCGTGGGCGTGATTTTCGACGCTATAGGCAATGCGGTCTTTTGGTTTCGAGGAGCGGCCGAACCCTCTGTTGTCGTGGGCGATACAGAAGTATTCGGTGCTGAGCCTGGTGGCTAGAGGTCTCCAGATGTCGGCAATACCCATGAAACCAGAGACGAAGACGATGAGTGGGTTGCCGTTGCCATATGTCTCGTAGTATATCTGGCTTCCGTCGAAAGCTGAAACGAAGGGCATGTTGAGAAGCAGACTGGCTTTGTTCTTGTTTCAAAGTTACCCAGAAAAGAATGCATCATAGCTATTATAGAATGTTCTGTTTAAAAATGCGGCTAAGAATCTGAGTTTTACAGCAGTTGCTTAGAACATTAATGCACAAGTCGGTGCTTGATGATGTAACCCTCTCTGCTGAGAAACAATGGTCGAAGCAACGTCAGTTGTCGTCGAGCTCAGGGAACATTTTGAGGCCGAATGAAGCACTGTGCAAGATTGAAAGATCCGCGCAATCGGCTCGTTTAGCTTTCTGTTAGCGGTCCGATTAACCATACCAGAGTGGCAAATCAGGTCCTTGATACGATCCCCTGAACCGTCCAAGTACTCAGGCACTTGACCCGAACAGGTATTCTGAAGCGGTATCCCGCCACGGCATCCCACCACGGCATCCCGCCTCGACATCCCACTGCGGCATCCCACCGCGGTCAACCCATCACAACCTCGCCATTCCACCACAGCATCCCACTACGTACCACATCTTGCAAAGTCATCTCGACTTATCGGGAATCACAATGCCCACGGATCAACGCATGGCCAGCTTTGTCTGTAGTTTTCCCGGATGTGGCCACGGGTACCAGCGGAAAGAGCACCTGACCCGTCACCAATTGAATCACTTTCGTGCTCAAACGCTCGGTTGTCCATACTGCAGCACCGCCTTCTCTCGCACGTGAGCATGCCTCATCAACATGGAGCGTCGTCAAATCAAAGATGACTGAACAAGGATGGGCAGAGACACATTGCGCCGGCACATGAAACGGCGCCATAAAGCTGAAGATTTACCCAGGACTCGAGCAATCAGAGCCTGCAGTCATTGTCGCATACGCAAGATGCGCTGCGATGGCAATTTTCCCTGTTCTACATGCGTGGCACGGAACGCTGAGTGCAGTTTCGGTACTCCCGCTTCGACTTTACTCACCGAGGGCCCCTCTCCTTCCAGCGACAGCAACGATATACAGCAACACATCGACGCATACTTCGCTTGTTTCCATCCATTGTGGCCCTTCCTGCACAAAGAAACGTTCAACCCGGATCAAGAGCCTGCCATACTCCTGCAGTCCGTTATCATGATTGGTTTATGGACCATGAAGGATGAGACAGCCAAGGACGCCGCAATAAACCTTCACGAGAAGTTAATCGCGTCTATCATACAACAGCAGGATGGCTGGGCCTACTCAACATCTGGAGAGCAGTCGAGGGGTACAAACGAACCTTGGCCGGTGGGAACCTATCAAGGCATTCTCCTGAACATCATTTTTGCTTTGCTGTTGAGTTCCGAAGAGCAACGTACTCGTAAAAGCACCTGCAAGCTTGACCTAAAAGCAGGACAAAAGGTTTCTCTTTCCGAGGATAAACATCTGCTTCTAGTGGCTCTCATCAAAAGCTGTCTTCAGCGCGGCATGTTTTCCTACCCCGACATGCTTGCACAGTTCAATGGTCGCAGTAGCAACTTCATCTTCATCTGGGTGGGTATTGAGGAAGTCAAGCGCATCGCTTTGACACTCTTCCGAGTATGGTCAGTATGTAGTGAAGGCTCGGATGAAGGAGGTCACGAACTGCTGTCCACAAAAAACCTCGAATTCTCAATGCCGGAGCAAGATATCCTATGGATCGCTCCCTCAGATGAAGATTTACTACAGCGCCTTGAGTGGGGAATGGAGAACGGGACATCAATGAAGAACGGCGAGGAACATTGGATTGCACGTCAATTCAAAGAGGGGAAAAGCCAACAGATCTAAAAGTGCGATCCAGTCTTCTGCAGATTTCTGATGATAGCTGTTCAAACTAAAGCTTACATCAAGGGTCCATGCACACCACAAAACTACAGAAGTCTGTGGCGGCGCCCATGCCAGCTCAATGCCTTTCGTTGCCGGATACGTCAGTCGTTAGTTCAAAAGCAGAACATATGATTCAGGCCGTGATATCACAACCGGAATACTCCATGTTCCGAGCCCCGCATTCGTGAACGAACACAGGAATCCGAGATACGGCTTTCCCCGGGGTTCGCTCATGCCCGGTGGCCTTACCAATTTTAAAGCGGTGATATCTTGGTGTTTTGAATCGTAGTCTGCGCGTGGTTCTGCGGCGATCTCGCAGCGAGTCAGGTGCTCAACGGTGATCGACGGGCGGCGTTGAAGCTTTCGCGGAGGCGCCTGTGGCGTGCAGCTTCGCCTACATGACTTGTACATGTTCACTAAATAGAGGGGGGGTGTTCGCTGAGGAAAAGAAACTTTCGGCTACGAGTAGACTAAGCTTCTTTGACTCATGAATAGAGAAAGTAGCAACATCACTTGCTCCTGGGCTCTGTTGTCTTCATTTTCTATTTTCGCTAAAGACTGCAAAGTTCACGAGTAATGGGACGCGGACGTGCCAGCGTCAAGAAAGCAATCAGAGAATAATTCGGGGACATGTGGTAGATTTTCTTAAGGCCAACGCGATGTGATAGCAGATCTAAATTGGACTCCACAATCCCCACCACATCATGCTGACTGGATTGCTGACACTGTACAAAGTGTCTGGGCTCAGCGCACACTCCGTCGCCGGATGCATCCGGATCAGAACACGTCACATGAACGGTGTGGAGAGAAGGAGTACCATGCGAACACGATATTGGAATTTTCTGAGGCTGTATGACTGGCTATGTTTGATTTGAGATAGACGGAACAGATATTGAAGAGGCTGAGTAGCTGTATGACGTAGCCTTTTATTGCAAAATTGTACAGTATTCTGCCCAAACTCCTGAGTTCCAAACATTGATGAAGTGTAAGTTTTATTCATGGAAAAATCCACATTTGCACTTTTTGCCTCCTATATACGTCAGAGGCGGCAGCGCTGACAGCGAGCCTGTCTCGGCCGTATAATAGGGAGGATGGCCAAGAAACCGTCGGGGAGGAGGTGTGTATTTTGCCGTGTCTCGCCCTCAAGACGCAGAGAACTTGCCGGAGAATGTACCCAGCGCTCGTATGCAAGCGGCGCTAGCTTCTGTAGGCAGTGTTGGTGGTGTAGGTGAGTTTCAGAAATGCAGCGGAAGCGCGGGCGAACAACAGCGGAGCGGGAAAAGCGAGTCAGTCAACGCTGATCAGAATACGGCGCGACGATCCTTTCCAAGAGAAGTGGCGGAGTTCGAAAGGCGTCCGCTCCGAAGAGCGCGGGCCATAGGCGATAGCTATTAGGCGCGCCGTTATAGATGGATTTTCTTCCACCCCGCGACTCAGCGCCGGCGGAACTGAGTCCTTGGAACTATCCAAGAAGGGTGTTGCTTGCGCAATCCAGCTACAATGGCACAGTTTCACAGAGATCACGTTTCATAATCGTTCCCAACTACAAAATGCGCCTGCTGCCAAGTCTGACGTCGAAACAGCTCCAACACCATGGACTTTCTCCAACCGTTACTCAGTAGCATGCCCTCGACCCGTACTCCTACCGACAGACTATGGGGCGAAAATTAAAATCCCTCGCCTTTCTTGCGAATTCTTTGATTCGCCAGATTCGACAGTCCTAGCGCTACTACATGCAGGCCCGCCGCCAAGTGTGCAACCGGGCGGGACGAGACCTTGGCTCGTCTCGCCATCCATGGCCACTAGCAGTCGCGCACCGCGATCATCTCAACAATTGCCTGGATTCGCCTCGCGTCTCCACGACTCAGTAGGTAAGTGGCGGAGAAACAGAACGACAATCTCCTGAGCGCAGTGCAAGGCATACCGCCCAGAACCTTCGGTATCTCACGATATCACTGCCCGGGCCCGAATAATTACCGGCGTGTCCAGGTGCTTTTGATCCGTCATTACTACAGAACTAAAGAGAAACTTGGGAAAGGTGAGAGCGTGCCGCTCGGCAATAGTGAAGTGATGACACAGGAGGCAAAAGACACCTCAAATCAAGAGCTTTGGGGAGGAACAAGGAAGCAATACACAATTGCCAGTGGACAGTGACTAGTGCAGTACACTGCCACTCGGGTGCCCAACAGGGAACTCCCTCGCGTAGCTACCGAACATCTATCTGAATCTCTTGGGTGCATGTCCCCACCCGCCAAGTCGTTCTCAAACGGAACATTGTGGTCACTCTCCAGGCCCGATTGGCCTCTTTGCCTCCCCAAACAGAGTGGCCAAAGCGGCTGTGGCAGGCCAGGACTCGCATCGAAACGCCCAAGGGAGATGGATGTTTAACCCTCCAACATGTATAAAAGCAGGTAGCAGACCACCTCCACAATTTTTCCAGCAAGCCGGTCTTCCTCAGCTCGACAGTCTACAGCATCCAGCAACAAACTCCAATCCACTCTTTGCAGAACCACTCATTCCAAAAACCCAACCACCAGATCCTTCAAAATGAAGTACTCTACCACCATCTCCCTCGCCGCCAGCCTGGCCCTCGTCAACGCCCGCTCCCTGGGCTTCACTCGCCGCCAGAGCGCGCTCCCGATCCCCGCCTCTGCCGGCACTGAGACGCTCAGCGAGCCTCAGTACATTACCGGCGCCTTCGACGGTGGCCTCAAGACCTACGGCCGTGGTGTCTCTTGCTCCGAGGGCGAGGGTGGTGAGGCTGACGCCGTTTTCGTTCTCGAGGACGGCGCCACCCTCAGCAACGCCATCATCGGTGCCGACCAGATCGAGGGTGTCTACTGCCTGGGCGCCTGCACCGTCGAGAACGTCTGGTGGGAGGCCGTCTGCGAGGGTAACGTCTCCTGTACTCCTCAGTCCGATTCTTGAAATGCTAACTGTATGTTTCTACAGACGCTCTTTCCATCAAGGGCAACGGTGACGCCATGGTCAGCGGCGGTGGTGCTCAGGGCGCCAAGGACAAGGTCGTCCAGCACAACGGTGTCGGCACCGTGACCATCGACGGCTTCCAGGTCTCCGACTTCGGCAAGCTGTACCGCTCGTGCGGCAACTGCGACGAGCAGGGCGAGCGCCACGTCGTCATCCAGAACGTCAAGGCCTCCTCGGGCAGCCAGCTCGCCGGCATCAACTCCAACCTTGGCGACACCGCCACCATCTCCGACACCTGCGCCACCTCGGTCGACACCGTAAGCATACCACTTTATCCAGATCCCTTTTGACGCCTACTGACTTCGGCTGCAACAGGTCTGCGCTGAGTACGAGGGCAACAACACTGGTGATGAGCCGGCCATGGTTAGCGAGGGCCCCAGCGATGCCTGCAAGTACACCGACGTCCCTGCTTGCTAGATTGCTGCCAGGCACGGCACGCGTCGTTTCCAGCTATAACTACACTGGCTGGTACCAAAGTCGCGGCTCTCTCCTTACCATTTCATACTTCACTGTATCTATATAGCTGGATGCTTGTAAATATCTAAACAGCATATTGTCAACTGCAACATGTTTTCACGAATCACGCAAGTGAATCGTCCACAAAGGCTTTGCAGCAGCAGCAGCAGCAGCAATAAAGACTCACATAAACGCCGACGTGAATGAGATTGTTGTCGTCAGCCAGCAATGAAGCACACTGAACTCCTCCCGCAGTGCAATTGTACGCTCTACGCCGCCCTCCGGCACAACCTCCCGTCCTGCGTCAAAACCCCATCCTCAGTCCTCCTCACCTCCCCCCGCTCGCTGCCCACGGCCGTCGGGGCATAGAACACATCCCACGGATCAACCCCCCTCTTCACCTCCGCCAACCTCTCATAGTTGCCTCCGAAAAAACGCCTCCTGCCAGCGGGGCTCCGCCACATCCGCCTCGTTTGCGTACGCGCCGCCCGTCGGACCTCACCGCGCGCCACCGGCCAAGCACCTCGTCCGTCACAGGTACCCGAACGCCGCCTCGCGCACCTCCTCGACCAACGGCGCGTCGTCCGCCGCCCAGCCACATAGCCATGCACGCGTGTAGGTAGCTGTTGTACTAGTGTGTATTAACCACGTCTTCTGGTGCGCCTGGCGGTGCGCCGTTCTTCATGTTGAACGCCAGCAGAAGCACGTTGATGCCAGTCTGATCGGTCGTCTCACGGATGGGGCGCCGAACGTCGCGTCGAGAGCGGTGTCCATCGCGAAGGTGGAGCGCGGGAACAGGCGCGATCCGCTGCGGCCGCCGACGCTGCAGACGCCCTCGAAGTCGAAGCGGGCGCGCCACACGCGCCTCCTTCCTCGGCGCGGTGAGGCCGGCGAGCCAGGGTGCGAGCAGCGTGCGCGTTGAGGCGACGCTGTGGTTGGGCGCGAAGAAGGAGGCGCAGCTGGAAGAGGAAGGAGGACGGCGAGTTGTTGCCATCGAGCGGCAGCACACCCATCAGTAGGCGTGGGCGCCGGCGTCGGCGTGCGCGACCAAGTGCGACAAGTTGGCCAGCGCACGCCTTGCCAGAAGACGGCGGCCGTCACGTTAGCGGGGGCCGGTCGAGAAGGAGAGGCGCGAGATTGTGACAGAGGATGGCGGGGAAAGCTTTGACGACGACCAAGGTCACGATGCCGAAGGTCGAGCCGCCGCGGCCGCCGTCGCCGCGGAGGGCCCAGAAGAGGGATGGGTTGGTGGTTTCGGAGGCGGTGACGAAGCGGCCGGAGGGGAGCGCGACGTTGAGGGAAAGGAAGTGGTCGGCTGCCATGCCGTAGATGCTGGAGAGCGGCGAATGTCCGCCGCCGAGGATGTAGCCGCCAGCTACGTCAACTGTCTGTGGGTGATTGTCAGCTCGTGCAGCTGTGGAGGGTCCAGGAAGGAGCAACAACGGGGCATCTTACGTCGCATTCGCCTCCCATGGCTATGATGTTGCGAGCACGCAAGCGTGTCGAGCCGTCCGTTCACTAGATAAGGTAAGTGAAATGCAGCGGAGCAAAAAAGAAGACGTCAGTGGAACAAAAAGCAACTTGAGGGTAGACGCGACATTCCATAATCTAGCTTAGTGAAGCAGGGAGCTCCGAATTCCTCGACTGCCAACTAAGCCGGAATCGAACTTAGGAACTATGGAAGAGGACACGCCCTCAAGCTAACCCACAGATTAGGAACACCCTCGGGTTTGACACTTTAAGGTCCTGGCAGGCAATGGAGGCCATCCATTGCGCTAACCATCTGTAATTTAGGCGTTCGCTTTCGCGTTATATATACGGCAGGACGGGATACTATCCTATGCACCGCACCGGTGAATGACGTAGCTGCCGGATTGGGCGCAGGTAAGCTGTCTGAATCCCGTGGGTGGGTGGTGTTAAGCTCCACGTCGTTCACTTCTGCAAAATCTTACAGCTTCTCGATTTGGACGCCCGCTCCAATTTGAATCGTCTTACCGCTATATGACGGTGTCGTATATTCGTCCATCAGCTTCAGCTCTTCCAAGTTATGGGTCCATATGCTGGGGGCGCCGGCACCAGTCGATCTCCCGGCAAAGTCATGGTCAGTGTTCTTGATGACAAGGCGGATATTGGCGTTGCTTACTGTAAGTAGTAAATATTCCAGTTTGATGCAATGGAGGCGCACTGATCGGCGTTGTATTCTCCCCAAGCCGAGCTTGGTAGCACTGTCTTGACCGACGCTGTCTGGAGCCAAGCGATTCCGATGGGCTTTTGAGTTTTCATTTCCAAGATCAATGGGGCTGCCCGGATCTCAATGGTGTAAAGGACCGAAATGGTAACGACAGCAGAATTTAATCTTAGATTCTCCCCGGACGGTGCTGGTATTCGCGACGTGGACACTGGCTTGATTTGGTTGTTCGTTAATATGTCGAGTTCGTAATGATAAGAGAGTGCGGAAGTAGCTACGGCAACTGCTTCAGACAATCGCCCCAACAACTTGGAGCCATATGCGGCAGGGCTCGTCCCGAAATTGACCAATACCCTAAGATAGCACCCCTCAAAAAGACTGCACCGAATCCTTTCTGTCACTGGGAATAGGGATGAACGAGCCCTTGTTGAACCTCTGCTGAGGGTCATAGTTCTTCTTGACCTCCAGCATTTTCTCATAATTCACGCCAAAGATCTAGATGCATCAGCATTGTAACACGGTAGGTGGAAAGTAATGTACGCACAGCGCTGCGGTCGTTGATGGGCTCAAGGAAGTTCGGAAAAAACTCCGCCTTGGAGTGCGACTTCTTGATGATGTGCGGCGCCATGGCTAGCGCATGCAGCGCTAGCTCTTCAGGGCAATTTGAGTCTGGGTGGCTGCCAGTGAGAAGCTGAAGGACGTGCTTGTTCGGTGAGTGCGGCCAGCCGGTTTCTTCGGGAGAGGAAGTAGCACTGAACGTTCTTCCGGGCATGACCTCAAGGAGGAATAGAGTTCCAGGACCAAGCCTGGCATCCAGAGAAGTGATACCCTCGACCCAATTCTTCCCACGCATGACGAATTCGGGGTCGATATCGTCAGCCAAGCAAGCGTTGAGGTAGCTGTTCGTGGCTCCAACGAGATTTTTATTGGCGCCTAGATTTGATCAGCCTTGTTTCGGTAAGCATGAAGTACACATACTCTGCAGCTCATTTGCACCCTTAACGGTGGTCACGACTGTCTTGTCTATTGCGCCGGGGATATCGAACGCCCACTTGAAACCTTGGTCACTACGCCCATGCTCCTCGCCATAAGCATCGAAGACGAATACTCCGAGGTGGAATTTGGCGAATTGAACTGCCGGATCCTTTCGATCTGTCGACTCGGTCCAAGAGCTCTGGCCCGGGAACTTCTCGTCCGCCGCTCCAATCAGGCAATGGAACGAAACGCGCGGGTCAATTGGGCGAGCTGCATGTGCTGCGATCCCACGGGACACGGCTTCGAGAGCACTGGGCGGATACGAGATGTAGCCGCAATGGATAGAAGTCGAGTACGGATAGGTGCGGAAGTGGAATGCAGTGACAACTGGAAATGCTTCGTCAGTCTGACGTGCACTCCGCCGCAAACAGCGAAACGTACCTCCAAAGTTACCTCCTCCACCTCGCAGCGCCCACAGCAGATCGGGCTCTGACGATGCCCATATCTTTCGCCCGTCTCGGAGGACAATCTCAACGTCGAGCATGTTCTGGGGGTCTGCAGCCAAGCCGAACTCGGCGCCAACCCAGGAGATGCAGCCGCTGAGAGTGGATCCGGCAACTCCAACCCACGGAACGCGGGCGGAGATGGCTATACACTCACAATCAATACTTCTCTCGGAAAACGCGGCGAATGAACATACGAATGCGCTCCGGAGCCACTTCCTCCAGCTTCTGCTCGATATCGCCCCACAACTGGCCGGCTCCAACAACGATGGTATGGTCATCCGGATTGTACTTGAACGAGTTGAATTGCTTCATGCTCACAACGACATCTTTCGCCGAGCTGGACCCGATACCTCCGCAGCGAATAGCGAAGTCGAGGCCTGATTCGTATAAATAAGGCACTAATTTCTGCAGCCTTTCAGCGCTTCCGGGGCGAACGACGAGAGCGGGGTGTTGTTGCTTCTGAGCTGCCCATGTTGTCGACTCTTTGGTGTAGAGTTCCGAAGATGGCTCCAGAATTTCCTCTGGAGGAAGTATGTCCGCGATTGCGGCTCTGGCTTTTTCCGAAAGAGTATGCATATTGTGGTAGCGCACCGGAGAGCTTTTGGTTTGGGAAATTCAGAAAGCGCTTTTTGACCTAGCTTTATAGCTCTTTCTAGTCCTTAGATCGCATTTCTCCGGAATAGGGCAGTGCGACTACCAGCTGACGTGAGGGATTGATGTGCGGGGTAGTGAGACGATGCCCAACTTTTCCCAGAGGATTCCGGCACGGCATTTCAGTACCATTCCAAACCAACATTATTTGATGCATCTGAATGACATGATAGGCCAAGAGGGAATCGGGTCATGGAGATCGTCAACCGCAAATCGAAAGGATGTAGAAAGAAAGCCGCCAAGAAATCACTTTGATTGCATACTTGGGCTGTATTCCTACTACCGCAATGTAGCTTCTCGCCAAAGGATTGTTCAGGTCTGTGTTAGTGGGGCCGGTGGGTAGGCCAAGAGTTGCGGGGGAATGTACCAGTAAATTTCCGGTCAGCTTACTACATGTGACAACCAATTGCAGACGCTAGCTGCAAGCTGAGCCAATAAAGCCACCTTTGAACGCCGGAGCCACAATAAAAGTGGCAGCAAATACAACAGCTCAGTTTTATTCTCCGCTGCACCTAAAATGACACTGTGGCGTTATTCCACGTTCAAAAACCAAGGAAGAGCGAACATCT
>RHKH01000002.1:0-13529 GCA_009829795.1 Lasiodiplodia gonubiensis | reverse complement strand
ATGTTCCATACATTGTAACCCTGAAAGGAAAAAAAAAAAAAAAATGAATTCCAGGAGGGCATCGGTAGAAAGAAATCAGGAACAGACTTCTGTCGTGTGGTACCAATTGCAGACAAGCCTTTGCCGAAAACTCCTCGAGAGATCCATTACCAGGTAGTGGATACGTAGATGCTTCATACTTCTTGTGCTCCTACAGGGCCACTGCAAAGCCAGGCGATAGTCTCTTGGTTGACGTCCTGATGCAAAGCTGCATCGAGGACGTTGAAGCCGTCTGAGCCTGTGAAGGTCGGGGATTGAGACTAATAGTACTATTGCAGCTAGCCCCGCAAGCGGGCCAGGGCGTAGAGTTGGTCCTGTATCCCATTTTCGATGGCTCCCTCTTTTGCCAACGAGACGAGGCGATGGACCAAGTAACCGCAGTCGTAGCTGGGGAGTTGAAGGAGAGGAATACGGCGGGTGCTGGGGTTACGTGAGCGGGCCACGTGCGTTAGACGCGCGTGCGGCGCAGTCAGTACTCAGTACTCGACAGATCTGGTCCACAGTTTCGACAATCGGAGTTGTAGTTGAGTTTTGATGGGGTCGTGGCAGGGATGGTGTTAGATAGTCTGGCGATGGCCCGAGCTGGTAGGGTCCGTGCACATGACTGTCGGAGAAAATTTGATCCGCCTCCCGGCGCGCGTCAGTCAAGAGCCGGCGCCCAGCCTCCTTCACTCCAACCATCGTCAACCATCACCACCATCATCCCGACATCTCGACAACTCCGTCGCTCTTATCGAAATCGCTCCCGACTCGGCTATCGACACGTCACGGCACGCTTGAGGGTTCCCGTGCGCCGCCTGCCCCGACTGCGTGACAGCGCCTCGTTTTGTGTGATAGTACGCGCGAGCTACTCCGGACGCGTAGCAGCACCTCGTGTCTTCTCGACGCGCTCGCTGCTCCGTCTGTGTGGTAGTGTACCGTGTTGCTATCCGACGCTAGCTGTCCCGGTCGCGTGGCAGCACTTGCCTCGATCCCCTCAAGCCACGGGTGCGGACGTCCGACCGTCGTGGCTGCTATCATCATCGAGTCAGGGCTGCTCCAGCGCATCGACGCTCGAAAAGCCCGGGTGGGCGGGTATCCCCACATATGAGTGGGGGGCTCGTTGTTTTTGAAGAAGATAGCATCTTCAACTACTGACTGACATCTAGTTGCCGCTCCTCACGCTCACGATGGAATCTCGAGAAGCCAACATCAATAAGTCGTTAGGGGTGGATCTGAAGTGGGTAGTTGCCGACCGAGTTGTTGCGGCGTGGGAGGATGGGAGTCATGATATTCATTTTCTGGGTCGCTTGTCATCTCACAATAAAAAGGCTGAATTCTCCCTTCTGCTTGGACACTCCCTAGAGGATAAGAATGCTTGCGTATTACTATTCCACCTGCCGCTTCGTGTCCGCGCTGGGAGTGCCTCGAAGCCGACCGACTTATTCTTTATTCTTCCCCCCGAAGTCTTCAGCTCTGCCACTCCCCTTGGCGTCACCACAACCAACACATCGGAAATAACGAAGTCGCATTCTGATGTTCTCAAATCCACTGGTCTCGCCGATTCCGCCAATGTTATCCGACTTGAATTCAACCTCAAAGAACCAGGCTACGTGCTGATGCCCAGGATCAAAATGAAGCACGAGCTACTCGGTACCCCTCGAGAACTCCTTCTGAGCCTGCGCTCCTTGTCTCAGAGTACGAACTTCGATGTCTATCTCAAGCGCAACACCTACTCACAGGTGGCCCTCAGCAACTTTTCCACAGCTGCGCTTGAGGGTTCCGTTCGCACCTCGCAACTTCGTCCCAAGTTCATGTACCAAGGTCGAGGCGCAAAACAGGATGCTTGGGAGCTTTTCAGCCTACACGCCAATGATGCAGAGCCCAGTGTCAAAAATCCTTTGGCAGCGAGAGCGGGCGACAGCGACCGAGAAGGAAGCGCTCCACCTGCGTACAAAGAAGCTGTCAGGGCTTCGACACCGCCAACAGAGAAGCCGGCTCAGGACTCAGCGGAGAAGGTATCGGAAGCACCGCAAACGCTAGATGAACTCGCCCGAAGAAGTGTATCCGTTGTAGAAGAAACACCACCTGCAACGGAACTTCTCCCGGAACCGGTCACAGAGCATACGTCACGGAAACGAGCATTTGCGGAGGCTGAGAGCCCCACCGCATCGGACAACGAGGCCGAGGCAGAGCTAAGGAAGAAAGGTTCGAAGAGTCTAGTGCAGCTTCCGTTGTTTGCCGACGGTTCGTCCCCATTCCCAGGATCGCCTCCGTTGATAGAGAGGCCGCATAGCTCCCCACCAACATCGGACAGACTGAGGGTTCCCCAAAGCATTGGTTATGCCCGATCGATCGGGCCTTCCCAGGAAGATTTGAGCACCGAAGATCTACTCCGCGAAATCGCCACGTGGATGCAGGATGGATGGACGGTCGACCGGAACGTACACCAGAAACTTCTCCTTCCGCTTCTCGCTTTGGGATACTACGCGCATCAACGCAATCTACAAGACTTCGATCTTGCGAAAGGCCGGTGCACGTCTCTGCTTTACATCCACGTTGCTCCTCAAGGCATTCGAGATGCTGTTTGCCTGCCACACCATCCAGCCGAAGCCATAATCGATGTAGAGGAGGACATGGCTCACGTGGTAGCCTGGGCAAATGGTTCCGTTTTTCGTGGCACCGAGAGCGTGTTGCGAGAAGAGACGGCTCTGCTTGGAGCAGCAGCAGCTCGTGTATGTGATGGCAGTCCCGCGGCCAGGGAGGAATACGTACGTCAAAAGGCCCTGTGGGTCGCGAGAGTTTTCGTATGTTTTGGGACGTTGAAGGATGTCGAAGCACTTACCGAAAGGAGCTTCGGCGTAGTTTAAGCATAAGAAGTGTATACCCCTTTTCGTCACCTAAGACAATAAACTTTTTTTAGCATAAGCTTCCTGCCTTGCTACCATGCACGTCTGCACGCTGATACCATTCTAAGCTGTAAAGAAGTATAACTGTCCCATTTTCGGATTCAGTAGGTTGTCCGAACACGAGCTCGGACATTGCTAAGCCTGAACCGAAATACGAAACCTGACCGGATTGAGCACCAGCTTCAAAGGCTAGTTCAAAGTAGTGTTGTCCTACTAGATTACTTAAGGCCCAAGGATGAAGATCGAAGCCCAGAATTACCGCACCGACCTTCTATTTCATCAAGACCCTCCACTTAGAGTCGCAATGACAGACGCTTGCATCTGTCTCCTAGAGTTGCATTTCGACCTCGTAACCGGTACACCGCAGCCCTGTGTCTTCAGTCAATATGACCCTGCCAAGTGTATCACTACGCACCGTGCGGGAGCTTAAGTCGCATGCCAAGCTCTCCTGGGGCTAACTGCGCAGCCTTCGGGCCCATGCTCGTTGAGTTGGCTATGCATGATAAAACAGCACCAGCCCAATGGTCCCTTCTCCATTAGACTTGCCCTCACCTTTGCTGCCCTACCTTGCATCCCCATTTCTCTCTCCCTTTGCACCCATCGCACGAGCTCAGCACCGGCCCGATGTATGAATTTACGTTTGCGGATACAGATCGTGGACGCGATTACGAATCGTACGAAGTTTCTCTCTCTTAGAAACCGGTTTTCACATCCTAACAGCATATTGTCTGACACAGTAGTAGAATCTCGTCTCACGTACAGGAGGACAAAACAGCACTATTACCAATTATCGAATCACCCTTGAAATACGCCCAAGGAGATGACCCACGGTTCGGCCTACGTGGAGAATCAAACAACATCGAGCTATTTTTCGATCTCTTTCTTATTGCCAACCTCGCGACGTTTACCTCGACGCACTCGATTACGGATACCAGCACGCTAGTGGCATATATCGGTCTCTTCGGCATAATTTGGTTCACATGGCTGCAAATTACCTTACACGACGTCCGGTTCGCGCTGGACTGCGGTTATGAGCGGGCTTGCAAGGTGATACAGTTCGTCATTTTTGTGGGATTCGCCCTAGTGGGGTCATCGTTCCATCCAGGCGGAAAAGAACATAACAACAAGGTAGACACGACGATCAGCTTCCCAATGCCCGGAGCTAATGGCCTTTCCAGAACTTCCGCATACTATGCATAATGCTCTTCATGAGTCGTCTGCTGCTGGGACTGCAGTACTCAGTTGCTCTCTTCTTCATCCGGCGGAAAGTGAGGGGGCTCGCTTTCCCGCTCGGCCTCACGATTACCACATTTATCCTGTGCGGCGGCGCCTACTACTCAATGGTGCCCGCCTTCTCAGAGGAATCCGGTAACGGCATGGGGATCTACTACGTGTGGTACATCATCATCGCCATCGAGGTGGCCATCGTCATCGGCACCGCGTGCGTGTGGCGGAAGCTCAGCTTCAAGAAAACGCACCTGATGGAGCGAATGGGGCTGCTGACGCTCATCATCATCGGCGAGGGAGCTATCGGAGCGACCAAAACCGTTGCCAAGCTCATGAGCAAGTCCGGCTTGACATTCGAGGGCTGCTTTCTGATCATCTGCATCGTCCTGATCCTGGTATGTTGCATCCTTTCCCCACATTAAGCCACGCATCAAAGCTGACAAACACAGTTCTTCCTGTTCATCCTCTACTTCGACACCACGCCGACCACGCACATCGGCTCGATCCGGCAGCTGGCGTGGGTGGCGCTGCACTTCCCGCTGCACCTGTCGCTGATCGGCGCGGTCGAAGGCTCGCAGCAGATCGCGCTGGCGCGCTCCGTCTTCGCGCACTTCTCGTCGTTCCAGGCGGCGGCGGCGACGGCGTGCCTGACGCAGCACCTGTCGGGGTCCGCGCTCGCCGACGCGCTGACGGCGGCCGTGAAGCCGCTCAAGCTGGACCAGAAGCTCGAGAGCGCGGCGCAGGTGCCCGTCATCATGCGCGGCATCGCGGCCGCCGGCAACGCCACGGGCGCCTGCTCGGCCGCCAACACCACCACCGCCGCCGGCGACATGCCCGCGCTCGTGCGCGCCGTCACCACCGACGTGCTGGGCGGCCTGTTCGAGAGCACCGGCGTCACGCCGCCCGCCGGCGAGGACGCGTACGGCAGCGCGCGCTCCGCCTACCTGACCCTCTACATCTACTACTGGGGCAGCATCGTCATCGTCATGCTGTCCTTTGCCGCCATCTTCTGGATCATGGCGTCGTCGAGGTGGCGCGGAGGCGACGGCGGGAAGAAGAGGTTGGATTTGTTCGAGAAGATGGCCCTGGGGTCGAGAGCGCTGATTGCCGTCGTGGCTGCCGGGCTTGGTGCCGGAGCCGCCAACCACATTTTCATTTACAATTTTCTGAAAAGTGTTGCTATACTGCCGGTTGTGGCGGGGCTGTTGGGCGCTGTTGTACTTCTTGATAGGTTGGGCAGGTGGATTGTTTTCCGCCAAGGATACTGAGCTTACGACATTATCTTGCGATCGAGTATTTATTGCGCTAAGAGGATTCAAAAGAATGACTATGCTTAGTGAGTGACCTCACAAACTATCCATCCGCGCAAATTGCCTATGAAGGGTGCCTGACTGTCGAAAGCCTTAGTGTCTAGCCATGGAATGGCAATTGTGCCAAAATGAAGGATCTTTTATCCCTCGTTCATCCGCGCAACCAGGGCCCTCACCACTTCCACCATCTGCATGCCCTCTAGCTCCATCGTACCAATCATGCCCTCCCAAGCCTCCAGCCCCTCAACAACAACCTTGAACCTCGCATCTCTATAATTCATCATGACTGCCCGGCTCAACTTTCTGACAAACCCTAGGCTTCTCTCCTCCTTCTTCTTCTCCTCCATCTCCCCATCCTTCACCACAATCCTGTACTCCACCCTAATGCCCGGAAAGATCCTACCCACGCCATTGACTGCGTTCAACGACCCAACCATCAAGCGAATATCATGATCGTACACGTGGTCCCAGGACTCCCGCACTGCGATAATCCACTGCTTTCCAGCGCGCATGCTCGCCGCTACAGGTCCCATCCATAGCTCTTGTGTGATATATGGTAGCGAAAGCTGCTTGAGATTCTCGAGCATCTCGAGCAACTGCACACGGCCGCTCGGTCTGGGCGGTACGAAGTAGTCGGCACGATGTGAAGAAGCGGGGGCGCAGTCGTAGTCGTAGATAGCGATGGCGTTTCCGGGAAGAACGTAGCCGAGAGAGCGGGCAACGAACCAGATGTGGTGGAAGTCTCTGTTCGGAGCCTCGAGGCCGACGATGTGCCGGTGGGGTTGCCAGGAGAATTGCGCGGTAGATAAGAGAGCGAGATCGAGGATACGCACGCGAACGGATGGAGGGAGTCTGAAGAGGCTCATTGGCTCTCTCGGTCTGAGCAAGCCTGTCAGCTTCGAGAATGGTTTGCTAGAATAAAAACCACGTACTTGGGCAGTTGGAGCGTGCTGCCGAAGTGGTGCTTGCTGAGCCAACGTTCGACTGTGGTGTCGCCATAGACATAGCTACCCGGTAGCGTCTTCCGAAGGACCATCTCAAGCCGGAAAAGTTCAAGCTGGCTCAGTGGAGAAAGTAAAGACTGGCATATTGCAATCATGAACCAGCAATCAAGCTTGCGGAAGTAGCCGATGAGCACGAGAACTAGGCAGAGGGATTGCAGCCAGAAGAGGTTGCGAGGCATGAATGGCCAAATCGGATACTCCGCGCTGTACTCGGCGGCGCGATCGCAAAGAATCAAGACATTGTCTCGAAGTGCTCCAAACACAGCCATCAGCCAACCCCATACTTTGTTTCTGAAGGGGCGTAGCGTGATCCAGGCTTTGATGAACGCTCCTGCGAAAACTGTTGCAACGCTTCCAAGACGATTGAAGGCTTTGATGGCCAACACATTGACCGCTTCTGCCAAAACTGCTGCAACGCTTCCAAGACGATCGAATATCACCTTCACCAGTTCTACGAAAACTGGTGCAACGCTTCTAAGACGACCGAACATCTCAGTTATTGCCATCTGGCACGAGCCTAGGTGTGGGTGGATTAGTGTCCAGAGGTACCGGAGCTGCACCCAGAGGGGCCGGAGCTGCATCCAGGGGCGCCGGAGTGCTATCCAAAGGTCTCGGAGCAGTGTAAATGAGGACCGGACCAGTTTCCAGAGGAGCCGAAAGTGGGACGGCATCAGCCAATTATTTCTTCTCATCATCTTGGAGTCAAATTCTTGTACGATAGCCCACGCTTTGGTCAGGCAATCTTCCGAAAAAGTTTTGAACGTCATGAGCGCATGGCCGAGGTGACAAGTCACGTCTCGTACCGATAATGTGGTTACAGCGTTGTAATAGTTGAAGCTCAGATGCGCCGATGCAGCATACCAGTGTCGAAAGCAGTTTTTCAGGGACTCAGAGGTGTAGAGAAGCTCGTTGAACACGGCAAGGCCAGCGGCGATGCAGGGCTTCAAAATGTAGAGTTCCTATGGTATATGATCAGCGACTTAACGGGAGGCATGAAGGCGAAAGAAGAGAAGATCGTAGGTAGATCCCTCGTCACCAGTGTAGCAAGCCCTGAGCATCCCGGTCTGAATAAGGCTGGTCGAACTTACCGCGCGGCGTATGATATCAGCCAGGATGCCCGTCATGCTGGGCAGCGCTGGGAACAAAGAATGGTCAGGTAAGGCTGAAATGTTGCGTGGTCCAAAGGACGAAGAATGAATAAACCGTGTCAAGCCGGAGTGTTTTGGAGCGATTGTAAAGGTCGCGAGTCTGGAGAGGCGGGTGGTTGCCCCCAAGAGCATGGCCGCACCCTTCTGGCAGGCGCAACCCGAGAGCCGGACGTGACGCCAGCACAACGTTGACACATGCCAAAGACTTTGTCAAGTTCTGTGGCGGCGCATTTCCGCCGAATTCTTGCCCGCGCTTTTGTTCTCTCAAAATATTGTATACTCGTGCATCCATCCACATAATCTCCCTCCGAAGCTGTACCCCATTTCGAAAGTTCATTGCTTTTCTATTCCATATCCAGCCATTATGGAATATGCTCTTCTTTTCATCATCATTGTAATGTTACTACGTATTAAGCTCTTGCAGGTTGAAGCTGAACCCCACGGAATACAGAACTTGACTGCGGCTTTGGGATGGGCTTGGGATCTCATATCAGTGGATACGATTGCAGAGAATGACGACAACGGCAACAATGATGCAGCCCCTGCGCTCCCGAATAACTCCCATGACCCAGAGCCGGCGTCTACAAAAGGGCCGGCATCATTACCACCTTATCCACTCCTCCCAGAGAGCTCGGATGCAACGTCTCGCATAATAGAGCCGCCGGTCCTTTTCCAGCTCCAACCGCTCCCAATATTCCACCGAAAGCCACTTCCGGTAGATCAGCCAACTCCTCCAAGCCATGGAAAACATCGAACAGCTAGAGATAGGGCCCGCCAGGCAACTCACGAAAGGCCATCTGTTCCCATCCATGTTGTTGCAGCGACGAAATTTTACAAGTCACGCGGCGGCAGAGCGGGCGGCCAGAGAATGGTCAACCGAGCATTTGCAGAAGATCTTCCCAAGAAACTTCAGTGGGCCCAACACCAGTAACGCCGCCACACAAACTAATGGCAGAAAGCAGTCGCCGCCGCCGTCATCATCGCCGTCTTCAGTTAGCCGTAGGCGAACCTTGACGTTGCTGGAAATTGATGTCCGAAGGAAAGCTCTGCCCATCGAGGAAGCTATTCGGCGTGATGGCTTGCAGAGCGTCATGCGCAGACTCAAGTCTGTAAATCCCCGGGGACGGCAACGATTGATGGCGGAGCTGGGGACAGAAGACAGGATACCGTCTCGTCCGCTAGCGTGCCATGTAAACGAGGCTGTCGTCGACTGGGAGGAGACGGTGGCCTTTAAGCTTGCCTTTGCACATGCTGACATGTACGATTTTGTTTTACCGATTTCTGGGACGGGGCCGTGGACCAGGGATGACCATGCATGCAAGGGGGAGGTACTGGTGGAGAACGACGAAGATGAGGAATACAACGAGAAGGGCGAGGAGAAAGACGAGAAGAGAAAAAGAGTGATGAGGGATGCTTTAATCACCCTCTCTCCCTTGCTGAAGACAATGAAACGGCCAAGAAGAACAGGAGGACGAGCAGTTATAATGGTCTCAAGTCACAGAGACATACATGTATGCTAAATCAATTTGTTGTTTAACATGCCGTGCCCTGTTCTCGCGCCGGCCTTCAATTCAGCTCGACCGCGGATTGGCTTCTAATCTTGAGTTTATTCCAGTTAGTCCCTCTTGGTCATAGGGTTTTTGTGAGTCAGAGCGCCTGTACAATGATATCCAGTGGTCGAGGCCCCATACGTGTTATGCAAAATTTCCATCTGAGATCGGGGCAGACCCTCTTGCCAAACCAAAGTGGCCCGTGCATTTGTGTTTTGCTAACAAAGGCTGGTATAAATTTACTATTTATGTCATAGGTCGTTAAAGCCATCGTCCGGATACGAATGTTTAACTACTAATTATACATTTGTATCCGGACGATAGCTTCAACGACCCACTGATGTTGAATTTTCAGAAGGCACTTCATCTATACGTGCTGGCGATCTACTGGTATCAAGGGGCTGGACTGGAAATGGCCCTAGCGCGTCCCTTGGAACCATCGCAAACCGTTGCGATGACACATCGACGCGGTAGTAAGACGTTTTCTGTCAACGGCTCCAGCATGTACCGGTCAACGTGTCAACGGAGCATTGGCACCGTTAATTCCATATACGGGAAACAGGACAGGGAATATCGTCGACAATATAACACAATCTGATGCATTCTGCTGTGTACCTGGGATCGAATTGAACAAGTACAGATGCAGTCTTGATCGAGGCATGCATGTGGGGAGGATTTTCCTGGGGTTCTCGGGGCGAAGCGACGTCCTTGCGCTCATGAACCTAGCAGTGTTTGAGATCCGGGGTCTGAATTGTTTAAGTGGATCTGGTGATTAGTACCAGGGGAAAGGCCGAGGACCGTGGAACGACAAGTCCATTCATGCCTCTACCGTATATTGCTGTTAGCAATAACAGCGGTACTGAGCCAGCAGAGTCTTCATCGCTTGAGTATAAAACCTCGACTGTCCCCGTACCAGCTTCGAATCCTTCCTTCACCAGCTTCTCCACCAGCTTTCTGCCAACGCTGCCTTCGAAAGCCCACACCAACAACCAACTCTTCCGGCTTCTGCCTTCGAAAGTCCACCACCAACAACAACCAACTCCTCCGGCTTCTGCCTCATACCTCCTTCTCTTCAGGACAACATCAAGCTCCTCCAATGAACAACATGCCGGCTACTCTCTCGACTCCGGCTCCCTCCAGCGACCTCATCTCATCCAGAAGGGCAGTCAAGCCCTCGGATCAATCGGCGCGCACCTCATCTGGGCTGCTCAACTCCAAATGGGCCTCCGAATCAACCACTACCTCCTCTGAGCTGCTCGGCTCTAAAAGAGCTCCCAAATCAACCACCACACCTCCTGGACTGCTCAAATCCAAATGGGCTCCCGAATCAACCACCACCGCTCAGCCAGACAGCGCTTCGAGCGAAACAACGGGCATCGAAACCACTAGCAGCGAAACCAGCAGCAGCGAACCAACTGGCAGCGAATCAACCACCACCACCTCCTCTGAGCAGCCGAACGACGCCAAAAAGGCCCCGGCTCCAATGCTCGCCTCCCGCTGGGCCGACCCCAGCCATGAATACAAAGGCGCACAGACACACGCCGAGTACCGCGCAACACACAACAACGCGCGACGAACCACCTCCTCCAAAAGGAGAAGATGAACAACTCAACCAACAAGTGCCACTGACGGGCCAGGTGAAACCGGTGCTCTTTTCCCCGTTTTTTAACATCATCAATCCCCACTATGGGGTTTTTTCGGGTTTTAGCGAGACCGGAGGGCAGAATTATGGGTGGGGTCCACTGAAAGACTACTTGCAAGCTTTTTTGTTTTCTGTTTTTATTTTCTGTTTTTTCTGTTTTTGTTTTGCGACTGTCGACTTGAAGTCGAGCGGAGGGAAGAGAGTATATGGACTCTTTGACGAGCTTTCTACCGAATGATACCCACTGCGTTTGGTGCTCATGATACCTTATGCTGCTTCAATCGCGACTGATGATTATGAAATGTTCGCTTCCTTATCATGGAGGACAAAAATTGCTCACGTGACCGTCCTTGGGTGTAGGTTTTCCTTTACGATTTCTAGAGATGCTCCTTATGTAAAAACATAAAGGAGGGCCAGAATCGGTGCTGCATTCCTTGTGCTGGGCTCCACTAGACGTTGTAGTGGATGAAAGAGGTGGTGTAATACTTGATCGGGGCCAATTTTGCGGCACGCAACGGCTGAGAAATACAACCTAAAGGGTTGGTTAGTAGTGAGCGCGGAAATCTCTGGTGTGGAAGCACTGTTGCTGTACAGAGGGGTATCGCAGCTGATGGCTAGCGTGAATTTGTTCATTCATGGGTAGCTGAAGCCATCGTCCGGACGCGAATGTATAATTATTAATTCGACATTTACGTCCGGACGATAGCTTCAACTACCCACGTATGTTATTTTTGAAAAAGTTCTTGCCATCCTTCGGCTGCGAGAGGGGACTGTAGAGAGTTTCGTGTTGTTGGGAAGAGTCTGCGTTTTGTGGCGCGGAAGGAAGCCGCAAGTGTGTCGGTATCTCTCCGACGTCAATGCGACCCAGTCACAGCGCTAATGTCCTCGGACTTATCCCACATCATCTCGGAGTTGATTGGGGGTTTCCGGCACGAAGAGTGGGATGACGGACGGCACAGACCGAGAGTCAGCAGCAGGCGCGGCTCGAGATTTTTTTCCCGCACGCGTTTCAGCCAACCACAGCCTTGCGTTACCCCTTCCCTCCACCAGTCGTTGAGATCCCACTGCAGTTGCAGCCACGGCGGGAAAATCGGCCATTTGCCGCACTAGAAAGAGTCATCATGGAATGTCGACATCCAAACTGCATCTTTGCTGCTTCTGCTCCGCTTCCCTCCCCCTCCACTCTTTCACACCAAGAAGGCAGTTGCTCTCGTGCCTCCGGCGCTCATAGATGACCCCCGGCAATGCATCACATGCTCCCGCTGAGGACCGCGATGTGACCAACAATGGCCTCCTTCCTGCCTTTGGGAGTTCGAGTAATGACGAACCAGACCGGGGACCCCATTTGCGAGATAGCCACGATGGCCAAGCTTTCCGGACAAGCTCACCTCAAACAGACAACACGCAGGGCCGGCGTCAATCCCCGCTAGCGATCGACACGCGGCTTGGCGTAGCGCAGCTACCTCTCATCGATGAGGACGAGCAAGCAGAAAGGGCAAAGGAGAAACCGGTGACATGGGGCTCTCTGCCTCAGAAAGACCAGCTCATCATCCTGACGCTGGCGAGGCTGTCGGAGCCTTTGACGCAGACATCGCTGCAGGCCTACATGTTCTACCAGCTGAAGTCATTCGACCCTTCGCTGCCAGACTCGACCATTGCCTCCCAAGCCGGAATCTTGCAAGGCGCCTTCACTGTGACGCAGTTCGTCACTGCCGTTCTCTGGGGCCGCATCGCTGATGTGGAATGGGTTGGCCGAAAGAAAGTCATCCTCGTAGGCCTGTTTGGCACTGCCATATCTGCCGTCGGCTTTGGCTTTTCGAAAAGCTTCGTCACCGCCGTCGTCTTCAGGTGTTTTGGAGGTATGCTCAACGGCAACGTTGGAGTGATGCGGACCATGGTCAGCGAGATCGTCAAGGAAAAAAGGTATCAGTCTCGCGCATTCCTCCTCTTACCTATGACATTCAACATCGGCATTATTGTTGGTCCAATTCTCGGCGGCTTCCTCGCCGATCCAGCAGGAAGTTATCCGTCCCTCTTCGGTCCAGGCTCAGCAATCGGTGGCAGGGACGGCGTGGGTTGGATGATGGAATGGCCATACGCCCTGCCCAACCTCGTCAGCACTCTCTTCCTCTTCTGCTCCTCCATGGCCATCGTCTTCGGGCTCAAAGAGACGCACGAAGCCCTCCAAGACACGCCCGACTTTGGCATCCGCCTACGATGCTGGATCTCGCGCAACATACTGCGGCGCCGCAGCAGGCCGCAGGGCGACGACTACTTGCCCATCCCCACGGACGACCGTCCACGCACTCCAGACCAGCCCACAGACATCGAAATGGCAACCACGCCCACCACGCCCGTCTCCTTTCAGACCAAGTCCCCGGCACGCAAACAGAAGCTCCCCTTCCGCCGCATCTGGACGCGCAACGTGCTCCTCACCTTCCTCTCGCACGCCATCCTCTCGATGCACATCGGCACGCTCAACAGCCTCTGGTTCACCTTCCTCTCGACGCCGCGCTTCGACCCGGCGCACCCGTCGCCGCCCACGCACTCCCGCCAGCGCCCCCCGCTCCGCTTCACAGGCGGCCTGGGGCTGCCGCCGTCGCGCATCGGCGCCGCGCTCGCCATCCTCGGCGTCATCGGCATCACGCTGCAGCTGGCCGTGTACCCGACGGTCAGCGCGCGGCTGGGCGCGACGCGGTCGTTCCGCGCGGCGGCGCTGCT
>RHKH01000192.1:34713-54349 GCA_009829795.1 Lasiodiplodia gonubiensis | reverse complement strand
TTGGTGGAGGGGAGGGTGAGGGAGAGGTGCGGATGGGGTGGGTGGTGAAAGAGTGGGGGGAGTGGTTGGGCGGGGTGGTTCTGGGGGGAGGGGCAGCGGATGTGTTTGGAGAAAGGGGGAAGTGAGCGGGGGGAGAAGAAGGAGGGCGAGAAGAAGGAAATGAGAGGGAGAAA
Organism: Lasiodiplodia gonubiensis; assembly: GCA_009829795.1. Classification (NCBI taxonomy): domain Eukaryota; kingdom Fungi; phylum Ascomycota; class Dothideomycetes; order Botryosphaeriales; family Botryosphaeriaceae; genus Lasiodiplodia; species Lasiodiplodia gonubiensis. The sequence goes on along the minus strand of RHKH01000192.1, from coordinate 54,176 downwards.
AAGTTGGCAGGGGAAAAAGGCTTTCTGGTCTTGCTTTCCTGTTGTAGGGCTTTGGAAAGGACGGGGCCGAACGTGGCTCAGATGTTCTGCTCTTCCCCCGCCTTCGTTTCCCTTGCTCAACAGCTTCGGGTGAGATATGAACGGAAACCCGCTAAAACGACAAAAGCATCGGCGGAGGGAAAGGGAAGGATGACTGGCTGAGGTAGGCTCTAGGTGCGTTGCATAAATGGTGTATGGAATCTTTCTTCTGACTTGAAATGAAGCAAAGCCAGCCATCAGCCCGGCTGAGACGCACCCAAATATGCATGGCAGTCTTCGACTGAAGAAGAAAGACATTGGGATCCAGAGGCAAGGCAGAAGCCATTGAAACGATGGTATCACTATTGGCATGAAGATCAAGGCAATTTTTGGGTTCGACATGGTATTCAAGATAACCAGCCGCGCGACAAGCAAAACGGCCAAACCCTGCTGAAAGAGAATTTCAATAACTCCCTTTCCCGTGTTCTTTCCGTGAGGCGTAAGGCCAAATCAAGAAAGAGCCCAAAGCCTTGGATAGAAAACCTCTCTTTCCCCCCATTCCGTCTCAACTCTTCCTTTACTCCCGCAGCCGGGACTTGCCGACTTCCCAATCCGGGATGCCCGCAGTCCTTCGCCCTGCAGTATAAAGCCACTGGTTCACGTTCGCTGCATCCATCCCTCCATCTAGCCAGAGAAACCTTCAAACAGCCGCCACTAGAACCACCCCCTTCGTCCAAGCTTGTTTTTTTCTTCACTCGTAAACCCTCAGTCCTCATGCATTACCTCCCTTCAGCCGTCACAAAGGATATGTGAAAAGCCAGGTTTGAAGGCATCCTGGTATGATTATACCCTTGCGAACAAGAATCTCTCGAGTAAAACCCGTGTGAATTTGCCTTTCATGTGTCGTCGCCCTGAAACAAGATACCAACAAGAAACAAGAAGAATTGGGAATCGACCGCTATTTTTTTTTAGTAGAAGGACTCGACCATGGTCTCCTTGTTGGTGGTGTTGATGGCGCCGGGGCCCATGCCCTCGCCGAGGCGGAAGACGGATTCGATGACGGAAAGCTCTGTCGCCGTGGTGTCGAGGCCTGTATTGTAAATTCCGTCAGCCCCAATTGTCCAGAAATACTGCCGCGCCAAAAAGAAAAATAAAGTAAAACGTACCAGTAACAGCCATCCAATCATTCACCACCATCCCCGCGCCGACGACCGACGAGCCTCTGTTCACGCTGCCCGCCACCAGCGGCACCTGCAGCAAGCTCGACAGCTCGTCCTGGTCCTGAATGCTAGTCTTCGGGTGCACGATACCGCCTTGGTTGCTCAAGCTCATGTAGCTGCCGACGAGCACGTTATCCGCGACCGTCTGCCGGAAGACCTCGACGCCGAGCACGTCGGCGATGATCTCCTCGGTCTCGCGCTCGATGTCCGGGTGCACGAGCGCAACATGATCATTCGCGCAGATGACGTTGCCGAGCGCCGACAGCCGCTCCTCGATGCGCTGGATGCGCACCTCATCGGGGATGCTGTTGCGCAGGTGCTGCAGCTCCTGGTCCGTCGTCGACGTCGGCACTAGCAGGCCCTTGCGGTTGCCGGCCGTCAGCCGCCCGACGATGCGCGTGCCCGCGATGGTCGCGTGGCAGATGGGCACCACGTCCTGCAGCTCCGCCTCGAAGACCGAGTAGAAGTTCTCCGACGCGCCGACGGCGACGATGGCGTACGAGTTGGTGAGGGTCGAGAAGACGCCGACTCTGTGAGAAAAGGCTCGTCGTTAGCGCACTGTTCGTGTCTTTCTGTGCATATTGATGCTCAAGTGAGGGGAGGGGAGAGGGGAGAGGGGGGGAACTGCAAGCAGCAGCGGGGATATCATGCAGGCGCGCATTTCTGGCGGCGAGCTCCCAGCGACTGAAAGGGCTCATGGCGCAAGCAAGTGCGCCGTTCAAAATGATCGCCTCGAGCCGGATCGCTGGCTGTAAAACCGCAGTCTCACAGCCCGTTGCGCCTTCATGCATGTGCGCGCCTCCGTCGCGGTGGCGCGGCGGGGCAAAGAAAAAAAGAGAGAATGCTGGGGGAAAAGCAAATGTACGCACTCGTTGGAGTTTTCGAATTGCGCGCGGACGGCCATGGCTGTTTGTTCTTCCGCTTCTGCTTTTCTTGTGTTGGTTCCTGAGTTCGAGGTGGTGGTGGTCGAGGTTATCGACTGCGCGAAAGTGTGCGGTTGCGGTGGTGTGGCGTGTGGAGGGGTAAAGGTAGATTGGCAAGCAGCAGCAGAAAGGCGGGTTGGTTTGCAGAAGGTTTTATGACGAATTCCACTTCCGACCGCGCTTTTGCCGGTGGTGGCCCTAGGTACAGCTCATCATTGCCCGCAGGCCCGCTAGTTAGCGTCCAGGCACCTGCCCCGATTCCCTCGCAAAAAGAACCAAGTGGCGTGTGAGTCACCGACCGTGAGACATCGAGGTTAGTCCATAGTGCGACCGGCAAAAGCACACGAGTTTCTGGCTCCGTGCTGCGCCCTGTGCGATGCGGTGTTCCCTTTCTTCTGTGGCGGCATGACTGCGAATTTTCACCATGAGCGATCATGAATCATGCGCCTTTAGCCAAAACAGGCAATTCACCCCCGAAAAGCATCCTATGCAGTCACCAATGCTAGTAGGTACGGGCCCTAAGCTGAACTTTGCAGCCTTAGGCACTATTACACTAAAACACTTCACTATGTCTCATTTCGAACCCTAAATGTCACCGCTCAAGCACACGTCTAGTGCAACGGTAGTTCGGAATCGGATGCGACCTTTTGAAATGCGCTCACAAGGCTTCACTCATACTTGACACCTCCAAATAAATTGACACCTCCAAATAAATTAGGAGAAAAATCAACGTATTGATTGCTTGGTCACCTGCTTGCTAACTGCCGCAGGGAAAAAACAGAACTCAAAGACTCAAACACCTCCTATGCCAACTAGAAGTTATGCCTGGAATCAGACTCGCTCTGACGCAAACGCCGTTCGAATGCAGACCTGTCCGCTGTGCCTCCTGCAGGGATTAACGTGAAAGGAAACAAAAGAAAAACAAGGGAGGATAAGCGACGACTTCATATCAAATATTTCCCCGCTTACTTCCTCCCTCCAAACCCTCTTTGTGCCCACCCAATCGATGTGCCGAAAATGGAAACCTCCACCCCCCACAATCGATTTTTAATTACCAAGTAGCCACTACTACCCCCGTCTTCCCCCAATCATTCATCCATATGTACCTCAATGCCTCTTCGGCCCCGTATAAGGCCTGAACTCCGTCCCTGGCGCCGTATTCTTCCACCGTCTCCTCCCTCCGTGGCCTCCGCGCCCACCCCTCTCACTATGTCCCCCCGCAGCACCACCTCCGTACTGACTCTGCTGCTGGCTGAACGCCGGCGGATGGTGGGCAGGCGGGCTGCCCGGATACGGGCTGCCGACTTGCCCGGTAGACGTGCCGCCACTGCTGCGTCGGTCGATGGTGGCGGGCAATATGGGTTGGCCACCGTACTGCGTGCCGTAGTGCTGTTGCGGAGGGCCCGGAGGACCCGGTTGTTGCTGGTGCGGCGGCGGAGGGGGCGGCGGGGGTGGAGCACCGTATGGTGCTGGAGGAGGGGGAGGAGGATATCCTCCCTGCGTTGGCGGCGGTGCGTAGATGGATTGATACGGTGGAGGGCCTGGTGGACAATTGAAAGGTGGTGAGACGAATGCCATGGCGCTAAAGTGGGGGTTAGGCGGAGGGTAGCTGTGGCTGTACGGACCTGGTGGTGGTGGCGGTGGCACCGGATGACCTGGTGGCCCGTAGCCAGCAGGAGGTTGGGCACGCGCGTCATATGGGGGAGCAAAGTTGGGGTACGACTGCGGCGGCGAAGCCGCTGACTGTTGTGAAAGACGCATCTGCGATTCCACAGTCCAGCCCTGGTGCTTGAGAAAAGCATTCTGGGGAGGATTCGAGTCAGGCCGAAATGGAGGCGTGGGCCCATGCTGAGGGGGCACCGCTGCCCTCCATCTATTCTGGCGCTGCTCAAGACCCTTATCACGGCTGTTGGACCGCTTCGGTGCCTCTACCGGTGATGCCAATGAAGGCTGCGTACCAGGCGGTTGGGAAACCACGCTAGCAGCACCGGATGACCGGCGAGAGCTCGTAGCATCGTTAGATACCGAAGCTCTCGATGCCGGAGGCGCCATTTCAGGCCGCTCAGAGAGTCGGTCATTAGCAGTGGCGGGCGGAGTAGTCCCAGAAGGACTATCTGCTCTGCGCGGAAAGTTCGAAGGGTTTAGAATCTGTCGTATCCTTGCCAAAGGCGTCTTGTCAGCGTTCAACGGACTCGTGGGCCTTGACTTGTTGTCGATAGTGATGGTATCCCAGAATGTCTTCCGGGAGGGCGGTGCATCCTGCCTCGTCGCCTCCGTCGGCGCAGTGGTTGGCCGCTGTTGGGCAATTCCAATATGGTCAATCGTCCTCTCCGGCTCAGATAGCGTGGAGATGTACGACTCCTGTGCACGTTCGCTACGATCGACAGGCTGCGAAAGCTGAGCAGTCAGACCAGGTAGTGAAGATTCAGAAGGCTGACCAGAGTGAGCAGCAAAACGAGGTAATTCGGACAGTGGAGCCGAGGGCTGCGTTAATGGCTGCAGAATTACGGGTGGCAATGCTGCAGGACTGGATGAGATGAACGGAGAGATCTGTGGGGGCGGTTCGTCACCCTTGTTCAGAAGATCCGTAATCCTATTTGAGGACACGCTTGGCTGTCTTGGCAGCTGTGGCTCAGCCATCGGCTCCCTCTCTCTACCATTCACAATCGGAGCCTCAGAAACCATATGTCTAGGTTCATCGGGAACGTATGCAGTGGGCGTTGGCTGAATGATCGGTTTCCGTGGGCTGGGATCGCGAGTCTCAATTCCCGTCGACATGGAAGCTGACATGGCTGAGCTGGGTTCGGGATGTTCGAGCAAATCATCGACCATGGCGGGGGCAGGAGTCGAGGTTCTGGATCGAGCATTCGCACGGATAGGCGTGGATCTCGCCGATTGCCCACGCCCTCTACGGCCACGGGTGGACTTCGGTGTTGACGTGGATCTGGGTGTACTGATTTCAGCCGCAGGCGTACTACGAGGCGTAATGTGCTCCTCGTATTTCCGCTCCTCAAGCCGGGTAGGAATAGGAGCCGGCGGCGGTGGATTTTCGATTGCAGAGATGAGCAATTGAAGGCCTGTGGCGTCCTCATTGGGCAATGTCTTGATAACTGGCTCAGGTTTGATGCCTTTCTCGACAGCTTCGGCGGCTTCGACCAAAGTGTTTGCGTTGTAAATAGCCTGGGCATATTCCCGACGATCTGCGTCAAATGTGGCAAAATTCTCCCGAGACGTGACCGCGTCTTTATCGAATTCTTCCGCATTGCTCTCCAAGAAGCTGTCTCGTTCTTTTCTTGATTTACCACGACGCTCGTAATCTTTCAACAGCTTTTCTGTCTCGAGGTAAAACCGACTACGAGAGTCTGAAATTGGGTCGAGAAAGCCAGTCGATCGCCATTTATACTGCATACCACGTCGACGAGGCACGAGGCCGTCCTGTATAATTGTTAGAGACTGCCCATCTTCAGGGGTTGCAAGCCGAATGGTAATACCTCATCGTCAGTAGCTTCGCCGTCCTGCGCTTGCTTTTCAGCCTCCCGCAGAATATTCAAAATTTGGTACTCGCAACGCAAGAGATAGTCTTCTTGAAGATTGAAGAAAACGTTCTGAGAAAGTATTAGCTGTCAAGTCCATCAAGAAACAATAGTCACCTACTTCGTATGCTGTCTCGGCGATGTGCAGCTCGGCCGCTTTCCTGCGCTCGACGTGCTCTTTTGAGATGGCGAATTTCCGATCCAGGTAGCCAACACGATCGGCGAGCTGAGCATCCAAAGCAGCCTTGACGATTTCGTACTGATCGCTCTGCTCGTGGGCGTTTGGATCCTCCTCGACGTCATTGATGGCACGATCGGCAAGCTCAGCGAGGACAGGCTTCAGCACCTTGACGACAGCGCGATATGCAGTCTTCAACTGCAGCTGGCGACGCAAGTCGGCCTCGATGCTGGGGTCAGCATTGGGGGCACGGCGGCGGCCAGGTAGTCGTTTGGGTTGCTTGGTGGGACGTTCGCTGCCCGCCTGCTGGTCGTCTGAGAGATGGTCTCTGTCGGGCAGGCCGGCAGAGGGCGGAGTCGATGTCGCGTCGGTGTGGAAGCTTGCATGAGTGGATAACGTTAGTCCGCCGCGGCCACCTCTCCCTCTGCCGCGACCTCGGCCCCTCCAGCCACCGCGGGCACGCTTTCGTGGGGGTTCGGGATCCGGGTGGTTGGTAACGGGCACAGGCGGGCCGGGGTCATCGGGCGAGGAAGTGCCGTTGATGCCGTTGGTGTGTGGAGGATGATGCGAGAGATCTTCACCGCCAGCCGAGGAGCGTTTTCTCTTATTACCGCTTTTGGAAGTGTCCAGGGATTCCTGGTCATGGTCTTGTGACGAGGTGTCGGACTCGGGAGCACCCGGCACATCTGCATCCATGTGATCACGGTCTGCATCGCGGCTCTGCTGATCGGCGTCGTCGGCCGATGATGATGATGCAGACTGGTGGACTTGGTTGTAGTCTTGCTGAGGCTGGGGGTCGTTGAGCGAGCTGCGACGGCTGCCGCTGGCTTCGGATTGGGCGGGTGAGTCAGTGCCTACAGTGGACGCGGCCTTGCCCGCAGCGCGGGTCGTCATGTGCAAGGCCTCAGTTGGTTGCCGCCTGGCTGGCTTCGAGGGCGTCAGGCTAGCGGCTCGCGTACTGGACCTGCGTAACCGCGTTTCCGGCGATGTGGCTGGCCGAGATGAGAGCCGTCAATGGAGGAACGAAGGCACAAAACAGAGGAATACGAACCTGGTCTGGACATTTCGGGGCTGCGTGATGTCGATTTGGCGCCTCCGCGTCTGCGCTTCATGGTGGGGCGTGGTCTGGGGTTGGATGGTCAGGGTCTGGTAAGTGAGGCGGTCGGGAACTGGCCAGACTTACCGGAAAAACAAGTGGAGCTGTCAGCTAGAGAGATCCGAGATGCTTCAATCATTCACCAGTCGGCTGCGGTGACAGGAGTGGGCGAGCGGCAGCGCTTGGGCAGCGGAAATGGAAAAGCACTGCAAAGCGTGCGCGGCGACGGCGCGGGTCAGAAAAAAAGGTCGCAAGCCGGGCAGAGCATTCGGCCGAAGCGGGATGCTGGGCAGATGGTGCGATAGCAATTCGCTGGCGGTGGGTTAGTTGACGCACGCGGATCGGCTGGAGAGCGCGGATGGTCCAACTGGTCGCGGACCACGGTGGCGGGGCAGATGAAAAGACCCAGCGAGAGCAAACTCACAAGAAAACCGGCCAGCAGGGGTGCAGGGTGTTTGCGGGGGTGGTGGCGGGCGGCAGTGGTTGTTGATGGCGGGCTCGAGTGAGATGCAAATGCAAAATGGTGCTCTCGTCTCACGAAGGGGACGGGCCTTGCACAGCAACAACAAAGACAGCTGCAGCGTACTGGGGCGGCGGCCGGGCACGCTCGCTGGATGCTCCTCTCGCGGCTTGGGATGCGGCGATGCGCTGGATGGGCCCGGGGGCTTGGAGTGTTGTTTCTTCTCTATTCAGAATCCAAATGAACAACCTGACAAGCAGCGAAGCACTCGCCCGGGCGGCTAGCCCCTTTTGCGCTAGCCAGTTCCCAAAACGTCAGGGAGAGCACGCGAAACTCGGATTTTGACCCAGCCCCAGACACGCTGCCAGCAGCCTGCGCAGGCTTGCCCGCTGCCTATTTTGCGCCTGTGGTGCGCTGCCAGATCGCTCTCGTTGCCGCCGCTCGCGTGAGCGTGCCGGGCCGGCCGCTGGTCTCGACAGTCCTAAGGGGACAACCATTGCACCGCACCCTGTCGCCACCCAAATCTTCTTCAGCCGCCAGCCTTCTGCGCCGCCATGTCCGCGCTCTCTGTCAACTGTCCGCCCGCCGCAGTGCAGTGCCGCCGGCTGACTCTTTCCCGTCTGGGCCACACGGCCACTACTAAATTAAGCCGTCTTGCGCAATGCTTGCGGCCCCCCATTATTGCACCACTATATCTCTTCGCAGGTCCCAGCCCTCTCCCGGTACGAAAACCGCAACACTCCGCGAAAGGGCAACGCCAAGCCTGGACTGCGGTCGGCCCTCTCAGGTGATTTGCCGAATGATCTGCTACACTTGATCCCCGGGGCATCCGCACGCCTGGGAAAGGCGCAAACGCACGCCGTCATCATCGATGCTTGTGTTTGTCTAGGCCGGCCTCCGACGTGCACACGTATCCTCCTTCGGCCTCAATCATCCCCAGACAAACGGTTTGCCTGCGTGCCTCAATTTCCAACGCAATGCTCTCCCCCTTGCCCACTGCCGCTTCAGGGTCCCCGGAACTCGCTCCGCGGCCCGGAACGAACTGCTTCATGCTCGCCCAATGTCGTCATCATAAGCGCCCCATCTTCAACGAAGTCGTAACGCCGTTCCTCGACCTGTCTCACCTCTAAAGCTCCCCCAGCTGTTTTTACCCGGGCACGCATCGCGGTCCATCCCACCCCCAGCCGCACTTCCATTGGCGCTGATCAATCGGGGGCTTGCAGCGAGCAACCCCGCCACTGCAGGGAGCCGAGCATAAGCTGCAGCGTGCGAAGCAAGGAGCTGCGTTGCTGCGAAATCTTAAATGGGGAAAAGAAATAAAGATAAATCGATGATCCCCGCCCCAACAAACGGTGTCTTGAAAAAATGCTGCCCCGGAAATATGCAGTCAAGGGTCCATGTTCAAGCCTTGTAAACAAGCTTGCGCCGTGTTTGCAGTCGGCGCACGCGGTCGATAAGAGTCAGCTGTTGTTACTCGCAACGCCCATGGTCGTACCGCCTGCATTGTCGAAGTAAGGCACAGGGATCGTATAGCAAATAACCCCTCAACAGCAACAATAACCTTCGAGCCGCCCGTATCCATGATCGCCGCCACGCCAATCTTTGGGCGGATCGGCCCTCGCAGCGCCTCAATAAGCACGGCAGTAAAAATATATTGCCTTACTTAGCGCCCGGCTTATTTTCTCTTGTTTTTTTGCTATGTGCCTTTACAAGTACCGAAGAACGCTCCCGTCCACGCGTAACCCACAGAAGACAAGAAGAACAATGAAGCAAGACGAATCCAGCATAGCCAACGACTTCCACACACTCCCCTGAAGAGACCGGCCCTAAGCCCTTTCTCTCCCAGCCCCAAGCCCTTTCTCTCCCAGCCCCCAACGCCGTGGCACTCACCGCCCACGCCAGTCAAACAACAACATTCCCCACCACCACCACAGCCACAACCACAACCACCACGCCACCCCAGCACCACCATCATCTCGCCACCAGAGAAAAAAAATCTCAACTTACACAAAACCCAACCCGGCTCCTCCCCAAACAAGCTCCCCCACCCACCTCGGCCCGATCCACTCAAAAACAAGAGTCCCCCGGCAAGCAGGGAGGGAGAAGCCAGCCATGTCTCAAGGACTGACCACATCTTACTGACTAGGTGACGGACGAGCGCCAGGCAGGGCCGCCCGCCGCCCACGTGTCCGAAAAAACTCAAGTCCACATTTTAGAATTTCATGCTTACTTGCTCCGCCTGCCTTTTTGCTTGCTTCATGCTTGAATAAAAGAAGATCCTGAGGGGGTGGCGCACGACAGTTTCACCACGAATTGGAAGAAGAATGGGAAGAAAATAAGAAGAAGACCCTTGATTCAGATCGATGAGCGATGCTGCCCGCTGCCGCTGCCGCTGCCGCCACTGCCGCCGCTGCCTGAGGCTTGATGCCAGATGCCAAATGTTAGATGCTAGATACTGAAACGAAACACTCCGCACAAAAAATCCGGGAAAAGATGTCAAACAGAGACCCCATAGTGATGAAACCCCACCAAGATCCTTCAAGGAAAAAAAAAAAGGTTCTTCATCGTTTCTGATCTGCTGCTGCCCAAACGGCGACGTTTCAAGGAACTTGGAATCCTACCCCCAGCTCTCCTCCTTCACAAGTGTCATGTTTCATCCGTTTGGCAGGGGTTCACGACAGATAGACAAGATAACCAGGGAAGAGAAAAAATAATAATGAAACGTTTAGATATGAGAAAAATTCGATTTCCTTTTCGTTTGTTGTTGTTTTGCTTCTAATTCGATGCTCTAAAATGGTGGATTTTTTTCAAACGCTTTAATCGCCTATGCTTCGCCGCTGTGCCAATTCCGAACCACCACCTACCCCCATTGTTCCGGCGCCGATATAGAGAGACCAGAGACCTAGAGACAAAGGGAATATAAAAAGGGAAAAAACACCTGAAGCAAGATCCCACACATTCATGCCAGCCCCTTCTCCATAAAAGACATTACGGTCGTGCAGTCCGGCTGTGGTGATGATGAACAAAAAATCGATGATACGCTCTCCGCTTCGCCATGTGAGAAAAGGCCACAAATAAAGCATTGGAAGGAACCACTTCCTTCCTTCTTTCTCTCATTCGTCTCACTGTGAGAGAGAGACAATGCCGCGTACCGCCGAAACAGAAAAAAAAGGGTATCAGTTACACAACCATGACAATCAAAAAAACCAGGACATTAAGGAAAGACGTGAAAAAAGGACCAGACAGCCAACTACTCCTTGTTCAAGCTGACCTTCCTCAAACTCGCCAAGCTGACCCTCGGACTATCGCCATTGCTGAAGATGAACTCGGGCACGGGCGGCGTCGTCTCACGGGCGGGCGGACTCGGGCTGCGCAGGCTGCGCATCGAGACATTGCTGCGGATGCTCTGCTGGCCGTCGTTGTTGAAGGCGGAGTAAGGAGTGGTGCTGCCGGCGCGGGTGCGGCTGTTGGCGCGCGAGCGCGACGGACGCGCGATGACCTGGCCGCTGTACGGCGACGCCACCACGACGGTGCCGGGCGACGCCGCGGGCGGCGGGTGCGGGCTGTCGGAGCGGAAGAGCGGGTGCACGTTGGCGTCGTCGACGCCCGCCACGCTCGTCATCGACGTCGGCGTGCTGGGCCGCGAGCTGTGCGGGCTGCCGGCCATGAAGGCGGGGGCCGGGGCAGGCAGGTCTTCGAGATCGAGGGTAAGGACGGATGGGTGGTTGGATTGGGGTGGGAAGGGCCCGTCGAGAGCGCGGGCGGGCGAGACGGGGCGGCTGCCGGGGATGGGGTCGAGGCGGGTGCCACCGCGGCCAGGACCGAAGACCCGGAGCAGGTCTTGCTGTATGTCCAATGCCGCCGCCGACTGTGTTGCGATGTCGCGCGCCTGCTGGTCGACGCTGGACGTGTCCCAGCTCTCGAAGCCGTCCGAGGGGGCGAGGGAGTTTGTGCGCGTGGTGTTGCCAGAATAGAAGCTTCCGGATTTGCGGAGGGAAGAGGTTCTCGACAGGAGACGCGTGCGTGAAGTGATGGGGCGGACGACCTGCTGGAGAGAGGACCGCCAGGAGTTGCGAGACGACTCAAGCGTATCGGTCGAGAAGGTCGGGGAGGCGAGATCTCCGGTCGGCCTTTCGCCCTTGAGCTCGAGCATCATCGGCGGTGCTTGGTCACGCATCTCCTGACCCCTATTCTCGGTTGAGGAGCGGCTCAGGCTCATGTCCGAGGCCAGAGGCAGCCATCGCGTCGTGGTGAAGATGAAGATGGCCTGAGTCAATGTAGAGAGAGCCCATACCGCGAATTTGGCTGCCATGAAGTCGCTCGAGGCGCCGGAGTCCTTTGCCCTGACATCGTCGAAGTGAGATTGCGTCAGGCCGTATGTGACGACGGTGAAGAGGCTGGCGAGGAAGAGGGGAACTGAGTAAAGAGACAAAAGGACAGTTCGGCTCTTTGCCGAGCTGTACCACCGCTCATCGCCCCTCCACACCACCTGTATTAAGAATAGCACTAAGGCTGCAAGGGCAGCGATGTTGAGAAGAACGGATATTATCGCCAACGCGCAGAACGATAGCGAGGCAAGGAAAAGGGAGGCAGCCGTTAGCGCGGAGAAGACGGCAGTGACGATGGTGAGTATCGTGGCTGCCAGCGCCAGTGTGGAGAGGGTGAGGCGGCGAGACGAGGGCTCGTTTTTCGAAGCCATTGATTTCCTGAGAGAGCGAGAGTCGATGGTGGAAAGGGACATTTCGCAACAGTGGGCCGTGGTGGCGGCGAGCCCTGGAGATTTGATAGGTGATCCTGGTTGAGGGGGTAGAAAGTATGTTGGAGCCTGGTGAGGCTGTTGAGCGCTGACCAAGGGGCTTGACAGCGTTGGAGATCGACGGGGCGAGCGGCGACGGAAGGTTGAGAGGGTCAGGTCGTCAGGCCATAGACCGAGACATCAGGTTCTCACCACGGGATGGGAGGGGGCCGAGTCTTGAGTTGCGGTGGTGCGGCAATAAGCAAGTGATGGGCGTACAGGCCTGGGTGAGAGACAGGGAAGACGATGCTGTGGCCGGGCGGTGAGGGATGTGGTTTCGAGTAGAAATCGGATAGAGTTCCCCGGGCTATAATGCAGATGATGGACGAGTCTGTGCACGTATATCCTGGGTCGCGACGCAGGTATAAAGCGAGTGACTGAGGAAGGGAGGATGATCGGCTTAGGGGGGTGAGCGAAAGTTGAGGGAATCCAAGATGGCGCGAGTTGGTATATCTGGTCCACTCGGGAGGACTGGGGCCGGGGCTAGTTTCGAAAATTCGTGATGCAGTCCGTGGCTGTCTTGCTCAGCCTCTGATTTTACGGGATCTAGCTGATCTACGCGTGCGGTGAGGGGACCCGAGGGGCTGGGAACGAGGAGCTGCAGAGAGAGAAAGAAGGACGACAAATGACGAGAGGGTATTGGCAACGGCGGGCAACGGCGTGTGGGGACCTCAAGGAATAAATAGAACCCGGTACGGTAGGGCTCGAGTGGAGGGATGTGGTAGGGACAGGCCTGCACTCATCTTGCCAATCCTTGATCTTGCCAATCCTTGATGCGCGACATGCATCCGGGCGGGCGCGGAGAAGCTGGGCAGCACTCCTGGGAAATTGCTGCGTTTGGATGACGGCAATGCAAGCACTGGCGCGAGACAGCGGGCAGCACGGTGGCATCGGCGAGCATCCGCGTACTCCTGGGCCACCGGCCGCTGCGACCCTACGCAGGTACGGCTCGGGAGACCCAATTTTCTGTGGCCGTTGGCCGGGCGCGTCCAATGGCGTACAAGCTGACGGCGGGCTCGAAACGATGGGCGACGGGGCGTGGACGCGGCCAGAACGAGGATTAACCAAAAAGCCCCCGCAGCGGGCCCGTTCGCAGGCGGATCCCTCGTCATTTCCGTGCGCCAAACCAGACGTCAAACAGCCCGCGCTGTTTACTGGCAAGAAGCACGAGACAGCGCTGGGTCAACAAACACGCTGCCACCGCGGTGCGGGCTAGCGCCCACCGGGTGCGAGCTGAGGCTGCGCGGCGCTGCACACAGTCGGGTTGCCCCCAGTCGCGGCGTAGGACAAGCCGCAGTCGACAGCGCCGTGTGGCACGAATACATGCGCGTGGCCGCCAATGGCAGCGTGGCCAGCGCCCGTGTCGGGAGAGCGCGTTGCTGGCGCTCGTGTGGAGGGCAGCGTGCCATGGCCGACGAGCCCGACGAGAGCCCCATGCTGGCTCGGCGACAAGACATCTGTGCGCGCGTCTGCCCTACGCTCCGCGGTGATGAAGGAGGCTGCGGAGACGTGCGGCTTCGGGAGCGCACCTTAAGCGGCGGGTCCATCATGCGGCACCCGCCGCGCCGACAGCCTTCGGTCGGCTCTCGCTTAATCGGCCGTTCTCCGTAGGCGCGGCCTCATTCCAGCAGCCTAGCATGTTCAGGCGTGAAGCATTCGTGCAGCTGTCTTGCATCCTCCTTGCCGCACCTGCGCCTCAAGACCGATCACGACACCAGCCGCGAGCGAGCCCTCTGCGCCTCCAGGGTCCTGTCTGTTTTGTCTTTTTTTTTTTTTCTCTGCTTGCTGCGGCGGCTCGGCAACCATGCGGACTCCAGGAGGTGAAGCGGAAGCCACGATGCTCAGGGCGGGTTTCGAGAAGCGGTGAACCGTGGAGGAGCAGGCGATCCAACAGCTCGCGCGGACGGTGGTGCGTGCCGCGGAGCCTCGAGCGTGCGTAGTACGGCAGCGAGCGTGATGGGGGAGAGGTGTGGCAGCCTAGCAGGCGGGCGGAGGTTTGGCGTTGGTGCAAACTCGCCAAGACTTTCAGCAGTGGCGCCTGCTCGCTCGCCGCCTCTCGCGGTGGCTCGTACTGTAATCGTGCCTACCTCATTGCCTCACCTCACCAAACTCCATCAACGGTTGCGGACCCTGTTGAAAACTCTGCATCGCGTTTACGCACCTGCAGGCCCCCGTCCATTGTCTGACGCGCATTAAAGCCTGGCATCTGCCTCTTCCTCGCCGCCACACCCCACCCGCAGTGCCAACCCCGCCGCTATCGTCACCATGAAGCTCACCTTCAAGGTATGCGTAGCCCATCAGCCTCGCCCGACCGCATGCTAATACCCCCGCCTAGGACCTCAAGCAACAAAAGTTCGTCATCGAGGCCGAGCCCTCTGAGACGGTGCGCCACCCCACGCGCCCCGCCGCGCTATTCAACAAAGTCTCGATCGCGTGCTGATCCCCACCGCTGTTAGATTGCCGATGTCAAGGCCAAAATCTCCGCCGAGAAAGGCTGGGAAGCGGACAAGCAGAAGCTCATCTACTCCGGTAAACTTCTGAAGCGCAACGCGACATGCCAGGCCGATTACTAACGTTGGGCGCAGGCAAGATTCTCCAGGATGACAAGACGGTAGAATCGTACAACATCGAGGAGAAGGGCTTCATCGTTTGCATGATCCAGAAGGTCCGTGTTTCAGCCGGGTTTGCGAGCTCGAATGCTCACATTTAAGCAGCCAAAACCCCAGCCTACCGCATCCGCCAGCAAGGCCGCTCCTTCGACTCCTGCCCGCGAGCCCGCCCAGGCCTCGACTCCGTCCGCGCCTGCGCAGTCAGCCTCTACCACGCCCAATGTCCCCGCTACCCCCTCCCCCGCACCTGCTGCGCCCCAGGCCCAGGCCCAGGCTCAGGCTCAAGGTGGGGAGTTCAACAACCCTTCGTCGTTGACCATGGGTCCCGAGAGAGAGGCGGCAATTGCAAACATGGAGAGCATGGGATTCCCGCGTGCAGACATCGATCGCGCCATGAGGGCGGCCTACTTCAACCCCGACCGCGCCGTCGAGTATTTGTTGACCGGCATTCCCGAGAGCGCTCTGCGTGATGCTCCGGCCCAGCAGGGTGGCGCTCCCGCACCCGCCGCGGGCGCTGGCGCACAGACCGCAGCTCCCCAGGCTGCCTCGGGCGGAGACGAGCCCGTCAACCTCTTCGAGGCCGCCGCAGGCCAGGGCGGTCGCGGAGGTGCTGGTGCGCGGGGAGCCGCGCCCGCTGGAGCTGGTGCCGGTGCCGGTGCTGGAGCTGGAGCTGGAGCTGCTGCTGCCGCGGCTGCTGGTGCTGGTGCCGGCGACCTCGACTTCCTCCGCAACAACCCCCAGTTCCAGCAACTTCGCCAGCTTGTGCAACAACAGCCTCACATGCTCGAGCCCATCCTACAGCAGGTTGGCCAGGGCAACCCTGGGCTGGCGCAGCTGATCGCCGACCACCCGGAGCAGTTCCTCAGCCTCCTGAGCGAGGACCACGACGACGATACCCCTCTCCCGCCCGGTGCGCAGGTTGTCAGCATCACGGAGGAGGAGAGTGAGGCGATCGACAGGGTACGTATCGATATTCCCCCTTGGCCCGTTCGGGAAGCTAACGGGCTCGCAGTTGTGCCGGCTTGGATTCGAGAGGGACCTTGTGGTGCAGGCCTACTTCGCGTGCGACAAGAACGAGGAGCTGGCGGCAAATTTCTTGTTCGACCAGCCCGAGGACGACGACCAGCAGTAGGGTTCAGGTTAACGGTCACTTTCAGTTCTATTTTACGATATGGACGAACAATCATGGTCTCGAGACATCCCCCCCAATTTGGCTTCCTCGTTTGCTGCATAACTGAGCGCAACACCGCCCTCGCACCCCCCACCTCTCTCTCTTAATACTTCAACCCCACGTTTTCCCACAGCCCAGTGCTTCGACAAGTGGCAGGGGCAGCTGCTTCAGTCAGGCGATGCAGGGGTTATCTGTGCGTTGCTCCCCTTTTTCCCGAAGTCATCCGGCGAGGCCTCTCTCATTTCGACACTTTGGCATCAAGAACCTGCTTCGCACGGCGATATCCCGGAATGTAGACAGCTCTCGGTCGGAATTGAAAATGTGCATTGAAACCCAATTTCTCTCTTCATCTGATGGTGAATATATTTCTGATACAAAGAAGCAGCAGATTCATTGAAGTAGTGAGGATCACATGCAGATACCGACTCCCCGTGCGATGGTCCCTTTCACCCTTTTTGATGAACAGTTGTATTCTCACGTGGCAGTGATGCAAAGACCACCACACGACCACCTACCCAGACTAGCCGCCTATCATTTGTTCCAGAAGATCTCGGAACCATTTTCGAAGCTAGGATTTTCCCCGAACGAACAACACAACAAAAGAGCCGACGCCGACTCGTCGAACCTTTTTTTGGTAAAGGGGGGAAGAGGGAACGGTTGATCCGCACTCGATTTGGGGATGATGCGTGTGTGTAGGCTTTAGCGCCCGGCCGGTGCAACGGCAAGGCGGGAAGTTCGGCGCGCGCGCGGCGTCGTTCGTGTGGGCACAGGAAAAAGCTGAAACGCGGTCGCCAGGGGGGGAGAGAGGCAGAGATGGTCGTCGTTGGCGGGCAGGCGCGGGCATAGAGCATTACCCACTACCTAGGCTAGGCGGCTAGGCAGCCATGTGGGAGCTTGCCGTGCGTCTGTGTGTTGAGTGCCATTTTGAGCATCTCGTATAATAATTGGCGGTGGTTCGGGGGGGCGTCGTCACCACCATTTGCACACGCTTTTCAATCTCTGGTACACGGTACCCGATTAATGTGGTGGTGATGAGAGAAGGGGAGTGGAAGAAAGGACTGGTGCAGCGGAGATGTTCGGAAATGGTGTCAGTGCTTTTTATTTTCTGCTGCCCTGTGTTGTGTTGTGTTGTGTGTTGTGCGAGCGCGCGCGTGCGGATGTTGATGACAGGGGGGTGGTGGCATGTTGGGCGGATTTGGTGATGGTCTGTGGTTTTTCTTAGCTGTGTGCTGTGCTGTGCGCTTTGATGAGCTCTGTGCAACAACACCCGTGCGGAAGTATCGTGTGGTTTATTCGATCCTTGGTGCAAAAGCGCGATTCGCTGCTAAAGTCTTACTAAACCGAAGCAGATGCACAGACAATAATGTGCTGTTGGGCTTCGTTGTCGTCGTTTGGCCCTGCGCCATCGTCGGCTGTGCGTTTTGTCGAAGTCGTCGTCACCCCAGGACGGAACCGCACAGCGGCTCGGGTAAGGGAAAAAAAGTGGCTTCAGCTGTCAAAATCACGGAGCTCTGCTAGTTTAGATTCACGAGGGGGGATTCCTAAAGTGGACCACCGGTCAAGTCTGCTAGCTCTACCACTAAAAGGCGTTTGCCGTTGTTGACTAAGCCACAGGCTGCGGCGAACTTGTGGCTTTTGTGGCAGTTGCCCCGGGAGCTGTTAAAGTTGGGTTTCCTCATACCGGCTATTATGTTTGGCTATGTGAGGTTGTCATGCAATGCATGCAGGCATGCATGTGAAGCAGCTTGGCCAATCTCCGAGAATCCCAAAAATTTCTTCCCTGCTGATTGTACAGGGCTCGGAGAAGAGATGGGTTGTTCCGTGCCGGAGAGAGATGGAAAGACAGAGCGGCTATTTTCCCCACAGACTGCTTTCTGGCGGGAGGGCCAATGTTTGAGATGTGAGGGTTGCGACATGAGACAGGAGGGTAGGGCCAACAGGTCACATATCACCACTCTGTTTCCTCGTTGCTCTCCATTTCTGCTCACGTCGAACTACAACACTCGATACGGACGACCAGTCGTAGTTCACGATCGAATCGACGCTCCATGACTCTCTTTCAGCTCAGCCCTCTCTCGGGCGACTGCCGTGCGGACATTGTTCCTGACCTTGGATCTCTCAAACGCACCCCTGCTCGCGATTGACGAGCTGAGATCAACAGGGCTCCGCCTAAGCGAAATCCGAGGATCCGAGCCGACGTGAACAACACACACAAACACACACCCACAAGGCTTCTTTTCCCGCTGACCCCGGTCGCCGGCCGCCGGCCAGGTTTCTTTTCTTTTTTTTTTTCTTCGTCAGCAAATGCTGATCACGGTGCTGGCCTCAAACGTTCTGGAACGTCGCCAGCCAGCTTGGACTCCACCCTGGTTCCTGCGCTGGCCGCTCCACACACCCGTGACACACTCCGTCATGGCTCCTAGAGGCTTAGCCCTCTCTGACCGGACGGCAGAACGGCCTTTTCGTGACTTGCGTTGGCAGCAGCTAAGAAAAAATGCTGCCACGGCGGCGGCGCTATCGATATCCAAACGCAAAGGAGTAAGATGCGCACAGTCAACAAAAAAAAAGAACCACAAGTCCCAACTGCCGCTCCCGCAGCGGCTTTCCGTCCGACTGTTTGTGGAACTGTTGTTGATGTCATCGGCGGGCTTAGCTACTACTACTCCCACCCCCGTTCCATGCCGTTTTCGGATAACCGTCTCGTGATTAATATATCCCTCGAGTCGACAAGGGCCCTTTTAGTCAACAAGCGTCCACGTTGCAACTGACTAGCTTAGCTCCGATTTACTCCACATTGTTCTCGACACCCACGATCCTTCCTCTCGCTAATGATGAAAGAGGAGAGAGGGAGAAAGAAAGAGACGCCGGTGGGTGAACGGACGTTACGGACGAACGGCTACGTCACTCACACACTTCTTCCTACCCACCCGCCGCGCGCGCCGCGCGAAATAGTGCGCTTTGGCTTCCGCTGCCCGCTGTGTGCCCGCTTCCGCTTCCGCCGCTGCCCGCTGCCGATGGCTGCCGGTCAGTGGTACTATGTGGGACGACCACAATTTTTCCTCCGAGCCGCTCCCCTTCACCTCCCCAATTTGTGGACCGCCCCCGACGCGTAGAGCGCATAGTAGAATGCTACTATAGCAGTGGGCCTTGGCTTATTAGCGACAAGGTTTAGCGTGGCTTGGACGAAGAAGGGGGAGCAGCAGAGGAATAGCGGCAGAGTCTGTCTCCCTTTCTCCCGGTAGACTTCAAATTTTTGACGGGTGGGAGCAGTTCTATGGGAAGAAGCATAATTCTACATACACGTCCGGACGATAGCTTGAGCTACCCATATATGTTGACTTTCTAAAAAAGAGCTGAAAAATAGTTACGCTCGGGGCCTTACTATTCTTCGTGTTAGCCTTCGGCTGCGATATTCCCCTGTATTATGATTGATTGGTTGTGCCTATCTTTGCTGTTGTTC
>RHKH01000192.1:17479-34557 GCA_009829795.1 Lasiodiplodia gonubiensis | reverse complement strand
CTTTTTTTTTTTTTTTTTTTTTGCGACCTGGACACATCCACCGCCCATACTGCATCAATCTCCAAGCCGCCACCACCCGCCATCGAACGTGCCGCCGTCCTCCAATGCCTCCTTCCGAAAAGAGCAGACGAGATCGAGCTACGCACGCTATGGAGGAAGCCGAACACTATCGACGAACCAACGCGTCTTTTCACTTTACTACTCCACGATGCCCTTTTCCGCCTCTTCACAATAAACCATTCTTCGGTTCGCGCTATCGACGGGAACCAACGCGCGGCCGACCTTTCCCCCGAGCTATGTATGTACTAGCGTTGGGGGCAGATTGACGACTTTCTCGCAGCTGGCTGGCTGGTCAGCCAAGCCCTGCATGCGCAATGCGCAGCAGGAGGCGGGGGTGGTGGTGTGTGGTTGGGCATCATGCGTGGTTGGCCGAAGAGGAGCTAGGTGTGGGAAGGAGCCGTTCGCGGACGAGGCTTGCTCTGCCGCCGCTATGCCTCCCGTCGTTGTTCCCTGGCAGGTGGTGGCGGCCGTTTTGGTCGTCTGGTACGCCAGTTACATTAGCGTACCGGTTTTTGTTTGGGGCGGGCGGGTGGTTGGCGGCGGCACACGGCATGCCCGACCCGTGCTTTCTAACTTTTGCCAGCTTAACGGCCGTGAGTGCTGATTGGTCGGGCCTTCGAGATTTGGGGGCGGAACGGCTGTGAGAGCTGATGAAAAGCGGAGCTTGTGAAGGGTAATGGGGATGGGGCGGAGGGGCGGAGTTTGAAGAATGGATCAGGAGGCGGTGGTGGCATTCCTTCGTGCTGGCTGTGGTGCGGTGACAGCGTTCCGCGGAATATGCCAAATTGCGGTCTTCCGAAGGACCAGTGGGTGTTGATCTGGATGGAGTTGTGGAAGACGGATCCTCCTGAATGGTTCAACGCCAGGTGTCAGAGGCTCAAACACCGGGGGATTCTGGTCAGGGATATCGTTAATCAAAGGTCCCTATATACCATCTATCTATCAACCCTGCCGTAAGAAGGTGAATCCCCTGCCCTTATTCCATTGAGCACCTTCTTCTTCTGCAAGTGTAAGTCAGATCTTGCTGAGAAGGACTTTGTGTATTGATGATTCTGAATTAAACAATTCAAGAGTTGCCATTGATAAGCAGGAACAACGAAAGCCGAAATTTGAATTGAAAGAAACGTGAAATCCTTCCACTATTATAGTCACACAATCTTGAAAGTTTCATCCGGGCTGCCATTCCTCGCCCACTCCATGACCACGCCGCCATACATAATTTTGCCATGGACGTAGCAGTCTCCAATCAAGACATATGCATCATCGCACGAGCGCAGAATGAAAGGAAATTTTCCACCGAAGAGAACTACTACGCGGTCACCTTCTTGTGTCCCTACAGGCCCTAATCCGATGGAACCTTTGTGCGTAACGAACATTCGACGATTTTTGCAAGCGTGAGCGCATGCATCCTGAAAGGCAGGAATTGTTCCAAGGTGTCTCATAGCCACTCGGTCGCAAGAGGGCACCTGGTCATAATCTCCAAAATATGTCTTCACCCACATTTGAGCACTTGGCTGAAAGTCCATTGCTAACTCCGCATCTTTCCCAGTGTTATCGACACCGGCCGTCAGAGTCGACAAGAATATCTGAAAGGCTTGCTCGCGATCATAGGATGGAGTTACTTGCTTCAGGGTCCGCTCGACTGAATCCCAGATGGAGACTATATGGTCTCGCTCTTCTCGATATAACTTCTGGTTGTCTCTGAACACACCGAAAGGCGTCATAGATGAGGCCACGCTGTCGAAGCTGACGCCTTTCAGATAGATCACCTTGTCAGAGATCTGTATGTGTCTTTCCTTTCCGCGGTCGGCATTGAAAGGACACTTGGCATAACTGGTGTTGAAAGGAAAAGGGTTCGAGACTTGAGGATTCGACCACACAGGGGCCCATGAAGGACAGGAGAAATTAGCGACAGTTATTGAGTACTCGCAGTGAGAAAGAATTGACAGAGTTCTGTCTGTTTCGAGGAGATGCACGGCCGCATCGTGGAAGACCTCTTGCTCTGTTTTTCTGTAGTTTGGCCGGATGAGTTGACTGATTGGTTCGCCCGGTGCAGTGCTGATATCTTTGGCAAGCCCTAGCATGGCGTATACCCTGTCCCTGGGGTTCGATGCGCATCTGTTACGGGATGTCTTCAGTAGCGTTAGGAGCGGCACACGTTCTGTTGATTGCAAGGTGATCTGCCACGTGGTAGATGCGTTTTGGACCTGAATGTTCGAATACGAGTTTGCCTCGAACCATTGGGCAGCTTTCCCAACTGCCCACCATTTGATTTCCCATTCTCCCAACATGATAACAGCGTTTTCAACTTTACTGACAGCAGCTTCTTGAATAACCCAAACGCGTGTGAACCATTCGTTGGTGAAGAATCTCTCGGGAACACTCCACTCTACCGCTGTCGGTGGTAGGAATCCGTGGTATCGATGTCGCCATCCGGAAGACATGGTTTCAGTCGGCTGCCCATACCACCTTTTTCCAGCAGCATCGTTGTTACGTAGTGCTTGCTTGATGAATACAAGCAAGACCGGAACTGATCCATATTCACCAAAGTGTCTCATCTGGGCACCAAGGTGCCTCCTCAGGGCAGTTGCTGGGCGCAGGGGAGTTGTTGTCAGATCGTCCTCTCCAAACCAGATGCGCACAGTTTTAGCGGATCTGTAGATTTCCCTCATAATCTGCACCTGAGAGTTCAGCTCGTCGATGTCCTCTTGGTTGATGCATAGGTTATCAATCCACAGCCATTCTGAGCGCGGGTTGAAGTCTGAATCATGCTCGTGGAGGTTTCTCGAGAATGATCGCCAAACGTTGTGAGAAGAGTGAAGTGGATGTGACTCATCCCATGTGTCCTCTGAGAGACCGTCTGCGTCTGAAGTCCTCCTGAGGTGCTTGAGTATGGGTACAAGTTTGGTCCGAACAGGAACGTCCACATTGTTCACCTTTATAGTTGTCCGTTTCGAAGGATCGCCCCACACATGAGATAATGCATCGAACTCATGAACATGGTCGAGACTTGCCACCGTTTTCACTTCACACTCCACGGTCTCTGTGCACTGATTTGGCTTTATTCGAAGGAGCCGGATCGAGCGTTCTCCAGTGAGTGGTGGCAAGGCTGAAGCCGATGTCGAAGACATGTCGAGAATTGCCACAACTAAAGCCTCAAACGCAGGATGTGCATAGATACCAAAGAATTATAAGCTGAGGATTATTTGAGCGTTAGACCAGGTAGGTAATGGTAGGGATGTAGAAGCACTCGCTCGAACTTGCGACAGTGAAGCTCGGTTTTCTCTAACATTCCACAACCCATGTCGGGTGTTTCTTCCCCACCCCGCCCAGCTTACCTACATATGCAAGCTCATGCAAGCTGCTTATACAT
This sequence comes from Lasiodiplodia gonubiensis, assembly GCA_009829795.1. Lineage (NCBI taxonomy): Eukaryota > Fungi > Ascomycota > Dothideomycetes > Botryosphaeriales > Botryosphaeriaceae > Lasiodiplodia > Lasiodiplodia gonubiensis. The sequence continues at coordinate 31,124 of RHKH01000192.1, read as the reverse complement.
ACATTTTGGCGAAAATCCTGTTTGAGGTGGTTTTTTTAGGGGGTAGAACTCGTTCTCCTCTTTTCTTTTTCCCTCTTTTTCTCTTTGTCCCCAACTCTCCAGTTCAACACCATTGCTCCCAGTAGGCTTATCTGACACCTTCTGGTAAAACCACTAAAAAAATGTCATTCTCAACATGGTGGGGTCGAGTTATATCATGGTGGGATCACTCTTTCTCATGGTTGGATCGAGTTTTACTGTGGTGTGTTCGAGTTTTCCCGTGGTGGGATCGAATTCTATCTTTACTCTATTACGAACATCGATACGTGAAACTTGGTATGTGCATTCAAGAACTCTACACTGAGAAGCTTTCGCACTAAGTCGCAGTAGGAAAGATGGCGACAATGTGAGGAACTGGCGTGTCATTGCCTTAATATGGCTACAGAACAAGATACTAAATCCTAGGTTAGAGCTGGAGTGGCTGGCTCTTTGTCTACTCTGGTCGCTCTCGGGGTTGCTATCGTTATGTGGCATGACTACGAGGCTATTGCAGGTTTATTACTCTATATATCGTAAGTCTGCCGCCACAGAATCTACTATTTGTACTGATGGATACGTGCGAGCACAAGTCTTCGTACCTTATATTTGTGCAGTTTAGAATCACTTCAGCCTTGGTCCATCGCGATTCTTTCCACGATGCTACCCTCGGACGAGCCACCATCATACCCGATGTCACTGAAAGCCTCATCATACTTCAAGCTGTGGGTGGCCGATATTCTTATGGCTGTTTCCGCATCTCAATCATATCATGGACCCGGACCTGGACCCGGCCCGTTTTTTCATACTACCGCGGGGTGTTCTTTGTTTGCCGCAGCATGCGCACAGGTAGCAGCACTACGAGGAGAAGGAATAATCAATACGAAGCTGTTTGGAGGCAATGGGGTCGAGCAAATGGTTCTCACTACTGTCGTTCTACCATCTCATCGTCGTTCCTTTGTACATGGGCGAAGATTGCGCGGGGCCTCATACATCCCCCTCGAGTCGATAGCAATACCAGGACCGGAACCGCAAGCCGCAGAGCCATAGTTTTTCACACTTAATAGTTTAGTCACTATCCATGGCGCTGTTTACAAAATTCACGCTTGCAAATCTTAGTCTGACAGTGCTACCAGTTTTTAGGGAAAGTAAAGTATGACGACGGGCAGTTCAGTTTGAGATTAATTTCCCCCTCGCCAGATATTCTTGATACATCCCCAGAATCGTCTAGCTGAGATAGGGCACCTTTCTTGGTAATTACAACACGACGCTGAATGCTGGCTTCTCTTAAGATTCAAGAAAACCACGATATTGGAACGTTGATTCAGCGCAAAGGGTGTTGGGATGCTTGAAGAATAGCCGCCGTTTACGGGGCATCTATTTGAATGTGTAGGACGCCCTTGGCATCCTCCTCTCTAATGCCGTCCACCTGACCTCAGGTGCTCCAACACCTTAGCCTCCTGAACCATAGCGAATAGAGAAAATACCCAGACGTAACAGGACGGCGCAATGGCCACAAAATACGTCCAAAACAATGCTCCAACCCGAAGCCCGCACTCTCGCGACCAGGCCGCATTCACTCCACATCCATATCCATGACATCCTCCATCGCATCCCCCACCGCCTCCCACGGGGCATCCTCCATATCCTCATCCACATACCCGTGCTGCAAGCCACCAACCTCCAACCACGTCCCCTTCCCAGTCTCGCTCCCAACTCCATTGCCATTCACTTCACCGCCACCAACACCACCACCACCCACCAGACTCGCCTCGGCCGCCCTGTACGCCCTCTCCAACGCCCTCAACACCACCTCCAGCAGCTCCGCCAACCGCAACTCCTCCACCTCCTCGCGCTGCCACTCCCACGCCGGCACGACCTGCTCGTCCGCGTCCTTCCATCGATTGCGGAACCCCTTGGCGCGGCGCAGCACCGCCACGACTTCCTCGCTCCCCAGCGCCTCCAAACCGTCGTCCTTCCGCGCCTTCGCGCCTTCTAGCGCCTCCAGCACGCTCTCGTGGTACCTGTGGCCCCACCCACCACCGCCGCCCTTCCCGGATATTGGAAGAAGTTCGCCGCCATTGCTGATTTTATTGGACGGGAGCGGCACGCGGTAGAAGCCGAGGAAGAGCACGAGGATGCGTTCGAGCAGGGCGTAGTACTCGAAGAAGTCGAGCTTGAACATGGTCGTCGGCTGCGCGTACGAGGACGACGAGTCGGTCGCCGCGCCCGACTGCAGCGCGACCGACTGCGTGAAGAGGAGCGTGTGGGATTTCCACGACAGCCGGTCGATGAGGCGTTTGAGCTTGTCGAGCTGTTGTTGTTGGTGGTGTCCCAGTGCCGGTGCTGCCGGAGTGGGATCGGTGGTGGCACTGGTGCTGGTGGTGGTGGAGCAGCGGGTTGGCGCGGGGCTGCGGCTGTTGCTGCTGCTGTTGCTGTTGCTGTTGCGGGAAGACGGCGTCGCGTGGCGCGAGGAGAGTAGCTGCTGCTTGCTGTTGTTGCTGCCGCTGAGGGGACGGTCGATGGTGGGCACCCAGCGCCGGCCGATGATGTCGCCTTCGTCGATGGTGCTGACGATGGGCTCGGGGGGCGGCGGCGGCGCGGTTGCTCGCCGGCTGCTCCCTATGATGTCTCCGCCATTGTGTGCTGCTCTCTCGTACGTTTGCGGTTGCGGCGCAGTGGCGGTGGTGGCCTGCGGCACGGGTCGACGCGGCGCGGGAGGGAACGAGAATGTCGGCCGTCCCCAGCGGCTGCCGAGGACGTCGCCGGTTCTGGTGCTGACGATGCGGTCGCTGCTTGGTGGCATGGTCGGGAGGAGAAAAGGATGCGTCAAGCGGGGGGAGGGACGAGACGGGCCGGAGAGGGTGAAAGCTATCGAGAGCTGCGGTACTGTGCGGCTCAGCGGTGAATTGTGATATTAAGTCGGCCGGGGGGTTAAGCTGGGTTGGTCAAGGCGCCCGGTAGCCATTGCTGCCTGGGGGCAGCCTTCTGCTGTGCCTCACAGCATGTCGGATTGGCAGGGGGAGAAAGTACGGGTTGTGCAGATTCATTGATGGGGGGATTGCGGTATGGGGAAAAAGCGTGGGCGTTTGGCGTACGATGACGTGTGGTCGTGCGCTGACGGGACGAGCTTAAGCTGCACTACACACGCACACAAGCGGCCGCTCACGAGGGACAGCTGCGATAAAAATTACACGCGAGCGCAATTCCTGGGCTTTGCGCTGCGGGATTATTGCAGCTAGCTGTGGGTAATACGTTTCAGCTCCTGGACAATCGTATGAGGTTGGTTCCATTAGTACGGCAACAGAGGAGCACTTGAAGCACCATCCAGACCCGAATGCACGATATGAATACAGCACAATGCAACCGGATAAGAGCTTCAGTCCTCCGTTTTGATTCAAACTCAGTGTACTGATCCCGAAGTCTGGACTCCGCCCTAACGTTATCATGCTATAATGGGTACATATGACATGAGATGAGATACTGCAGCTTATAGGGCTGCAGCTATTTGACCCAGGCAGGAAGCAGCTGGATTCGCTGCGTTTCACGGAAAAAGCGGACACTCCCGCCTACGAGCACGGCTCTTTGCAGATGTCACGCGTGGTTGCGAAGCCGCGCGCTGTGGTATAACGCTTGTGATGATATCATGTGTTTCAAGAAGTCGGGGTACGCGCGGATCATACGATCGCCTTCCGAATGTCTGGGACCAAGCAAATAATACTTATTTTCATGGGAGACTGCAGCTGTTTGTGCATTCGCTTTGATACTATCTCGTCTTTCGCTGAGCAATTGGTGGGCTGACGGCGGATGGGCAAGGCGCGCTCGGACGCCAGTGGGATCGATGGTATCAAGCAATGCCTCTTCTATTTTCTGTACAGCGGCATGAGAATTCGCAGTGCCGGCCCAGCACCAGACCGGCGACCTTCCAGCCAAACGCGCTGCAGCCCCCGTCACTATTCTCACATTTGACAAAGGAAAACTGGACTGTTGTGTGCTACAAAGGCCACTGTATCTTGAAACTATCCATGGTGGGTTTACTCCTTGGGACCCGGCTTGCTCTGGATGAGCATACCCTTGTAGCCGGTAATGGGCTCGGAACCTTGCGACTGTTTTGCCATGCGTCAGCTCCCCATCAAAACTACCAGACACCGGCGGAAATGGTACCTTGAGGAACTCCTCGGAAGCCTCCTGGTACTCCTTGGTCATCGTCCTGGGCTCTCCGCCAGCGAAGATGCGAGTGAAGGCGAATAGACCACCGGCAACGGCGACACCGAGCAGCGTGTAGAGGATGACCTTCTTGGTCTCGTCGGGCGGGGCAAGAGCGCGGGGACCGTGGGGGCCGAAGGCGATCCAGTAGGCTATTATCGAACGATTCGGGTCAGCGGATGATGATGGTGTTTTCGCAGCGATAACGTTCGAACGAGAGCGAGTGCGTCCAACAAGGGCATCGACAGCGCACACCAGAATCGCGCGGCCATCAACAGCAGCTTCGCAAGCAATTCTTCCGTCCACCGTGGTTACGTACCGGCCTTCTTCTCCTGCGGGGTGAGCTCCTTCCAGTCAACCTTCATGCGGTCCCTCAGGGCCATCCAGAGGTCGGCCTGCTCCTGGGGCGGCATCTGCTCCCATCGCTTCTCAATGTCGGCCAGAGTCGGGTTCGAGATGGCGTGGGCCTGGCGGGACTGCTGCTGGGCGCACACAGCTTGGGCGAGCTTGGGCGCGCGGAGGGTAGGGCGAGCGACCGAGGGAGCCGAGCGGGCGGCGGCGCGGAGAACGTTGGAGCGCAGCATTGTGGAGGCGTGGAGTGGAGAGTTGCACAGAGACCGAGGGAGAGAGTTAGTCTGCAGCCGTGGGGCTCACGACAACGAGCCAATGGACGGTGGGTGGTTGATTGCGGCAGGGCGAGAGTAACGATGATGAGGGTTCGCGTGGATGGATCAGAAAATGGACGTCTCACGCCACGGCTAGTCCCGAGTGCGCTGCGAATCGATCAACGACGAACCGCCACAGCCAACGTCAATGGGTCTGTCATCAAGCACGCTGCTCGCGGTCGAGTCCAGCGACGTCACAGGTACCTTTTGCTGGAGTTTGCGCCTCTGCAGCAGCTCGACGCAGCTTCCACAGTGAGCACAAATTGGGCCAATCAGAGGCACGCTAGAGAGCCCGAGGCGCGCTAAGCCTGCCTGAGACGGCGCTGGTATCCAAGCACTGCTCAACTTCTCACGCCATCCCGCTGTCCTGTGCGAGCAAACTCAAGCATTTCCAAAGAGTCGGGTATACAGATGCATCTGGTGCCAGCTGCGAGCACCGACACTGCCTGCAGCTCGAGAGGAGCCGTCGATTCAATTGCTGCATTACCAAAGCGGCCGCTGTGATTCGCCAGCTACCCTGCACCCCCGTCTGTCACTACCTCTTTTGGCCCGTTGCGAGATCTCCAGGGCTGCGATGTGCCAGGCATGGTGTTGTTGAATCCCGCTGTCGTAACCGCAGCAATGGCACCACCCTGCCCAATCCATCCCAACTCCGAACCTCCGTAATCGGCAACCGCAGAAAAAATTCCTCGCCCGCCTCGGAGGCGCCTGGGGTGCCGTGCCGTGCTGGCCACACACAGAGTCCATTTGGACCGCGTGCGCTCGCATGCCGCCTGCCAGTCATAACCGTACTAAGCATTCGTACGAGGTGGTTTCCACTAGTGTTGCGACAGAGGAGGGGTAGTTGAAGCCTTGATCCGGACATGAATGTACGACGCATATGAACAAACATATCCGGACGATGGATTCAACTGCCCCGACTTTGTTGCAATGCTAAGCAGACCGATCTTGTACTAAGCTTTCGTACGATGTTCGTTGCACGCCGAGTCTGACTGTTGTTGTCCATGCTTTCCGGTCAACAAAATCCTGAGGAACTCGCCGCCGGCCGGCGATCTCACTCCTTATCGCATCGGCGCGTCCGTCCGTCGGGGCGTGCCAGCCCACGCGAAGCTGAAATCGACACCGGAGAGAGGCAACGGGACGAATGGAGGTTGGGCGGCTGCGTAAGAAAGTAGTTTCGGCCTCTGGCAATTAATAATATAATAAGCGCGAGACTCGCAAAAGAAAAGATGCAGAACTGATCTGCGCCGTGAAGAAAAAAACAATAGAAAGCTCAACCTACCAACGCATTCTTTCGGTACTCTCAAACAAGCCAAGTCCATGGCGACTCCTGAAGTGTTAGAAGGCGGGCCCAACAAGGCCTTTGGCCCGCTCAACGTCAGTGTGAAGTGGCATCGTTCCGCCGCTCCGGGAGCTGTGCCGCGCTCCGGCAGCAACGCAGCGTCACAACAGACCGGCCGGATGCTCCGGCGCGATGGATGAGGGCAGTGGCAATACTTAGGATTATGAATCTCACCCTGCCTGCCGAGAGCGGCGTTGCAGCTTGGTGGGAGGCGGCGGCGGTGATCTGATGTGCTAACTGCATCTCGTTACACTGCGCCCTTTACTGCGGCTCAGCCCGCATTTGTGAGACAGGATTCGGCGCTGGATGTGGTGATGTTTCGACTCATCGAGTGCACGATGCGCAGGGTAGCAGATTACCGGGCCGATGAGTGGGCTCTCATACTATGTCAGACCAGCGGTACAATACATGACATTCGACAGTGGCCTGCCTGAGGCTAGAGGCTTCGAAAGCAGGTGGGTCGGTCGCGATACGGGCTGCGAAATCGCTCACAGCCTTACGCAGCAATTTTTATCTTTTCGTGGTGGTTGCCAAGCGTTCTGTATTTTACGATGCACTGATCGCGCCCGCTGCGATTTTATCCGGGGTCGGACGGGCAAAGTCGGGAAGGGCTGGCTGCAGGCCCCAGTCCCGAGGCAGCATGCGGGGGACGAAGGCGATCCGGCCGTGCAAGGCGGCAAGGCCCTGGATGATATCATCTGAGAGCTGCGATGGGAGCTCTCGTGGAGTTTGTCGCGCCATGCGCTGAGATGGTGCATGCGAGACTATCAAAAGGCGCAAATTTGATCACGTTATACACGCGTTTTGTAAAGTAAACCTGCCCCTCACACCCCCACCAACCGCCACGCTTTTCTCAACAGGCACACTACAAATACCCCTCCTATCGCCCGTCTTCGCACCAATTCTCTCTGCACTTCCATCCAAACACTCTTCCCAACACCTCCCCAAAACTTCCAAGTGAGTCCATCTGCCCTCTTGTCTGCCGTTCTTCGCCTTCCGAGCAGCTGCTGACGTCAGGCTCAACAGAACAACCCTCAGCAACCATGGTCAAGGTACGGCCTAACGTCGTCGTTGCCCCAAAGCTCCTCCTAACAGCTGGACACAGGTCGGCATCAACGGTTTCGGTCGCATTGGCCGCATCGTCTTCCGCAACGCGTAAGTAGCTGGCCTACCCCGCCTACCCCGCCACCCAAGCTAACCCTGTACCACCAGCATCGAGCACGGCGATGTCGATGTCGTCGCTGTCAACGACCCCTTCATTGAGCCCAAGTATGCTGTACGTACACCACAATCTTGAAACAGGAGCTTCGTGGAAGCTTGCCGGAGCAGCGGATGGCTAACGCCCTTCTAGGCCTACATGCTCAAGTACGACTCCACCCACGGCCAGTTCAAGGGTGAGGTCAAGGTCGACGGCCAGGACCTGACTGTCAACGGCAAGAAGGTCCGCTTCTACCAGGAGCGTGATCCCGCCAACATCCCCTGGGCTGAGACCGGTGCCTACTACATCGTCGAGTCGACCGGTGTCTTCACCACCACCGAGAAGGCCAAGGCTCACTTGAAGGGTGGCGCCAAGAAGGTCGTCATCTCCGCTCCCTCGGCCGACGCCCCCATGTTCGTCATGGGCGTCAACCAGGACAGCTACAAGTCGGACATTGAGGTCCTCTCCAACGCCTCTTGCACCACCAACTGCCTTGCTCCCCTCGCCAAGGTCATCAACGACAAGTACGGCATCGTTGAGGGTCTCATGACCACCGTCCACTCCTACACTGCCACCCAGAAGACCGTTGACGGTCCCTCCGCTAAGGACTGGCGTGGTGGCCGTACCGCTGCTACCAACATCATCCCCAGCAGCACTGGTGCCGCCAAGGCCGTCGGCAAGGTCATCCCTGCCCTGAACGGCAAGCTTACCGGCATGGCCTTCCGTGTCCCCACCTCCAACGTCTCGGTCGTTGACCTCACTGCCCGTCTCGAGAAGCCCGCCAGCTACGACGAGATCAAGGAGACCATCCGCCAGGCTGCCGAGGGTCCCCTCGCCGGCATTCTCGGCTACACCGACGAGGACGTCGTCTCGTCCGACCTGTGCGGTGACAACCGCTCGTCCATCTTCGATGCCAAGGCCGGTATCTCCCTCAACAACAACTTCGTCAAGCTCGTCTCGTGGTACGACAACGAGTGGGGCTACTCCCGCCGTGTCCTCGACCTTCTGGGTAAGTTGAGAAGATCCAAAGCCTACTGTGTAAATGGCTAACTCTGTGATATAGTCTTCATTGCCAAGAAGGATGGCAACGCTTGAATCTCTAGGGAAGAGATCGGCGATCGGAGCCGCCTGTAAAAGGCGAGACATTCCGAACTGGGGAAAAATAAGCATAATGGCTTCGTCACGACAGTGACGAGGATACGGGAAGAACCACATGTATAGACAGGAAAACATTGATGACTTTTTTTTGCGACACCTGATTTCGAGATGCATGTGAATAATCTGCGGCCTCGTGCCTGGCCTGTAATGTGCTGTGGCCAACAACCGTTCCCATTGGCGATAACCCACGGCTTTAAGTGACAGACGGCTCATAATCTTAGGCAAGATCCTAAATTGCGAGGTGAGGTGGTTCATAACTTTCGAATGGGCCTGTTTGGTCGATGTAAGCGCTCACAAACACCCAGCAAACGGTTTGCTGTGGCGCTCGAGCATCTTGTGTAACTAGCGAGTGGAGAAAGAGATTGAACAAAGGCTCTTGTGTTTAAGTTTGCTCGATTATTTAGAATTGTTCGATTGACGTTGTCGGTGATGTTGGTTGTGTGCAGATGGCTCCGCAGTGGGGTGAGGTTCTTCGTGCTCAAGTGACATACAGGTCGGTCCATTGGTATGGCAACAGAGGAGCAATTAAAGCATCCATCCGGGGATGAATGCACGAGATAATTATTGAACAAATGCATCCGGACATAAGCTTCAGCTCCCCACTTCGTTGAATACTAAATGAACTGACCTCGTGGCATAGACTGAGGTGTAGCTGCACAGCTGCGCTTTTCTCTCGTCACCTTTAACGTTTTCTCTCTTCAATAGTGATAATAAATTGTGGTCTGTGGTACGAAACTCTGTAAGATTCTGCGCTGTGACGGATTCTAGCATGGACCGGAGATAAGGCAAATTTCGAGTGGTTTCCGGAAGAGTCTGGTTTGTTGGATAGTAAGGCATCTAGGTATACACAGTAGCACAGTAGGTACTTGTATGCAGCGAGGTTTCTCCGAACCGCGTTGGTGTCAAATATTTCTAATAAGTAGATCAAAGCAGCTAAAAGAGATGGCTATATTTGAACGAGAAGAAACAGAAACGGAAATGGAATTTCCTTGCCATGCCTGAAACAGGGCTCAAAAGTAGGCACAAAGACAGCGACCATTCTTATGAGCCAATGAGGTTGGGAACGGCGGCCGTGGTTCAGCCGATGGACCCCCAAGCTCACTGCACCTGGCGGCTCCACGAATGCAACACCTACATCCCCGACCCGTCGCCGAGCCCTCCCACCCACGACCAAAACTGTCCACGGAAGATCTAACGCTTCTATCGCTTCATCGAACCAAGGTGAGATCCTCCGTGATAAGTTTCTCGCGTGGGTTGCATATGCAACACGTGCGCAATCACTCTCCCGTTTGTCGCTTGAGTGGTCGCTCCCTCGCAGCTTCCCATTCTATGTCACGGCATGCCCATTGCGGACCACAAACTTACGCTGACCCGCCAAAGTCGTCTACACACCTTGGCCGCCTACTGTACTGCCTAAATCTGCCTCAGCTTTTCTTTATCTGCACTCACTCTCGTCACACCCCTCCCGTCCTCACTATCCTCCCCGGCTCCTTTTCTAAGTCGTACATCGACGCACTTCTCGGCAGCTATCGTAAGTATATTACTTTTCTGTTTCCCCTCACCACATCTGCCACCAACATCTCTGCTCCTTGCTCGGAATTCTCTCGGCCGGATCATCAGCACCAGACCGCTAACTTCACCCAAGAGAATCTTCACTGGCTAAATATGTCTCGATGACCGACTTCGCTGCTGCATCATAATCACTCTTGGGCCCGCGCGCCGCTCTCACCATGAACCTCGACCACGACATCTATGTCGCCAACGACGGTTCGTCCCTCAGGCCAAACGAGCCGCCCAACGGCACGAATGAGACGGTCAATCCTTCTCTCATCTTCAACGCTCCATCGGCCTTGAGAGATGGGAGGCAGACACCTCCCTCACCACATGACCCGACGCTTGGGCCATTCACCGAGCCCGCTGGCGAGCCCATGATCGAGACTGATCCGCCTTCCTCGGACGACAGCTCCGATGAAGCAATGGACGCCACTACTGCCGCAATCATTCGCCAGAAGGCCTTTGTTGTCATCGATGCCCCCAAGCCAAAATCAGAAAGGCTGCCCTACAGCTCACTACGTTCTGGCCTCGTGTACGATGTGCGGATGAGATTCCACACCGAGCCGCTTGATGCAATGCTCAGTGAAGATGACATCCATCCTGAAGACCCCAGGAGGATCATGGAGATTTTCAACGAACTTGCTGAAGCAGGCCTCGTAGAGACACCCTCACATCACGTTGTCGATCCCGACTTCTCTCTTTGGAGGATCAACGCAAGAGCCGCAACAGAAGAAGAAGTATGTTTAGTCCACACCCGCGATCACTACTCCCGGGTGAAAGCGTACCAGGGTAAGTCGGAAATTACGTCTCCCCAGCCAGGTGTATTCCCGACTAATACATCCCCTTAGAGTATTCACAAGAGACGCTTAACGAGATGGCATCCGACATGGACTCCGTCTACCTGCATCCCGCAACCTTCTCTTGCGCAAGCTTATCAGCTGGCGGAGCCATTGAAGCAGCTCGCGCGGTAGTCGCGGGTCACGTGAGAAATGCAGTTGCAGTCATCCGCCCGCCAGGCCATCACGCCGAGCATGATGCGCCTGGAGGCTTTTGCTTTTTTAACAACGTCAGCGTTGCCGCCAGAGTGTGCCAGCAAGACTTTCCCGACAAGTGCCGCAAGATTTTGATTCTCGACTGGGACGTCCACCACGGAAACGGCGTACAAAGAGCTTTCTACAGCGACCCCAACGTTTTGTACATTTCCATCCACGTCCACATGAATGGAACCTTCTATCCAAGCAACAACTACGGTGACCACACTCACTGCGGCGAAGGCCCGGGAGTAGGAATGAACGTCAATATTCCTTGGAGCGCGCAAGGAATGGGTGATGGCGATTACATGTATGCGTTCCAGCAGATCGTCATGCCCATAGCCCAGGAGTTCGATCCGGATCTCGTCATCGTAGCATCCGGATTCGATGCTGCTGACGGCGATCGTCTCGGCAAGTGCTTCGTCACTCCTCCCTGCTACGCTCACATGACGCATATGCTCAAGTCGTTGGCAAACGGCAAAGTAGTTGTCTGTCTGGAAGGTGGTTACAACCTCCAGTCCATCGCCAAGTCTGCAGTCGCCGTTACAAGAACGCTGATGGGCGAGCCACCGGACCGCTTGGGTGAGGATATTGAACCATCGCCTCTGGGACTGAGCACGGTAGAGCTCGTCAAGAGGTACCAGTCGAGATACTGGAAATGCATGTATCCGAAGCACGACAGTAAAGCAGTGGCTAACGCTCTGCATGCGAGGAGGATACATGACATTGTGAGACAGGCGGATGCTACCGATTTCTGGAATCAGTACAGGATGACGGAGCTGTTTATACTGCGTGATAAGATCTCGAAGAGCTTCGAGAAGCAGGTACTGGCAACGTAAGTTTCTCGCTTGGGCTTGCACGACTCCTTGGATTGGACAGTTCTACCGACTAACCCTGTCCCTTCATATTTGCGTTTCCTCCATTTACTAATTTCAAAAAGGCATAACTTTGCGGAACAGCGCCCCCTTCTCATCATTTTCCACGAACCACCAGAGACCACGGCTATTACCGATCCTCGCAGCAAGAAATTAAACCTCCATAACATTTTCGTCGTGGGTACCCTCGTTTCCAGATGAGTCGATTCCAACTGACATGCCTGATCAAGACTGATGTCACCAAGACGTATGTAGAATGGGCGGTGAAGAACGGATTTGGCGTTATTGATGTCAACATTCCGGAGCACATTACCGACCCGAACGTGAGTGAAAATTTCCTTTGTGATTGAAATAAGCGCTTATGTGTTCTGCAGGATTCTCCGGAATTTGCTGACGCGGATTCTGATGACGCACGTGGCCTTCTCACGCGTGAGTTGGCAACATACCTTTGGGAAAACTACATCTCGTAAGTTTTACAACAAGGCGATCGCGTAAACTCGTCATGTATTAACGGAGCTAGACTCGGCGAAAATACACACAAATTCTTCATGGGCGTCGGCGCAGCATATTCTGGAATTTTAGATCTCCTGGGCGAAAACGGTACGTGAATATCTGCCCTTGAGGTCCATGATGGAAATTGATTGTGTAAAGACGACTGTACGAAGGAAACGGATCATGTTTTCGCTTTCATCGCGGAGAACAGCCTGCAATCTATCAAAAAGCTCACGGACGACTATATCGGCGATTGGTATTACAGTGTAAGTTTTTCGGCTTCTAGATGGCTAGCGATTCTAATTCTTTCAGACCTCTCACATTTACGTCGGCAACGACCACGCGGCGTGGGATCCCAGCCGCCAACGCAAGCTCCGCAAGAAATACGGCTACGTCCAGCGTTCCGAGCACAGCGACCTCTCCAACATGCTTCAAGAACACCACAAGGAAGTTACAGACATCATGTGGCAACTGACGGACGAGTGGCGCGAGGAACAAGCCACAGCGGCCAAGCTCCGCGCCGCCGAAGAAGCGCTCAACCCGGCCAAGCGCCACCACATCAACAGCCGCAACTACGACAGCAACGGCGCCATCACCAGCGCCCCGACCAGCAACAGCAGCAGCGGGCCCACCAGCTCCGGCGGCAGCAACAGCAACGTGACGACGATGATGATGGATGGGAACGGCAGCAGCAGTGGGAGGAACATCAGGCACACCAGCCTGCCCGCCCCGGCCGTGGACCCGCGGAGCACCCCGACGGTCAGGAGCCCCTCGGGAGTGCACCATCACCCCCGCGGACCGCCGCTGGGCAATTTCACGATTACGCCGACGAGGCGGACGGGGAGCGGGAGCGTTAGTCCGGGGAAGAGGGCGAGGGGGGAGTGAGGGCGCTGAAGCAATTATGGAGGAAACAGGCAGGTCTTTTTAAGAGGAGCGAGTGTAGGTATATGCTGTGGAAACGCGCTGATGCAGATGAGAGAGAGGGAGAGTGAAAGATAGAACAGGTAGGTAGGTAGGTAGGGTAAGAGGAAAGCGAAGGCTGCTGCATCTTCACACGGAAAGGAAGGCGTTGGTTTGGAGGTTTTGCTGGCTGGCTCTCTTGTCGATGC
>RHKH01000192.1:0-17323 GCA_009829795.1 Lasiodiplodia gonubiensis | reverse complement strand
TTTTTTTTTTTTTTTTTTACCACGCTGCTGATGCTCTCGTAGATCGTTGCGGGCACACTGAATTTTTTTTTTCTTTTTACTGGATTTGCGTTGTTTCTCTCATGTTTGCTCCCCCGACATGATAGTAGTTAGTCGCTAGTGAGAGACAGCTGTCCCCGTATAGACAACAGCGCTTTTTCATTCCCGAGTCCTACTTTTCTTCAGTCCGACTTATCGCATGAGGCTATCGTACGGAGAAGAAGACTACTATGTTCGGGCAGGCCGCATGCGTGAACCAATGAGGAGCAAAGCTCGAGTTCGCTTACCAGGAAACAACAGTGCTTCAGAGCTCACTTCACATCTTTCGAATCTCGGCTACTACGATAAATCGACCCGAACAATAGACGAGGCTCTTTTTCGTTCGAAAGGGGAGCGAATCCTTCCGGCGGCTCAGTTGATACTAGTAAGTAGGAGTGGTACGTACCCAACAACCGAGGTCGTCCCGGGTCCTTTGCTCCGGGGTGACCCGCGGACGGACGCATCCCGATCCACTCCTCGGGTCAACGCGGGGTTCGCGGGGTAAAATTATGTACAGAGTACGTACGACAGACGAGAAGAACCTCGCTTTTGTGGGCCCAGACTTCTGCTTTGGACCAAATCTAGATCCTCATCGTGGTCCGTCCTTTCCGATCGTAGGGTTTCCGTTTGTCACGGTTCCCGATGGCATGACGTGCTTTGTCCTGCTGGGAGCAAGCATCCAAATTTGGTGTTACTTAACTCGAGGGTTTAAGGGGGGATATGGCTGGGCTGCGCGCGGGGTAAATCGGTATCGTTACTATGCGTATACGGTATTCGATGTCCGTTTGTGGTAAGGTCGTGCGATTGGCCTGGTTTGGGGAAGTGGGGTTGCGGTTGGATGCTGGGCTAGTACTAGCTGTGAGGCAGCCATTATCATCATCGTTGACGTGTAGCTGCATCGACGATTGGGCTTCGTTCGGCGCTGGCGCTGGGTTTGCTGGATGCCTGATTTTGCTGCGGGTTCTGTTTCAGTTGTTGGTTCGCGTGGGTTGGTGGTTGGCTGGGTTTTTGCGCGTTGTCGATGCGTTGTTGGATCGATGCGTGCCCCGCTGTCGCTATCGCTGTCGGCTTGGCGGTGTTGAGTTTTTCGTCTGCATGCAGGATGGAGGGAGGGCGGCGATTTCATGCATGAGGGCAGGAAAGATGGCGGCACACGAGTCCAATTCGTGAGTGAGGGGATGGGAAAAGTCGTCCTGACTCTGTTTTCCCAGGGCTTTTGCCGTCCTATCCTCCCGAAAGTTCATTTGAATGACACGTTGACAGGCTTTTCTTCCCAATCGCCTTTCGTTTCGAGACACGAAGATATTTATAGAGCCTGCTACATACCGAAAGCTAAAATGTCTGAAGGTGTGTCGTGTTTGCCAGGATGGTGGGTTGACCAATGATAAGACCCAATTCGAGGCGCTTGGAATGCCTTCGAGAAAGACAATGCCCTTTGTCGCAGGTTTCCATTGATAGACTACCCAACCCATCAACTATGTTAAATGCATTGGCCTTTACGAGGCTGAAGACACTGTCTATAAGCATTAAAAGTGGGGCTGTACATGTGCTAGAAGGTCGGATAATCCGAATGCCGCATTGGGAAATGATCTGCAAGATTTGAACGACGACAGACTATTGTTTCCACGGCCTTTGTTCGTTCCAAACGATGAGGCGCGTAACACAACCTCCTCCACGATACTGAAGTAGTCTCGAGTTGGATCCAGCCCTTGGGTTAAATGGCATCCGATCCCATGGGTCAAGAGCTCAATGACTAATGCAATGCGCCCCCCCACAAACCACACTCGAAATGAAGCGCCGCTGGTGTCAACTATTTCGGTTTTGCAACCCTTATCTATTAGTTTCCGTCGCCTCTAGCGTCCGTTCCCTAGTATACCTTGTAGGCCTCGACGGTCCTGGAGACGGGCTCCGACGCAGCGGAACCCCCCATCCCACATACTCACCGTCGTCCTGGCTTGTTTGGAATATCCGGTCGGCTCCTAGCGGACGAGTCCGGCTCGCGTTGAGACACGTAACTGTCGTTCCCGAAACGCCACACGTCTTAAATGAGTCAGTCCCATATCGAGCTGAGCGTCGGTTCTCCTCGCTGCTGGTCCTCTTGGTGGATTACAATGTGCACTTCCGGACCTTGCCGCTCCTGGTGGTTTGGGACTGGGTTTGTTGCTTGGTCTGCTGCTGGAATCGTGGTTCGCTTCGCTATCTGGGCTTATGTGTACGGTTCCTGAAACGAACTTGATGAACTCTTGGTTGTTGCCGAACTTAGGCTGCTCTGCGACTCGTCTCTTCGTCGGAGAGCTCTGGCGATTCTCGCTTTACGGGCGGCGGGGCCGCGGTGGTCGCCCAAGTCCTTGTCGCTGCGGGTGGTATGGATCGATGTCCGCATCCTCGCTCTCGCGCGGAACGCTATTGAGAGCGTTGGTGGCTGGCGATCCTGGCTGCCTCAAGACCGTCAGTGCCTAGGTTACTGGGACTATATAGTTTCTATAGGCCACCGTTCCCCTTCAGCTAGTAGCTAGAGCACGCTTGGGGAATTGGAAAAGACGCACATTCTCGGTCTTGTCAAGAAATCTTACCGCGGGTGACTTGCGTGGATACTAATAACACAAACTTTATGTGTTTGATTCCGCTATTAGTTTTGTCAATTTGCTTTTTATTTGTTCTCTGCTTCACTTCGTGCTCCTGCCTACTCTCACCTGCCCACCCGCCCGCTCGCTCGCTTTATCAGCCTGCTGCTGTTCGTGAAAAACCTATAATGTCACCGGATTTATCCTTCCAGCCAGCTACCTGTGAGAACGAAAACTCCAAGCGATGGACCCGCGGCGCTGGCGGAGATGATACCAGCTGACAGTGACAACAGAGACGCTGCATACTACCGCGAAGCGTAGGAGACGGAATCACTTACCGCTGTCACTTGGAAGCTCCGTTATGACAGGAGATGTAGACCTTCGCGGCTGAAACAAGGCGGCCAAGTCCCCATCCGGTAGTGTTGATCGCGCAACTGAAGCCGCGTTCCACACGAAAACCGACGATGTCGTTCAATTACTTCTCCAGATGGGCTTTCCCATCGCGCATTACTCGAGGGTCCTTGAGTCGCGTTTTCTCGAGTGGTCATCGGCCTCGCTCGTTGAGCTCATCTCGATAGTTGCTGAACCTCACTCCCGTCTATTCATGGCTTGGCGAGTTCCCTCTTCCAGATCGGTCCAGTCTTTCACAGAGCTGCTCGATCCTCGGCACGTATTGACATGGACATGGTATCTGGATCAGCTTCGACAAGCAGATGTTGTCACCCTCTGCCTCGGTAGCTTTTCTCCAGGTCTGAAGCGTCGCCGTATGTAACCGTCTCGCGAGCTGTTTTGCTTTAGGTTCTTGGATTGCACCACCGGAGTCCTGCCTTGACCGTTAAAACGGTGGGGTCACTCTAGTATGCTAGTAACCGTTTCTTCCCACATTATCGAGGAAACTCCATCATGTGGGATCAATTTCCGATGCCTCAGCGCCGCCGCAGGCATTCGTCTGAGGAATCTATGATGTCCGCCCCTTTTAGTAAAGTAGTATTCGAAGAGAGAATAAACGCATCATCTCCCTTCGCTCTTCCCATCCTCCACACTTCCCCCCACCCTACCAGAGCCAACCCTACTCCCTCCAAACACAAACTCAACACCTGATCGCCTGCTACGACACAGCCTCGCCAACCAACACGACCTGTTGTGGTCAAGACCACACAACAAAACAAACGTAAACTAGTCAAAGTGACGAACGAATGCATCAGATGTATCGTAAACACGCACGCAGCCTCGACAGTATCTAACGTTTGCAAACTGTGCAAGTGACAAACAGGAACCGTAAATCCCCGTCTCTCTATAGCGGCGGCTACCCTGGAAATCGTAGCCGTGTCTGATGTGAATCCCCTATTTCTAGAACCTGCATGGCAACTAGCTAGCTAACTAGGCATATCCGCATGTATGCATGCGTGCATGCATCATCGTCGTTATCATCATTATCACCGCTACCATAACCGACGGCATTCGCTGGCGTGTGTGTGGACGTCCGATGTCGACGAGCAGCGACGCTCATCGCCGCTGCGAACGAGGAGGTATCCCAACTCGCAGCAGCGGCGGAAAAAAGAATATGAACCCGTTTTAAAAAAAAAGGAGGGGAACAAGGGAAGGAAAGGAGAAGAAAGAGAGAGAGAGAGAAAAGAGCACGACGCCATATCAAAAAACGTCCGTCATCTGCTCTCTCTCTCTCTCTCTCTCTCTCACTCCTCTCTGTCACCTCCCTCTACCCCACCCCGCCTCTCTCAACCGCCTCTCTTGCAAATCCAGCTCCCTGTCCTGCTCTATCTCTTCCTGCGTCTTCGTCTTCCTGAAATTCCCCATCCACTCGTCGAACCCGGCCCCAGCCGCGCCACCGGCCGTGATGCCTTCGCCGGGCATGACGACGCCGTCGGGCACGGCATCCGGCCGCGTGCCCTCGGGCCACGCGTACTCCTGCCAGCGCGGCGTGTCGGCCTCGAAGGCGTTGCCGGCTCGGATCCACGCGCTGACGTTGGCCATCCACTTGGCCTCCTCGAGGTAGGCGACGACCTGGCGCAGGACGTCCGTCTGCATCTGTTCGGGGCGGCCCTCGAACTCCTCGACGCACACGAGGTTGTGGGGCTCCGACGAGGCCTTGAGCACGCTGTCGTCGATGAGCAGCGTGTTGTGCTGGCCGAAGCGCTGCGAGTGGTGGTCGTCGTTGCGCGCCGTGCGGTGCAGCGGGTGCCACTTGCCTATGTCGGCGTTTCGCCACACCTTGGACAGCTTCTTGTACACCTGCACCTTCTCCGTGTACTGCTTCGGCGTCAGGTCCAGCATGTCGCGGCCCCACTCGGCCGCGAGCCGCGCGCGGTCGCCCGGCGCGAACAGCTGCGTGCACATCCGGGCCACGTTCTCCGGGCGGGCTGACGACCACACCATGACGCAGTGATTGGCGAGGAGGTAGTCGAGGAAGGCCGATACGTAGGGCCGGCGGACGACGCGCGACGACTTGTTGCGGTGGGGCCGGTGCACGAGCGTGCCGTTGAGGTCGATGACGACGAGTAGAGGCCGCGGCGCCGCGAGGCGTACGGGCTCGTTCTCGGCGATGATAAGGTATTCATACGTGGGCTTCGGCCGCTGCGGCCGCGCGCTTCCTCGACTAATCCAGCGAGCATTGGGAGACGGCGACTTGGTCTTCTGTCGCTGTTGCTGGTTCCGGAGGAGGGCCTGTTGCTGCTCCCAGGGGGGGAGGGCCTTTTCTCGGGCCTCTCTTCGGAGGGCCTGGTCTCGAAGGAACTGGGCCCGCATTTCGGCCTGGAGTTGGATGCTGGTGGTTTGGTTCCTGATGTGCTGCGGCGTCTGACCTACCATCACCCCTCCGTCTCCATCGCTGCTGTTTTCGCTCCAGCGTCGTTGGCTAGGGTGCGGGATTTGCGGATTCTTTTTCTTCTGCGCGGCCGCGGTGGTGGAAAAGCCGCGGGTCGTCGAGGCACTGTAACCCTTGTCAACATGCCAACTGTGGCCCTGATAGTAGTGCTGTACTGACGTCGCAGGCGTGAACGGAGCTGCGAAGCTGTTGGTGTGGCCGTGGATGTAGCGCATGCCACCATCGCTCGAGCCTTGGTAGTAGGATGGATAGTAGCCCGTCTGGTAGTTGATGCTCATCGGCTGGTGCAGGTACGCGTCATAGACGGAAGGAACTTGACCGAAGGGCTGCGGCGAGGAGAATTGCTGTTGCTGCAAGTACTCGCCGTACGTGCTGGGCCATTGGGCCGAACCCGTGTCTGTCTGGTAGTCAGAGGTATAAGCATTCGACTCGCCGCCGTTCAAACCACCAGTTTCCGCCGAATTGGCAGCTGCTCCGCCAAACGCGTTGTTCCAGTCCCAAGTAGCATTCTGCACATTGTACCCGAACGGATTGCCGTCACCAGGCGCAGCTTGCGAATAAGAAGCGAATGCCGCCGCTGGCGCCTGAGAGTCCACCTCCGCAGTAGAAACGCCGGGCGTTTGCCAATACTGCGGTGGATGCGCATAACTCTTCGGGGCACGAGGCTGCGCCTGCGCCATTGATTTCGGTCCCGTAGGCGCTCCCAGCGGAGGCTCGGCGACATTCCTCGCCGCTCTAGGCTGCGTCGGCGCGGCAGGCGGCGGTCCATCAGCAACAGAGACACCGCCACCCTGTTGCGCAGGCCGCCGCGCCAGCGATGCCCTCCTTCCCGCACCTCCCGCATGCGCACTTTCCGCCTCACTTCCGCTCTGCTGAGTCCCGTCGAGCGCGTCCAGTAGCGGTTGGCCCACGAAGTCGCGGGGCGGTCCACCACCGCCGCGCAATCCATGTTCGCTGGCGGAGTGGTCGTCAAAACCCTCCGCGGTGAAGCCAGGCTGTTGAGCTTGCGTGCCGAAACCTTCTTCCCCTACTAGCGCTGGCTGCTGTTGTTGCTGCTGTCTTTGTAGAAATAGCTGCTGCTTCTTCGCGTCCCGGCGCTCTTTGGCGCGCTGCTTTCTCTTGCTCTTTTTGCTCTGGCCGTCGCCGTCGGCAGCGTCATCGTGTTGTTGCGCCGCGGAGGCAGCATTGCTGGGCGCGGGAGTGAGGGGAGGAAGCGCTTGCGGTGCCAATGCGATTGATTGGGTGGTGGGTGGCGGCAGTGGTGCTAGGCCGTCGACGGCGGCGGTGGTGGCCGTTGGCTGTTGTTGTTGCTGCTGCTGCTGCTGCTGATTCAGCTTCTTCGACTTCTTCTTCCCCATCTGCGCGTCCGGATTTTTGTCAGTGTCGGAGAAGTAGTTACGGGGGTCCTGGTGGTGGGGTGTGGGGTGTGGAGCAGGGCTGATGGTGGAGGAAGTGGTGGTGGAGGTGCAGGCGCAATACCGTGCAATAAGAGTCGAGCTTTCCATGGACGGCAGCAGCAAGTAAACACGGATGAGGCTGATGAAGCACACCGGGCAAGCGCTTCGGGAGAGGAAGAAGCAAAGCAAGGCTGCGGATGCTTGTTCTAAAGGGCAGCATTATTTTGGCCGTCGAGGCAGCAGCAGCATCCCAAAAGTTGCACACGCATCGTCGGGCGGTGAGAGACGGCAGTAGCGGGAGCTAGTGTACCTCGCAGTTACTACCCGGTGGCAACAACGGCGAAACAATGCCCCGGATGGAACCTTTGAAGAACCCAGAATCTGAGCCCCACCAAAGAAGAAAGAAGTCCTGACTCGTGCCTAGGGCTGGCGCCTGGGCTGGAATTGGTTTGGCTCAGGGTCTGCGTGTGATGAACGCGGCTCACCACAGCCCCATCACCCAATGATGTCAGCGTTATTAGCTGCTTTCTCAGCCCGAAGAAAGGCGCGGAAAACCCGAGGACCAGCCTACTGTTTTATGCTGAGACGCGCCATGGCAGATCTCAATTCGACTGATCATCACTCAGGCAAAGCCGGTCATCCGTGTGCCGCTCATCTACCACGACGTAGGGCGGGAGGATCGCCCCCTAAGCAAAATAACGTGACGTGCCGCGCACACTAACTGCTTTTCCTCAAAGTATGCGTGCGCTTTTACGCGTGTGTGAAAATAAAATAAAATAACAAAGAAGCTTCTTCCTCGCACAAGGCGCGCGCGCTTATTGGAGCGCGCCCGCGGCCCCCTGTCCTGTTACGCGCCGGCGCGAGAAATGAGAGATTCCAAATCCATCGTGCGTCTTCCCAAAACGTTCAGCTGGAGCGCCTCATTGCATGCCTGCCAATAATAATGAACAAGGGCATATCCCTTCGTGTTGCAGCAAGCAGGGTCCCGGGATCCATCATTCAAACCCTCTTCGTCCCCTTTTACTTCCTGCTGAGGTAAAAGGAAAAAGAAAAAGAATAGGGGAGTAGGGAGTCACCGGTGAGGCTTCATTGTGGCTGAATATTTCCCCACCTGCGCCTCCTTCCTCCACTTCATTCCCTTGGCTGTCGTGGTAAGGGATCAAAATCATGCGTCAGCCAATTGCTTCCGGCGCCGGGGGCGACAGCTGAACACAAGCTGTAGCATCACTTGTCACAGCAGGCAATCTGCATTGCATTTGCATTGCGGGGCATGTCATGTGTCTTCCAAAATGTCGACTTTCCATTCGACTGAGAGTAACTACCTCCCCCACCCAATAATTCCCTTTGGTATAATCCGTATTCTTCTTTTTGCCAACGCGAGGAAAAAATGGCCTTGGAATTGCCAGTGCCCAAAATCTTCCAAACAAGGTGTGCATCGGAGTATGAACAAAACCGTAAACCAAAAAACAAGTTCAACACATGTGCAACCCTATAGCCCTTTTGAAGGCACGCCCGGCTTCTTTGGCCAAAAAAATTAAGAAGCCGGCAGAGAAGAAACGGAGAGAGGATAGACAAGACGCCAAAGGAGACAATGATAGAGCAAAGAGATCTCCTTCTCCAGACATGGATGGACGGGCCTGCACATCATTCGTGCAGGTCCCAACTTGTTCCCAAAGTGACGACCCAGCGTGCCAAGATTGCGAAGCGGAAACAGTGAGAACTCTCCCAACGTAAGAACATCCCGTGCATGATGCGTTGCATCATACCAGGCATTCAACTTCGTGGGTAGCGTTCCAAGAGCGTGGAAAAAGGTAGTCATGCTGAGTCCGAAGCTTCGTACTGCATGTCAACTTTTTGTAGAAGAACAAACCACGAGGTAGGAGTCGCCTCGTGAGCTCGTTGCCAAATGAGTGATTAAACGATCGGTTTAGGGGTGAGACGTCGCCGGCCTTTAAAAGAAAGAGAGAAGCCGGTACACGTGACAATATTGAAAGTGGCAGACCAGCGCAAGAGGAAATGAAACGAGACAACGAGGTGGTCCGGTAACGCCTGGTCCAGAAACAACGCGTCCAAGTATAGCGCAGAAATCAAGAGTGGAACAGATCCCAAGCCCGTGCGCACAGCTGGATGAACTCTTCCTTCTTTCTCCTCTGCGTTTCGGGGCTATCCCGGCCTTCACCGAAGGGCCCCGGGCGCCTCTCCTGGCGGCCGAGCGGCGGAGTTCCCATATCCCTCTCGTACTCCTCGCGTGTCCGGCGGCGGGAGCTGCCTTGTCTGTTGATCTCCGTCTGACCGGCCTGGTTCTTCGAGGGCATGGGCGAAGGAGGAGTCGGGGGCTGGTGACCGCCGTAGTGGACAATGCGAGGAAGAAGATCCTCGCGGCCACCAGACATTGACTGGACGGCCTCCTCAGCCGACTTGTACTCCCGGCGGCGGTTAGGCTGGGCCGACTGGTTGCTTGAGTTGGGAGGGAAGCCGGGAGAGGGAAGAGGCTGGTTGGAGTGCGAAGAGTGACTGGGGCTGCCGTTGTAGCGGCTCGCTTCCCTCGGCTGAGAGATGCTCTCGCCAGCGAACACATCCGAGATCGGAGGAAGGCGGTTGGCCGTCTGTTGCGCAGGCATGTGGTGGATGTGAGACGTCTGGGAGAGGTTGGAAGGCTGGTTGGCGACCTGTCTGGAGAGGGACTGGAACTGCGATCCCCTCATGCCGGTGAACGATTGGTTGAGAGGAGCGGACTGGATGACGCGCTCGTTGGCGAATCGGTTCGCCGAAGGAGGAGCAATAGAAAGACCCGGAGGAGGACCCTTTCTCCGCGACGACGCGGGGGTTCTGCCACCACTCTTGAACGGGTTCGCCTCGGCGTGCCTGGAGCCCTCTTCGGCGTCGTGAGAGATCGTGACAGTCTTGCCCTTCTGTCTCGCCTCGATAATTTGTCTTTGTCTATCCCGGACGTCCATGCTCCTCTGAAGCTGCTCCCTCATGGCAGGGTCCTGAGTCTGAAATCCCGGAGACAGGCACGCGAGACCGACGTCCTGCATGGCCGCCAAGCTGCCCTCCTTAGCGGTCATGGGACCGGCAGGGCGCGCGGTCATGGCGCCGGAAGAGTGCACGTTGTGGGAGAGGTCGAGGCGGCGCGGGCGATGGCGCGAAGTAGGCATTTCGGGCGAGTCGGGCTCCTTCTTGACGACGATTTTGGGCGCGTTCGAGTTTCTGGAGCTGAGAGCGGGTAAGCAGTTGCGCGCGCGACACGGACGAGGGCATATACGTACGAGTTGGGGGAGCGCTTCCCCTCTCTGTGAGATCCGTCGCTGTGAGTCGAGACGGGCGAGCCGTGGTTGCTCGAGGACCGAGCGGACTTTCCGCTAGGAGTGTTTCCGTTAGACGGCGCAATTGGAGCATATCTGGAGCTGGTCGGGCCCTGGTCGGAGGGCGAGGGCGCGTGAGGCGCAGTCACGGGCGGAGCGGCGACAGCGGTAGTCATGTTGGATGCTCGGCTCCGTCAGCGATAGCGAATGCGAGGCGGCGGAGAGGGCAGCGGAGGGCTGCAACAATGAGCGACGGTCGGCGCGTCACTTGTCGGGCGGGCGGGGAGAGAGGTGGTGGTCTGCGGTGCTGAGGACAGAGCAGGGTGGTGAAGAAGCAGTAGGCTTGGGCGGGAGGGCGCCGGCGACGATAATATGGATTGGCACGGACGCGAGAGCGAAGGGCAGGCTGGCAGGGTTGCGCTGGGGGACGGGGGCGTGCTAGGCTCGCATGCGGTTTAGTGAAACTGGATTTCAGACAGAGTCGCGATGGGCCCACGGACTCCAGCTGTGCGACCACTCTATTTGATGCCAATAGACCAGGGCCCGGGCTCGGTGTTTCAAGCTGAGGGAAGCGAGCGGCGGCCAACACAGGCGCCTCTGGCCGGCCTGAGAAGCGCGCGTCGAGGCGCCGGCGGGCCCACAGCGTACGAGCACCGCGTGCGGCGCGGGCGAAGCTAAGGCAGCGCTGGAGAGCGAAAGGGTGCGGGCGGAGGGACGGCTTCTGGTGGGAGATGCTGTGCAGCGGCTCGAGATTATTGGAGCCCTAGCCCCAAGCAGCACATGCCCAATCAGCGCGCCGAAACACCGACCCGGCGCCGCGTTGCCCGAACCGGATTGGGGATCGCCGGCGCGGCTTCTGCCTGCCCCTCCAGCAGGCCATCAAACACCACCGCGACACCCGCTCCGCCCAGCTTATTTCGCGGCCACCGATCTCCGCGGCCGAAGGGCGGGGTTGCCCTGCTGCCTCTCCTGGCCGACGCGTGCCGGATTGCAGCAATTTCGTATTGACGCGATATGCCATTTTTGGCGCGTCCCAAGGGCATGATCGTCAATTTACCGCGCATCATCGCAGCCCTCAGGAGGCCCCAACTCAGAGGCTCAAGCGGCGGGCCAAGCGTCTATCTTTAGCTCCTCGTC
Source organism: Lasiodiplodia gonubiensis (assembly GCA_009829795.1). NCBI lineage: Eukaryota > Fungi > Ascomycota > Dothideomycetes > Botryosphaeriales > Botryosphaeriaceae > Lasiodiplodia > Lasiodiplodia gonubiensis. The sequence continues at coordinate 6,021 of RHKH01000192.1, read as the reverse complement.
GTGGCAACACCTCTGGTGAGCGGTTCAGCCGCACGCGATAAGGGTCTCGAGCTTACATCTGCCGGACGACCTGCCCGAACGGCACTGCGAGCGGGCGGGGCGGGCTTGTCAGCCGCATCGCATCTGCACGCGGGACGACGCTCGGTTGGATGGCAATGGAGCAAGCGGCGTTTCACCTCCTGCTGCTCCGCCTTCACATGAAGGATCTGCTCTGGACTGCTGCCCGCCGTCGCAGCTCGCGAGGGGCGCCGGCCCAAGTCAAGATCCCTGGGCGCGGTGCGTTGAAGATAAAGACCAGCGTGTTTCACCCGGCGCGCCGCTCGGAGCCCGTCCGAAGAAAGGACAGGTCGACGCCACCGTCGGCGGGCACTTGGCCGCTGTCGAGAGCCGCACCAATTCCTGGGGACGCCGAAATGGACGCTCCACCGGCTCGCTGCCGCGGCCGCCGCCAATACGGCGGCGCACTGACGGCAAGCAAACGGCTGCCGAGATGTCGCAATTCGCACATCGTTTCAGCAGAAAGCAGCGTCAGACCGGCCGCGCGGTTGGCCCTGGTGTCCCACCGCTCCACGCACGCCGCTACGCGTGGCAGGACTTGCCAGATGCAGCGCGCGGTGGGGAGAGGGCGGAGATTATTGAGAGCTGCTCAACGGCTTCACGAGTCCCGAGTCCCGGGAGCCCGTCACATACGCAAAGGAGGTGCCGATCCGCAAGTGCGATCGGCCGTCAAGGTTTGCCTCCACCGTTTCTCCCTGCTGATGATTACCTCGCAGCGTCGCCGTCGCACGACGGCCGCCGTTGTTTGCGCTGCTCCGCGGCCTGCCGCAGCCGCGTGCCTCGACGGCCTGTGGCTGCCAGGCACACCGCATTGGGAGGAGCTGATCGTCGCCGCCCTCCTGTTCGGGAAACAAGAGGTGTTCCAGTCGACTCAAGCCGGCAGCCAGTCGTGCTCGTGCTTTTTATTGAACGCTGAGAGCACCCGCCGCCACCACCGCGTTTCCCAACTGCTGTCAACGTTTCAGCTCAGTCCTGCGGCGCGTGCTTTATTGAGCCGAGAGCACCGCTTGGCCCAGCAGCAACACCAAAGGTACGAGTGATCTGAACCACGTAAAACGCATCCCAGCCCTTCATCCACCCTTCCCCACAACCCACACAAAGAGCCTCCCCTTGCAATGTCCAGCCCGCAAATCCGTGGCGATTGTGGAGCCGCGGCCTGCGACTCATTCGAGATGAGGACTGCCCACCCGCTTCGCCCAAAGCGGCACCCTGCTTCCCCAGTGTGTGCTGCCTCATTCCAAATCGCCGTCTCTTTTATGACGGTCTCCCGGGGCCGCCCGCCACATCATCTCCTGGACCTCGTGATTCTAGAAGAGCTCGAATATGACGTGTTCGTATCTCGAGGTCTCAGCATGACGGGCCGAAAGCGACGCAGAAAAGAGAGGAAAAAGAAAAAGAGCAAACACAGCACAGCAACGATCGCACCGAGGCTTTCACCGCTCCCAATTCCAAAACACCAGATCCCCGTCCCCCGTCCGCTGACGTCTGCCGCACCACGTATCAATGTCTCACGCCGTTTTGCAGGCAGGCATGACTTGCTCTCCCTACCTAGCTCCCTCACAGACCCCGATCGGCGCGCAGCCACGCGCTGCACCACAGCGATTATCCAGGCGGTGAGAGCCAATCCACGCTGCTCAAGAGCCGCACGGGTGCTCCCTGGGAGGCAAACTAGCACACCCTCCCTCCAGAAACGTCAAGGCAACGCGCAGGCCAGTTGCCCCTCTCGCACCCCTCCACCGTCCCACAGCCAAGGCGTTGGGTCCGCCGCTCAGCAGTGGCAAGGGGATGCAGAAGAGAGGGCTCCTTGGTGGACAGCGCGAAAAGCAATGGCACTCTTGCAATTTACGTAGGGCTTATCATGCTGTTGTCATCAATGCTCCCGTTCTCCTTGGACGTCACCTGCTACACAGCCCTGCAAGCGTGGTTTGGGCGAAGCTTTCGCTTCGGCTCCGCTGCTCAGAAGCGGCCGACCAATCGTTTACGCGCTGCTGCACTCCTCACCCCATATGAAGTCGGTTCGCTCGGTGTTGCAGCCACCCGCCAATGGGCAGGTGAAGCGTGGATAAGTCACTATATGCACACCGAGCGCTTCAACGCAGCGCAACACTGTTATGCACACCACCGCCGTGACTCCACACGCAACAACAAAGGGGTTTGTAAATGCTTCCGAATAGCCGCAGAACAAGCCATCAGGACAACCGACAACGCATCTCCAGCCACCCGCATTGACGCCCAGCTTTATCCGACACCCGAGTCGCATTCCCGGCCAACCCGCGGCGCTATTGAAACCTTCTCGTCAGCCCCTCCTCACGAGAGCTATCCTCCCGCCTGCCTTGACGGTGTCTCCCGGCCGTACGAGGACTTTCTCCACCTTCGCGGGCGGGCTACCGGCCGTTATGACGTCTTGGGGTAGCCGAACGGAAATCTCCAGCTTCATCGCTTCGAGTATAGAGATCTGGCAAACGCCGCAAAGTTAGTTATTTCTCCTTGTAGATGGCAAGATACGCTTGGATCTCCAGCCGTTCGGGCGTATCGTACCAAATGATTCGGCTTCAGCACGTCGCCGTCCGCGACCTCGACTTTCCAGACGTTGGCATCGACCGGTGCTTCAACAGCCGTGATGGCAGGATCTGTCAACCCCAGATTGTCAGCCAGGATGCCCCCAGTAAGGTGGAAGAGGTAAAAATTAAAAAAAGAGAGAAAGAAATGAAAAGGGAAATCAGAGCAGACGACTCACCATCTAACAAACTCTCCACCGTGCTCTCGTCCACCTGCTGACTCTTCTTCTCCTCCCTCCACCTCGCCAAACTCTCCTGCTCCGCCCTCACCATCTCCTCCTGCGCGACAGCCTGCCTCTCTCTGATCTCCTTCACCTCCTCTTTCGTGTCTCGCAACAATCTATTGTGCTCCGCCATGTCAAACGTCACCTCCTCCCACTCCCACTCGTACAACCCCGCCCTGAACTTCCGCAGCAGCCCCTCCATCTCGTCCTCGCCCACCTCGTAGTACGTCAGCAAGTCAAAGTCGCGGTACAGCCACGGCCGCGCCGCCTCGAACCCCTTCTTCCACCCCAGCGCGTCGAAGCACGGCACGGTGCGGCCCGTCATCTGGTAGCCGCCGGGCGAGTCGACGGGGTAGAGCGACATGCAGCTGCCGCCCCAACTGACCGTCCCCTCGGGCGTGTAGACGCGCGACGGGTTCGCCTTGGGGCAGCACAGCCGCATGCGCGGGTCCGCCGGCAGGCACACGGTGTTGCCGCAGAAGAAGCCCACCTCGACCGCCACGTGCGTGCCCGTCAGGTAGATGCGCTTGAGCTCGGCCGGCGTGATGCCGTTGTTGCGCGCCACGAACACGAGGTTGTCGGGCAGGTACGGCGCGTGCGGCCGCTGCGTCTCCATGTAGCGTGCGATGGCGTCGCGCTGCGCTGCGCTCTCGAAGCTCAGCGGCAGCCGGAAGCGGCGGCACGGCACCTGCGCGGCGCTGAGGTCGCCGAGTTGGGCTTCGAGCGTGCGGAGGTAGGTGAGCAGTTGGGGCCGGGGCACGGCGCTGCCGTCGTAGAAGAGGAGGAGCGAGGTGCAGCAGCCCATGGTCGTCGTGAGGTGGTCTTTCAGCCAGGAGGGGGTTGAGGTGCCCCGGATGTGCGATTCCAGCGCTGTGACGCGGCAGCGGTGGTTGAGGTCGAATTGCTCGTGGCCGTACTCAATGATCAGGTGGTCGTCGCCGCCCTGGGGGTGGCAGTCAGTCCTCAGCATTGAGTCCCCTGAAGAGGCAAGTTGCAAGATACACATACCTGTCTGTACGTCACTGCCGGCTGGTTCCCCTGCTCCGGCCTGTGCCAAAGCACCGCGCTCCCCCATTCTCCCTTCAGCGTCGACGGCGCCGTCGTCTGCGTATCCAGCGGCTCTACCAGCTCCCAGCCCACCATCCCCTGCACGGCCACTTCGACGGTGCTCAGGAAGCCCTCAAGCTTCGCCCTCGCCGCCAACGCATCCTCCAACGACACGCGCTCGTACTGCAAGGAATCCCCAGCCTTGAGCTGGCCCATCTTCCACCACTCGGCGCGCACGACGGTCGTGGAGCTAACAAACCCGCCAAAGTTGGGGCAGTCGACGGGGAAGATGCACGGGTCGTCGCCCGTCCAGTTGAGCGCGCCGAGGGGATACCCGTACTCGACGAGGTTGCTCGGGTGCGCGCCGCCCTCGCCGCCGTCCGCGCGCGCCCACTTGGGCACGGGGCCGAGCAGGCGGATGCCGCTGCGGCTGGCGTTGTGGCTGACCTTCCACGTCGTGCCGTAGATCATGGCGACGTCTTCCGGCAGCAGGTAGCCGTCCTCGTGCGGCCCGACCATGGCCTTGATCTTCCAGTCGCGCGTGTACGCCGGCCGCAGGCGCTCGGGGATGCTGATCTCCGCTGCGTCATCCTTCTCCGACGACGAGACGTCCTTCTCCGACGAGGAGACGCCCATCTCCGCGATCTCGAGCAGGTCTCCCGGTGCCAGCTGCCTCCCCTGGTACCCGCCGATGCTGACGGCCGGCGACGTGCTCTTGCTGCCAAAGTAACTCGCGACGCCCGGCAATCCGCCCTGAAGCGCCAGATACGCCCTGCATCCGCCTCCCGCCATGGCTATCTTGCCAACCTTCAGCCTCTGGCCGGCAGCCACCCGCACCCGCGTCCACATCGGCATCGGCCTGCCGTCCAGCGTGACCTCGTCGATGCGCGGCCCGCACAGCGCAACGACGGCCGACCCCAGGAAGCGCAGTTCCGGCCCGGACAGCGTGATCTCGAGCGCGGCGGTGGTGCGCGGGTTGCCGGCGAGCACGTTGGCGAGCTGGAAGGTCAGCGGGTCCATCGGCCCGGCGTGCGGGATGCCCTTGCCGACGGCGGGCCGGCCCGGCAGGTCTTGGACGAGCGTGTAGGCGCCTGCGGAGAGGACGTCGATGGCGTGGGGGGCGAAGGGGAAGGCGGTGAGGAAGCTGGTCAGCGTGCGGCCGGCGCGGAAGTCGGCGCTGGCGAGGATGGCGGAGAGGAAGGCGAGGTTCGTGGCCGGTCCGCAAAGCTTGGAGTGGGCGAGGACGGTCGAGAGGCCGGAGATGGCGGCGGAGCGGGTCGGGGCGTGGTGCATGACTTTGGCGATTAGGGGGTCTGGGAGGTGAGTTAGCAGCTGTTGCTGGGACTTTGGATCCAGGTAGGTGGTGTTTCTTCCATGCTCTCAGTTCAGGGTTCTGGTAGGTCTTTTCGCAAGTGTAGTCCAGCTCTTGCCCCTGAGGGTTGAAAATGGAACAATCTTACCGTAGTTTGGAGTGATCCTCGACCCAGTAAACACCCAAGTATCAATTCGAGTACCCGGGATCTCGTTCCACTCCACGTGCTGCAACAGGCCCGGCGAAGGAGCAAAGTCTCTGACCGGGTTCTCCGCGTAGACTCTGACCTCAACAGCCGCTCCATTGGGCCCCTTCGGCTGCAGCGACTTCAGATATTGCCCATCCAATCTGCCCCTGCCCGAGCGCTCCGCATCCGCCTGCTTCAGCATCATCTCGACCAGATCGACGCCGTAGCAGAGCTCCGTGATGCCATGCTCGACCTGCAACCGCGTATTCATCTCCAGGAAGAAGAACTCGCTCGTCTCATCGTCCACCAGGTACTCGACCGTCCCCGCACTGCCGTACCCGATCGACTCGGCCAGCATCACCGCCGCCTCGCCCAGCCTCTCCCTCAACCCCGGCCGCGCCTCGACGAACGGACTCGGGCACTCCTCCACGACCTTCTGATGCCTCCGCTGAATCGAGCACTCGCGCTCGCCGAAATGCACCGCCGCACCCCCCTCTGCCGCCGGCCGCCCATTCCCAAACACCTGCACCTCGACATGCCTTGCCTTCGGATAGAACCGCTCCACAAACACCCCCGCGTCCCCGAACAGCGCCTCGCCCCGGCTCGCCACGCCCGCGAACGCCGCCCGCACCTCCG
>RHKH01000265.1:0-24689 GCA_009829795.1 Lasiodiplodia gonubiensis | reverse complement strand
GACGTGGGGAGGAAGAGGGGAGGCGTTGCGAAGATCGTGGGGACGGTGGTGGAGGATGGGGGTGGGGATGGGGTTGGGGAGAGCGACGGTGACGAGAAGGGGAACAGGGTCTGGGACGAGGTTGCGCTCGCACATTATCCGAGCATTTGGCACTTCGCGGACATGTTGGCGAGCGAGGACTATCAGGCGGTGAATCGGAAGCATAGGCTTGGGAGCTTGAAAGATACGTTCATTTTGTGCACGACGGAGTTGGGGCTGCCTGGTGGCAGTGACGATGGTGGTGTGGGGAAGCAAAAGAAAGAGGCGAAGCTTTGAAGGGGGTGCATGGGTGCGCGTCGTGAGGACGATGGGATACAATCGTGGTGATTCCAGCCGTTACGGTACGAATAACGATAGGGGTCAGAATGGAACGAAAACATTCTGTTCGACGTTGGCCAGAGTCAAATCCATGGGTAGATGCCAGTATATCCGACCCAATCCTTTTGGACCGAACTGAGCATCAGCTTTTCACCTCCCGACTTTGTTACTCCGAAAAGGGAAAGAGCCAAGACAAGGAAACGGGAAACGTACCATTGATGCCAGCCTCTTATCGAAGTCAGCCGACGCGCGGTATCCTTCCATGAACCAGTCCTTCGCCTTGGTCGGCCATTGCCGCACGTTGATGTCAAAGCTGAGACGGCGTTTGAGCTGGAGGGAGCGCAAGCTGGGCATGCTTGCCATCCTCCTGAGTTCCGACATCTTTTTCTTGTTGGGTTTAGGAAGTGTGGAAGAGGTGGATGTGGGAGTCTGGCTCCTTTGTTTATTAGCGCTTATGTCTGGTATGACGGCGCGGAGCTGTGTCGTGGTACTTGGTCAATGTTGGTGTTTCGGTGCGACAGTCGAGGCCCGCTTCCAGCTGCTTTCGTGGATCCCTCGTCTCCGACCGATGTTCCTTGTGTTCTGTATCGAGTGGCGATGGCCGGTTTCTGTCCTCCCTCCGAGTCTTTACTCTTCGAATAATTCGTAGCAATGGTTTCAATCTTCGCATGAGCAGGGAAAGCTTGGATTTATGTAAGGATCGAGCCCTCTCATTCCTACCTGTGGGGGTGTACCACGATATATCCGGCTCCCAGTCAAGCCCGCACCAGCCAGCGACCCCTCGCATGTGCGCCAAAGAAGCTCTGTATGCATGGAAAAGAAAAAACAGAAACGACCCAAGCCCGACTCAGGTAGGACCCAAAGTCAATCGCGCCCAACTCGCTTCAATCCATGCTCGCCAGCAACCTCCCTACAACCCTTCCCCTCCACTCAGACAAACACCCTCTAAATTAACCGCGAGAGGTGCTAAATCGCATAGTTCCGCGCCTATCAGCCGACGACATGGCATGAGAGATGATATAAGCTTATCAGACCCCACGCTCTGTCGACGGCCCGATTCAGCCTACCAGTGCTATCTGAGAGCTTGAGGCTTTGTTGGATATGGTCGCTTGGCTGGCTTGGAGGCCTTGAGTGGTAGGCTTTCCCCGCCGTAGCAAGATTTGTGGCAATTCATCATACGAACCGTTTTATCAACCTAACCGGCTTCCGCACGAACTCTGTCGGCAGTAGACTTGATGTAGCATGAATCGACATCCGAAACGTGTACCGCGTCACATGCCAAAGCCTTCTTCCACCCATCGTCAAGTTTCCATTTCCATTTCCTGACTCCAGACTCCTGGAGAAGCCCATAGAATCCGGGCCGTCTGCGCAAGGCGCGGAATGGTACGGGTGGCAGCGGTACCAAATAGTATCGCGCTATCTAATTCCGCGGAACTGTCGTGCTTTCGCAGATCTTCATTGAAATAAGGAATCGATAAACGCTATCCGGAACCAGCCGCGCTGTACTTTCGCGAAGCTTTTGTAGTCCTGGCCACAGCGCTGGCGCCCGAGTGGTAGTCGCTGATCGGGAGACTCCTTTTCTCTCCCCAAGACCAGCCTTGAAAAGCCATGCTTTCCGCCCCTGTTTCTCTAATTATCGTTCTTCGGCTCGCCCAGGAACACTCCCTATAGGCGAGGGACACATGTGTCGACCGGCGAAAATCTGACAGGAGAGGTTGCAGATGTAAGGTAAGTGCTGACGGGACAACAGCAGCTTTCGTGGCGCTTACATTTTTAGAGCGGATCCCAGCAAGAGGACCTGTATGGATAATTATGATCGCCGCCTTTCTTAACTGCTCAGTCGTGTGCCAGCGCTTTCCTTTTTCTTCCATTCGGTGGTGAGGCGCCTCGTCCTCGGCTGACCGAGACGGGAGCTAAACCTGGACTGCGGTGCTAATGAGGGAGGTCAGCAACCGCCAACCAGCACAGACTGCCGCTCAACGCCTCACAAGCCAGGTGGAAAACCCCGCAGCTCTGTGCCGCATGCAATGTTCTCATGCAGATGCAGCTTTCCTGGGCTGTATCTATTGATAGTTCCTGGCTGTATCCATTACGTTCACATGAACGAAGGGCTAGTGTGCGCGCACACATTTTAGTTACATGCAGAAGAGCCTACTTATGATATGATAGATTACAAAGAGCAGGGTTAAAGGGTGATCGCACGCACAACACAGCCGTGGTGAAACTATACCTTGTTCCACGTTAATGAAACATTGTGCGCTGCGGGCTGGCCGCAAAAAGCAAGGGTCCCCGGCTCCAGTAGGCACACCCCAGTACGTAGATCTCACCCAGCCACTCAGCAATCCTCTTTGCCGACCCTAGAGCCGTACAGGTTTGGAATGGACTCTAAACTCATGAGAACGCTACGTCTTTTGGTTTTCGGAGTGTAGCCACCGGGCGTATTGGGTTAGTGGAAACGTTCGCCGATAAAAGCTGTCGAATGGAAACCTGTCATACTGCACAGTCTGTGGTAGGCGGTTAGCTGGAGGCGGGGCGATCCCCATCGAGGCCGTCAATGTCCCGAACTACCCGGAACACAACAGCATGTGGTGTAGCGTGGCCTGCACAGCGTATAAAAAGAAAGAAGAAAGGGCAAGAGAATATGCTCGTAGACGAGGATGCGGTAAAGCATGGGATATGCTAGTAATCGAGCGGGAGACAGACCTTTTGAGACAACGATGAAATGACACCGCTCTAGACGATAGATACTGGAGATCTCCGAAGGAAAAAAAAGAATGAAGATTCTCTATTGGAAGTTGAGGCTACGAAAGTACGTCTTGAAATACCTCATGGCCGTAAACCGCTCTGTTCTTGGTATCAGAACCTCTATGCGATCCCCCCCGCAAGCGCCTTCCGGTACTCCGGACCCAAGAGTCTAACAATGTTCTCCACATCAGGAGCTTCGGGTATGGCATCGTCGGCCTTAGCATCTGTCTGCAGTGCGGTTCCACCTTTCCTCTCGCCATCAACATCGACCTGGGCTGCTTCCTGGACATCCTTATTTTTCCCAAAGCGTAGAGGACCATTGGTGGTAGCTGGCGTGATCGGCGTCGATCCCACCAACTCGAGCCATTTTGCGATGTACATGCCGGGGCCATGTTCCGTTCTGGAGGAGCAGGAAAGGATCGACCTCATGCGAGCTGCGGAGGACTCGTGGAGATGGGTAAGGTATTTGGAATGTGCGTCCAGCGCTTTGGCAGACGCCTCGCGATCTTCGGCAGAAAGTTTGCCAAACAGAGAATTAAGAGTAGAGTTCATGGCACCGGCACCGTCGGCTGAATCAGTCGCCCTTTGGAATTCCGAAATAAACTTCAAGGCGTATTGGCGGAACCATTCAGTGACTTCCGGGCCATTCTTTGCGATCTGGTGAAGGAAACGATGGCAGGAGCCTTGATGTTTCTTCAAAAGCTTTACAAAATCTTCAACCGTCGGCGGTAGTTTTGCTTTATCTTTGCTCTTGGATGGCGAAGGGAGTTTTGCGACCTTGATCAAGTCGTTCAAGAAATTCTCAAGGTCAGTCAAGCCCGCACTTAAGTCTACTGCATTGTGCACGCCTCGGATGATCGGGTCATAAGCATTGACGAGATCGCGGATAGCCTCAGTAAGGTGGTCGGGCTGTTGGCGGCAAAGGACTTGGACAAGTTGTTCGCGGTCGCGAATTGATAATTGAGCCTTGAAATACTCCTGTGCCAGGTGCTGATGCGAGTCAGACAGATTTGTGGAGAGGTTCTGCTCTTCGAAAATCACGGCAGTTATGGACTTTGGACCGTCCTCTGTTGTTGAAGCGTTAGTACATTCACAGGAAAAGATGCGGGAGAGGCGGCATACTGCTCTTCGCCCTGCGCTTCTCCCTCTCCTCTCGGGTCAATTGCAGATGGGATTTTATGGCTTCGAGATGCTCGTCGCTCGGTCTCTCTTTTTCTTTCATTTTCTCGATTTTGCTGGCTTGCTTCTGCAATTCCGAGGAGTCCCACGCAAGAACGGTAGAGATGATGCTGTGAAGACGCGGTTAACAGGGGTCATCGGATGAGGGTAGGCACGAGACGTACGACTGAAGCAGATTCTGGCCTTCATCTGCGTTTTTACTGAGGCCTACCCAGTTTGTGATGGTGCCCACACTAAACTTTGCGAGAACAAGCCTGACCATGCCGTTGATCATGGTGGCGGCGTTGCCGACGCGAAGGGTCTGGCGGATGAGGCTATACGGAATGAGTTTATGAACATTGGCAAGAATGCGTAATAGCCCCTGGCCATCTGGAGAGATAACGAAGATGTGGTGAATTATGGAGGCAAGGCTTGCGTCACGTCAGCGTCACCAGGAGTAGTAGAGTAGGCTGTGAGGCGTACTTGACAAGAATAAACTCGTGAGCAGCTTGTACCAAAGGCGAATGGCCGTCCAGGGTGTCAGTCTCTGCACACTTGGTGAATAGCTGGTCAATCATGCCGCCATAGACCAGCTGCTGGAGGAAATCGTTCCAGGCTTGCATGACGTCCTCAGGCTTGGAGGTGTCGTACTTGCGGTCGGACTGAACATCTTTCATGGGGAAGCCGCCGAGAGCGCCCTTTGCGGGATACTCGATCAGGGCGGAAATGGCGGTTGCCAGGGTCTTGCGCAGGCCGACGGAGCCCTTGTCATAGCTCTCGGAAAGTTCTGCAGCACCGAGTTTCTCGACGATGGTCTGGATGCGCTCCTTCCAGAAGACATGCTCGACACTAGAGAGACCAGGCAGGGTGAGGGCGAACTTGTTGAGTAGCGACTGCAAGACAGGCGATGTGCAAGGCTGAGCGTCGTCCTTACGAAAAGGGTGACCATAGTGGTGGATGGCATCGGGCCATTTAAAATTTTCGATTTCGCCGTAGACCTCATGGTGGGTCAGGATGTCGAAGAGAGCATGGGCCTGAGCCGGCGAGAGGGCAGGGCTGGCCGCCATGTCGGATGGTGGAGGTTGCGGTCATGGTAACGGCTTGGGAAAGTTGTGTCCTGCCTGGTTGCGCCTGCGCCAGCGCCATGACGTTGACACACTCGGCCACGCTAGGCCGGAATCAGCCCGTCAGGTGGCGCGTGCATTTGGCTGTTCATTGCGGCTGACCAGCGAACACTTCCTTTTACAGCGCCTTGTTCGCAGATTGTGAGCGTAACCAAAGCCATGTGGTCTCATCTTGCACAGCCTGAGCGGGTCTATGCCGCTCGCCGAGGTCAGAGAGAATCCGAGAATTTCGGCAATCCGCGGCTTCCCATCATGCAGCAGATCCTCCTTGTCTCACCAACCCCGTCGATCTTCGTATGCCATCTCCGCCTCCTCCTTGACCCCACGCTCCGCTGCACTGACCCATCGAGCCAACTCACCTTGTTTACGCGACGCGCACGTATCCCCTGAGCGGAAACTGACAAACAAGCTCACACCGCTAAACTCAGGTTATTTTTCGAAAATATATTCAAATATTGACCACAGCTTCGGGCCCGTACCAGCCTCGACGTCGTGGTTAAATCGTCTGACTGGGCCTTTTTTATGCTCCTGACTTTGTTCTGCGAAATCTTCTAAACGCATGCTATCTCTTTATTTCCTCATCCAATCGCTTGTGTTGTTTGCGCCTTCTTTTACCAGGCTCTCAGGTTTACCGGGCTCGCTTCGTCTAGGACCGTCGGATACTGGTTACTTCTTCGACCTACGTCTGCTACTAACTCCGACCTTGTCAGGATTACTGGACTCCAGGTGAATGGTGTTTGCCGATCTCTGCTATTTCGTCGGACGAACTGTTCACAGCACCAGTGGAGCGAAAAGATTCAGATGGCCTCTTGGATTTGCTCTGGGTCTTCATTAGCTCGCAGGTTTCCTTCAACTTCGGATACATTCGCGGAATCGGTCGACGCGAGAGCGAACGTAGAAGCCGTCTTGAGCAGAAATTTGCGTACTTCGACCAAAAGAGTACCGTTTGGATCCAGGAAGTGTGAAGAAACGATGAGAGCAAAAGGCGAGTGTGAAGAACACATGATGTGCTTTGATCAAAAGGGGGACGGGGCGCGTGTGGACAAGTGGAGCCAAAGAAGCGGCCGAGATCGCTCATGCCAGCTGAGCTGGGGTAGTGTCAGGGTTCCTTGAGAAGAAGGCATCTGCCGTGCGGGATTGAGCGGTGATCGAACCATGAAAGGAGAGCTGGACGAAGATGGGTCCACTTGACTCCAGACCCCAGCCGTCCCTCCACAAAGATGCTCAACCAAGTGGACCCAGGACCCCTCGATCACCGACAGGATGTGGAACGAGTGCGGCTGGGGAGGGTTAGAAGTGAGATACAGTGCTAGCCCAAGCACGACACCCCTACCTCAACAGCTGCCATGTCCGAATGCCTGGTCTGATAGAGTGGTGTTCGGATAAGGAAGAGAAAAAAAAAGGCCCCTGCTTCGCAGCGCCGGTGACGCGCACAAGTCTGGAGAGGCAAACCCAAAGTGCCATGGAGGCGTAAGGCCGACCAACCAAGGCGGCGTACGGCTTCCTCCGGATCCAAGCACGCGGTACGGCATCTCAACAGCATCAAGTGGCTTACAATAAGCTTGAATGGGACAAGTCGCCATGCGGCTCGGCCAGCTACTTAGCATTCGTTAATGATCAAGTGGCCGTGAGACGGGCCGGTACCTTGATCACGGCGGCTCCGCGGCCGCCGAGCGCCTCGACCCGGCTGGCGAGTACCCATTTGGGTCACACAAGCCGTCCGACCATCTTTGGTAAGCTCGCACGCGATTCGCGAACAAACAATAATACAGCTTATCAGCCGAGTACCTCACGCGTCCAGAGTCGCATTTGCCGAGCGTGCCTTGCCGTATGCGGCTCGTTCACCAGCTTCTACCCGACTTCTAGTACCGGCACTAGAGCTGCAAAACTTTGCTCGCTCCCGTCTCTTAGTCGTGCAGCGCCTGGCTTACGCAGCCGCTTGCAAGCCACACCGGCGACATCGCAACACCAAGGAGCCCGTTTCTGCGAAGAACCCCCGGCATTTTCGCCGGCCCCAATCAATATGGTTGGGCGACGGCCAACCACCTGACTGCATGCAAGTAACTTCTAGTCTGCTTCTCGACGAATCCTGTTCGGGTACTTGCATTGGGCCATCCGCACTCCGTCGCGTGTGGTAGGCTGCTTTCGTGAAGCTGAACGATAGATCTGCTGCAGCTTATCCAAAGCTACCACGACTCGATGCGCGATCATCCCACCACCTGTCGTTGGTGTTGGGGAGAGCTGAAGCTTGCACTTGGCAAGTTGGCGTTGAGATCAAGAGCATGGTGGCGCTCCAAGGAAAGGGCTTAACGATGAGCTTGTGAGGGGCGACGTCCAGCCGTCCGCAGAAGGACCGCAAAACACCTTTCGAGCGGCAGTCAGGGCACAGTGCAGCAGGGCGCCCAAGTGCCGGCAGGCGTTGAAGGGACTGTCATGGGCAGTGCCGTACGACCATGGTTCTGGGCTCGTCCAGCTGGTACTGGGCTCTGGTTGGCCGAGGCTGGCCTTCTCCGCGGCGCCATGACGACTCCACACGAGCTAAAGTAGTGCGGCTGCTGGATAAGCCGCTACTGCACTAGCCCGGGCCAGGCCGAAGCGCCGCCAAACCCAGATGCCTCCAGATTCCCGTGTGGGCCTTACCCCATGGGCAGCTCGCTATACACAATGCTTCCCCAGCTCGACGCTATAAAGCCCGCGTGTCCCTGGCAGCAATCATGTCTCTCAGCACCAAGTCAGCCATCCTCTCCTCTCTTCCCTGGAAATCGAGAGACACCGGAATATCACTTAGCCGGATATCACTGCCAACTCGCTCAAAATGGCCGGTGGAATGCCTATTTCGACGCAGACCGTCGAGGGTGGTTACCTCACGGGTCGCAGGCTCATCTACCCTCTCTCCCTTGTCATCTCCCTCTTCTTCCTCTGTAAGTCCCTTCGAAGCAACACATCACTTGGCGCGCATGCTAACAGCAACCAGGGGGTTTCTCTTACGGTCTCCTCGATGTTCTCAACAAGCACTTCCAGACGGTCCTTGGTATCACCAAGCTCCAGTCTACCGGTCTTCAGGTCGTCTACTTCGGTGGCGGTTACCTGCTGTTCTCTCCCATCGCCGCTGAGGTCATGAAGCGCAAGGGCTACAGGTTGACCATCCTCATGGGTCTTACTCTCTACTCGCTTGGTGCCGTTATGTTCTGGCCGACTGCGCACTTCTCCAAGCCTGGCAACGAGCAGGCCTCCTTCGGCGGCTTCTGCGCCTGCACTCTTGTCATCGCCTGCGGTCTCGCCACCCTTGAGACGGCCGCCAACTCGTACGCCGTCGTCATCGGTAACCCCGCCTCCGCCTCGGCCCGTCTCCAGTTCTGCCAGTCCTGGAACGGTGTTGCCTCCTTCATCGGCCCCCTCATCGCCTCCAAGTTCTTCTTCAGCGGCGCCAACGCGAACAGCCTCACCAATGTGCAGTTCGTCTACCTTGCCGTTGCTTGTGCCGGTGTCGCCGTCGGTATTCTCTTCGCTGTCTCCAAGCTCCCTGAGGTCTCGGAGGAGATGCTCGCTGGCAAGGACGCCCTCGACAACCTCGCTCAGGATGAGTTCGGTCGCGAGATCGGTGCTGGCCCTCTGTACAAGCAGTACAACATGATCTTCGCCTTCATCGCTCAGTTCTGCTATGTCGGCGCGCAGGTCACCATCGCCTCCTTCTTCATCAACTACGCGACCGAGAACGCCTCGTACTCCTCGGCGCAGGCCTCCAACATGCTGTCGTACGCCCTCATCACCTTCACCGTCGGCCGCTTCGTCGCCACCGCGCTGGCCACCGTCTTCGCTTCCGACTTTATCATGGTCGTGTACAGCTGCTGCGCCATCGCACTGAACGCCTACGTCTGCGCCGGCCACGGCCAGGCCGCCGTCGCCATCCTCATCGTCATTTTCTTCTTCGAGGCTCCCATGTACCCGACCCTCTTCACCCTTGGCACGGCCAACCTCGGCCGCCACACGCGCCGCGGTGCCGGTATCCTCGTCATGGGCGTCTCGGGTGGCGCCATCTTCCCGCCCATCCAGGGCGCCATCGCCGACTCGTCGGCCGGCACCCGCATCTCGTACGTCGTCCCGCTCGTCGGATTCGTCTACGTTCTCGGCTACGTCACCTTCCACTGGGTCCGCCACGGCATGGTCGTCATGCGCCCCAAGAACATTGTCACCGAGGCTCAGGCTATGGGCGGTGCGCTCGGCGGTGTCGTCGAGAATGTGCACTACGACGCCGATAAGGTCCAGACCACTCGCGTTGAGAAGAGCACTGTTGAGAGCATCTCTGTTACCAGGGTTGAGTAGACGGGGTGATAGAGTAGAGAAGAGAAGAGAGAGTTAGAGATACCTGTTTAATGTCTTTGGGTCTGAGAGAGTGGGGAGGAAGGGCTATGTGCATATGATTAGATGATGATACCTTTTTCCTTTATCTTGGTTTTTCTCAGTTACTATGAATGAATCTACTCCGTAGACTACGGCAATAGATGTCATGGACTTGAATATCTCGTTCTCCAGGATGATGCGCGTGCTCGTGGCCGGTGCTCTTTCCTTGTGATCCACCCAAGCCATGAATTGTGATTTACCTTAGAGATGGCAGCTGGTCGAACTGCCCCTGGATTTCTTCATAAAAAGCCTGAGCATATAGCAAGCATCAATTATTGATATTCGCATCAGAGTCTTCTACACCGTCGAAAACCGTATCAAAAACTTTTGTGCCTGCCCGGCGTAAGTTCAACCTCTGACCCGCTTAACCGACTACTTGCACAGGTTCTTCTCAAGCAGCATCAACTGACGATGCTACTTGTCAACTCCAACCGCTTATGATAATCATCATCATCATCATCATCATCATCATGGACTATGCTGCGGAATCACGACGGCATTGCAAGTGCCTCTTCTAAGCAGCCAACCGCCCCGCCGACAGTTTATCCTTTAATTACTATTTGCCTCCGCAAAAGCCTAAGTTCTTTGGTCGTGTTCGTAAGTAATGAAGCTACTCAAACGTGCCTTTTAAACCGTAGCAGAGTCCACGACCTACGGTTTGATGCCGGTGCCACAAAGCTGCCCGCTCGCCGCCCCGTGGCCCGGCCGGAAAGCATCACAAGACCACAACTCTTGTCCCCCCGCACCAATCACGAGACCCTTTCAGTACGAGTACCGAAACGCTCGCTCCGCACCCTCACCCTCATCCTCTTCTTCCGTCCGCTGCATGCCCCTCGCCTTCCTGTTCTTCCGCACATACCACGCCCACAACGCCACCCAGAGCCCCAGCTCCACCGCCGCAACCACCACATACACCCACGACCCGTCATACGCCCCGGTCGCCTGGCTGACGCCCAAATTCATCAAGATCAGGCCCACCGCATACCCGGCGAACGACGCGCACAAGGTTGCCAGTCGCCGGTCCGCGTCGGGCGTGTTGACGCAGGCGAGGGTCCAGATGACTGCGTGTCCGACAGAGCGTTAGTAGGGGACGGCGAATAAGAGAGGGGGCTGACTTCGAAAAGGAAACGGGGGGGCACTTACGGGGTGGAATGAGGCTTCCGAGATTGCAGAGGGCGAAGAGGAGAAATGCTAGAGGGTGGTTGCTGATAAGATGGAAAAAGAACCAGGATGGTGTGTAGAGTTTGATCGTGACGAATGTGCCTGTAGTGAAGAGGATGAGGAAGAGGATGGCGATGGCGACTGCGCATGCTGGGTCAGTTCTCTCTTTCTCGATGGGGGAGAGAGGAGGGAGGTGGTTCATGTCTTACTAAATGGAACTCGCAGTCTGGAAAGTATCAAGCATACAAAGGCTACAACGCATATGTTGATCAAGGCAGCCGAGGTAGTCGGCATAGCAGAAAAGAAGTCGAGCATCCTGTTCAGCGCTGAGAGCAAGAACATCAACCATATCTGGGGATCCCTGAGGGTTTTGGCAGCCTGCAGCGGTAAGTATGGATCAGAGATGGAGAGGTATTCCATACATTCTTGATTTTCCATTTGAATGCTATTGCCCGGAGCGAGGAATTCCCCCGCGCAACAGAGGTTGCAGCAAATTCAAACCTTTCGTACGCAGGCAGCCAACGCACTTGATTTGGCGTACCGGTATAGTGGAAGGTATATGTAGCAAGGAGAACGCAGGCAATGGGAAGCGGGCTCAAAACCAGCGCCCAGTCTGGATCTAAGCTATGATACAGCCACCTGTGCATAGGGATTTGGTGCAACAGAATTCGGCTTGACGTCCAGATGAGGATCCTGATGAGCAATTCACGCGGCGTGTACCATGAGCTCGAAATGACGACGAAGGCCAGGAATATGATGCCGTCAACAGCACCTTCGACAGCGCTCAACGCCAAGGCGTAGCCCAGATGGTGTGGTGGGATGATAAGAAAGAAATTCGCCGCACCTGCACCGTATGGGTTAGATGAGATTAAATGAACAGTAGGGTCTTAGAACGGACCTTTCAGCCAGATTGGAACAGAAATTGCTTGGCCGATATGCGTACGGCGCAAAAGGAAGTATGCGGGAACCTGCGCCAAAAGAAACGAAGCCAAGTAAAGGAAGTTTATTGGGGGCTCGTAATTCAAATACGCGAGAGAGGGCATTCCATACAAAAACTACCAGGCCGTCAGTAATGGGTGCAGACACAAGGGCTATTACTTTTACTTACCCACATAACGGGTAGAAGAATAAGATCAACCTTTCTGATCCGATTGCGCTCCGGAATTTGATCTCTTATTGTGGCATCGGGACCATGGGAAGAGCTCTGCTCTGTCTCTGTCTGGGTTTGCCTTCCAATACTGGTTTGCTTATGCGAAAGGCCCAAAAGTGATAAACGGAAATTCGAGACGCGGTCCATCCGGTCGAGTAACATGCTGTCGACTTCAATAGTTGTTTCACGGCAGAACGTGTTGGTATGCCAGTCGTAAGAGCACAGGACTGCCGTCTTCGAGTTTTCGTCATTCCCGCATATGAAAGCTGCTACAGGTGGTCTCTCGGCGCCGAGTCTATAGACTGTCATGGTATATGTGTCAATCAATGTGAATCTCAAGCCATTTTCAGTCTGCTCAGAGGCTCTTTCCTGAGTCAGGGCCGCTATTGGTTGTGATTGTGACACGTCGTCGCGGTATTGGTCCCTGGAAGAAGAAGCAACTTCGGCCAGGCATCCATAACTGAAGCCGAAGAGATGGTTCTCGATCGTCCTTATATCGACGTGGCCTTCAACCCCCACAAGCCGCGGACGTTGATCATGAATGTCTCCGTCGGGTGGACCGACGGCCAACCGTGTTGCACCAAGGCCGACAAAAGCTGCAAGGCACATCAAGAGCCCTCCAGCACCGCATAGGATGTGGAAGCGCACTTCGAAATGTTCTCGCGGGATCCATCCGGCAATAAATAGGATGTAAAGAGCGCAGATGATGACAACTGGGATGATGCTTAGCAAGACTGCCAGAAACCGAGCCCTTCTTCCGGCCAATGCTTGAGAGGAAACCGGATCAAGACATGTCCAGTCTATCGCCGTGCCGGATATTTCTGAGAGGTGCAAGATGCGCTCATCGGCACCTTGAACATTCTGTAAAGTATCCAAGAGGTACTGAAGATCCGTTGGCGAAGAATGGTCTTCCGGCCTGTGGTGTTCTCCGGTGCGCTCGGTGCCCACGCCCTCACTTCCTTGGCCGGTTCGCTGGTGTGAATCTTCTGCGGACTTAGTAGCCACCGGATCATAGTTGGCGTCGCGGCTATGAATTTTGAATGCGCGTGTCGATATTTGGAAAATACCCAGCTATTTACATCAGTCGAGCAATACACGATAACTAGAAGACGATTGCCTACCAGGGGGAGCAACAACGGCAGCGATATCAACCATCTCGCGAGAACCAAACTGATAGTACAAGCACCGTATTTGAATTCGGAACCACCATCCGGCAAGGCTGGAGACCAGATCCAATGGCTCAGTCTCACAAAAGGAGGAATCTGGTTCTGAGGCTTGCCGATACGTGTCCATGATCTCTGCTCGGGTGGACGATGGCCATTTTCGAAGCTCTGCACAAGGAGCGGAACAAGCCTCCCGTCGCTGGGTCTCAGAAAGTGGTCGTTCTTTGCAGATACACCCACTGTCGGCAAGAGCGCCTCGGAGGCGTCGGATATTGGAACGTTTTCGTCAGCCATAACGGGTCTGAGGCGGCAAATTAATTTGAAAACTCTAGAGTTTTGAAAAGTGTGGGCATGGGCGATGTATGTATGAACGAGGAGGATGGAAGGTCACGCGGGTGAAATGGGGCTTGGGCTGAAGGAACTGTTGCCTAATCCAATCAGCAGAATCTTGGTTCCACAGAACCCCTCCCACATCGTCACTGAATCCTTTGTATACGAGCTAAGCCACGCGACTTCAAAAATCCCCATCATCCATCGGACGGTGACAACGAAGTGATCTTTCGCAATCGTATTCTCGGAGACCAAAGAATTACAACTTACGAGCTACCGTCCGGACGTAATTGTAGATTAAAGAATTCTACATGTACGTCCGGATGGTAGCTCCAAGCACCCACGACATGTACTATTTAACTCTTTTGGAACGCACAATAGCGCCTGCCATCAAAATCGGTATTTCCTTGATCTATAAACATGTGTCCTCATCTCAACTTCTGATTGGAAACGTAGCCGGACATAGCCTCGCTAAACTCTAAGCGATGGCAAGCCAAGTGTCAACTCATCGGCTGTTGTCTCCACTCGGGTCGCTCCAATAAGAAGATTCGGTTAGCGAGATGCCAGAATAGCGCGTGCCACTTCTACGGGAGATCTGCCACTCCATTCAGATAAAGTACAGTCCCCTCTCGCAGCCGACGGCTAGCGTGCACTTGCTTTTTGTTCATGCCATGGGTCGCTGAAGCTATCGTCCGGACGAGAATGTCAAATTAAATACACGTCCGGATGATAGCTTCAACTACCCACGAATGTTATTTTTCTTAGAGAAGCTTGGGTATTCTTCACGCTAGCTTTCGGCTACTATAAGAACCCCTCCAATGACAATGCTCAGATTGGCAATGGCATATAAATGTCCTACAATGTACTGTCAGCATGTTTTCACTTACTGTATATACCAGTTGTGTTTGCTCGAAGGGAGCACGCGAACATGCATGTTTCTTTGATGGTGAAAAGAATCAGTGGAGGGCCAAAGGTCCGTGCTCTGTGGACGTAAAGAGGAAGTCTAGGCGAAGGTCTCTTCTGTTTCCAATTTGATTGAAACACGGGGGTTGAAATAGGAATGAGGAAGCTGCGCATCGCGTGAGGCATGGCTGGAGTTCGTGTTCAAACCGGCGCGAAATACGGGGTCGGTTGTCGTTGTAGTCAAAAGATTAAATTGGCCAGGACAGCGTCTTCAGAGTTGCATCAGAGAGACGAAGGCAATTGGTGGGAGAACTCCCGGTGGGTTCGGGTGCCGGTGGGAGCATGAGCTTTGTGGGGTAATAGTGGCGATGATCTCCAAACGGACGGGAGAGATGGCGGCTGCAGGCCCGATCAGGCAGGCCAACGGCAAACACCACCGATGATCCGCAACCCAACTCACGCCTCAATTTCAGGTACCTTATCCATGACGCAGGAGAGCGGAGCCAGCTCTTCCGAGCAGAGGTATTTAACACGACCCTCAGTCCGCAGTCGGTTCGCGGCGCTAGCGGACTTCATCAGTTGCCCACCATGGCGTTACGTGATCGCCTGGTCGCCTTAACCTCCCTGCTTTCCATTGTCGCCGCCCAGACGACCATCTCCACCGACAACTTCCAGGTCGTCCTCGCCGCCGACTCTCAGGTCCTGAGCTCCCTCAAACCCACTTCACTGGACTCGTTTGATTTTTCTCCCGCCGATGTCTTCTCATCCAGGAATGGAAATGGGAATTACCACACCGGCGACATCACCTTCCGGTACCGCAGTGGGACTTCTGGCAGCTGGCAGACTGGCAACAGCGCCGCCGAACGCGCCCCCGTCACCGAAACCCCTGGCAATGGAGCACTCGCATCAGCAAACCTGGGCCCGTCCTTGGCCGATTCGGGCGCCAGCCTGAACGTGACGCGGAGATGGATCGATGTGGACGGCGATCTCGGCCTCGAATTCACCCTCACCAACGTCGTAACTGACAGCGTGGAGATCGGAGGCCTCGGAATGCCCGTCGAGTTCAACAACATCTTCACTGGCCGCACTGAGACCGAGACGCGTGACAACTGCGTCCTGCTCGACCCGTACATCGGCCTCCACGCCGGCTACGTCCAGGCAACTCGCCTCACCGGCACCGGCCCGAACCTCGTCGTCACGCCTCTGAACGCCGACACCAAGTTCGAAGCGTGGAGATTCCTCCCGGAGACCAGCACGGAGCCGCTCTACTACCAGTCGCAGACGTACGAAGGCAACTACGAATGGCAAGTCCTCACCAAGGCCTGGGCCGAGAACGAATGGAGCGGCGTCGACCCCTGGAACGAGGCGACGTCGGCCACGCTGGAGCCAGGCGCCAACATCACCGTCGGCCTGCGCTTCTCGCTGGCCGCCTCGGCCCCTGAGATCGAAGAGACGGTAAAGTCGTCGGGCACCCCGCTCGCCGTCGGCATCCCGGGCTATATCCTGCCCACCGACGTCGTTGGCCGGCTCTTCCTGCACACCAACGACAGCGTCGACTCCATCACGAGCACCCCCGAAGGTGCCTTCACCTTCAGCGAGCCGCGCACCTTCGACGGCGGCGTCGAGTACCAGCTCACGGCGGCGTCCAGCGCCTGGGGCCGCGTGCGCGTGAACATCGGCTACGCGAGCGGCAAGACGCAGACGGTGCACTACCGCATCACCAAGCCCGCCCCCGAAGCTGTTGCCGACCTGGGCAGCTTCCTGACCACCGAGCAGTGGTTCGCCGACGAGTCGGACCCCTTCGGCCGCGCCAACTCCATCATCACCTACGACCGCGAGACCAACGCCCCCGTGCTCCAGGACAACCGCGCCTGGATCGCCGGCCTCAGCGACGAGGGCGGCGCCGGCGCCTGGCTCGCGGCCGCGCTGAAGCAGTCGGTCCAACCCGTGGCGGCCGAGGTGGCCAAGCTCGAGACGTTCGTGGCCGACGTCGTCTGGGGCACGCTGCAGATCTCGACCCCCGGCGACACGCAGTACGCCGTGCGCAAGAGCGTCTTCTACTACGACCCGGCCGAGCAGCCCGACTACGAGTACAGCGCCGACATCGGCTGGGACACGTGGTCGGCCTGGAACAAGGAGGCCGCCTACGCCACCGACCGCGCCTACGACTACGTGCACGTCGCCGGCCTGTACTGGGGCCTGTACCGTGCGGGCAGGGCGGCGCCCGACGCGCTGACGCGCAACCTGACCGCCCAGGACTACCTGCTACGCGCCCACGAGACGGTCGCGTCGATGATGCGGACGGGTTCCGGCGGCGGCCACAGCGTGAGCTACTGGGACGTCGGCCTGATGGGCGAGACGGTGTTCGGCCACATCCTGGAGGACCTCAAGGCCGAGGGGCTGACGGAGCAGGCGGATGCGCTGGAGGCCGACATGAAGACGAGGGCGGAGCTGTGGGCGACGCAGGAGGATCCGTTCGGCTCCGAGATGGCCTGGGATAGCACCGGTCAGGAGGGCGTGTACTACTGGACGAAGTGGGTTTTCCTCGTTTTCTTCTTGGGCCATGGCGCAGTGGTTGCGTTCGTAGGAGTCTTGCGTGTGCAGTAGACTGACCGAGATACAGGTACTTCGGCGACACCGCCTCCGCCGACAAGACGGTCAACTCTATCATCGGCTTCATGCCCACCGTCGCCCACTGGGGCTGGAATGGCAACGCCCGTCGGTACTGGGACTTCATGTAAGCCTGCCCCCTCCTCTTCCATCCCCGCTCTTCCTCCCCCCAAATCCTAACCCCCCCTTCTCAACAGCTACGGCGGCAAACTCCAACGTCTGGAGCGGCAAATCCACCACTACGGCTCGGGCCTCAACTCGCTCCCGCTCCTCGCGCAGTACCGCTCCGCGCCCGGGGCGGCGAGCGGCGACGCGTCGGCGTCAGCCTTCTACCTGCTGCGCGTCGGCCACGCGGGCAACCAGGCGGCCCTGTCCAACATCGACGCCGACGGCTTCGCCGCCGCGGCGTTCCACTCGTGGCCCGACACGCTGCGCTGGGACGCCTACAGCGGCGACTACGGGCCCAACTTCCTCGGCCACGCCCTCGGCGGCGCCGCCTTCCTCGCCCAGCGCCACGCCGTCTACGGCTGGACCGCCTTCGGCGCCAACCTGGTGGCTGAGGGCGAGGGCGACGCCGAGACGGTGACGGTGACGCCCAAGGACTCGGGTCGTAGGAGGGTCTACGTGGGCCCGCTGGGCGCGTACGTGCAGCTGGATGCGGGCGTGGTCGACACGTTCACGTACAGCCCGGCGGCGAAGAAGCTGGTCGTGGGCGTGAAGGGGGATGGTGGCTACGGCGAGGTGGCGAGCAAGGCGATTTTGACCTTGGAGCAGAATGCGGAGGTGGAGGGAGTGGGTGCGGTGAATGTCACGACTGAGGGTCTGGAGAGCGCGAAGGGTGGCTGGGTGGTGGATCTGAGCGATGGGGAGGTGCACGAGGTGGAATTTGGTGTTGCGGGTTGAAAGACACGTGTCAGGGTGTTGACGTGAGACGAGATTGAGATGGAAACCTTGTATTCGCTAAACTTGGTCGTATGAATTCGTTATGCTTAATTCTGAGCAACGTGACTGGAAGAGCCCTTCAATCGTAGGCACCAAAGAAAAAGGGAGCCGCACCAGTCCCTCGTCGCTCACTGCAGCGCCGCCCTCACAAACAGACTCAGGCAGATCAAGGTGCTCACCGCCCACACGCCCGACCTGGCAAAGCTCTTCTTCAGATCCGTCGTGTTGAGATACAGCGCGTTGTAGACGAGGCGCAACCCAACGAAGGCCCACGCGCTCGCGCCTAAGGCACCCTCAGGCACGCCAGCCCACTCAGCGCACAGCACGGCCAGGCCAAAAAAGGGCAGGTTCTCGAGGCCATTGCGGTGCGCGGCCTCGGCACGCTCGAAGCGCGCGAGCACCTCAGCCGGAATCGATTTCTGCAGCGTCGCCGACCACGCGGAACCTTTGGAGTTGGCGTTGTCCCAGCGGTCGTTGTTGGCGCTCTTGATGAGGCTGACTGCATGGGCGTGCGGGTACAGCGCGGTGAGCCACATGGCCGGGATGGAGAGGAGGGCGTAGTGAGGCATGGTGGTGGTGTTTATTTTTTCTTTTTTTTTTTGGCCGGATGATGCGGATGCGAGGAATGGAATTAGGGCTCGAATATAGAGCTGCCTGAGGTTTTGTTGAGATGGGGCTGAATTGAGAGAAGCTGATCAGGTGGCTGGAGGGCCGTGGCGAAAATGAAAGCGATTGTCTCTGGTGTCGCGTAAGACGGAGGAAAGTGGAAGTTGCGGAGGAGGGTGGGAGCCTGGACGAGGAAGTCACAGAGTGGGGCTGGCTTGTGCACGGACTAGTCAGCAGCGCTAATCCCTGTGAGGCAAGCGAGGCCACGGTGGATGCAGGAAGGGTCTGAGCCTGTCGACGGCTGGAGCTACCCGCGTGGCTGCAGCGAACCTGATGGGCGTCGGCCAATCTCAGCCCACTCATTCCATCCTCTCGCCTGCCTATGGGTTTGTGGCCCCGCATCCCTTGATCGCATGCGTGTGATCGCCTACTGAGGTAAGTAAGCAATACATTCAGCTGAAAGCTAGCACCACCAGCGAATCCTGGCCGCCTCAAACAATCAAACGGTCCAACAGCCCTACGCACTCGGCATAGCTAATCATGTGTCTGCCTTACACATCATGCATCTCTCCAGCCTACCTATCCGAGAACATGGACGCTTCCTGCCTCTCTAGCAAAGCACGGGTGCCTCTTTCTAGATGCAAACAGCTGTCAGAACTCGGGTCCGGCATCCAATCCTAGCCCCCAGTAGGAGATTGTACTACATCAATCGTGCAATGGCATTCAATTTCAGCCCAGCCGGTCAGCACCAGCGCCAAATCGCCTCCAATCCCCGTATTCTTCCCCGTCAGCCTTGCCGGGAGCTCCAGCTCTTGCGTCAGTTCTAAGTGGCGGTGCATGTTGCTTCTTCCAAGAGCATGTGAAAACCCCTCTGTGCTGCGTATAAAGGCTGACATACATGCACCCATGTTGCTCTCCAGCTAGTCTTCGAAATGGCTTCCAGCGACGTGAAAAAGAGCCGCGCAGAGGGAGTCTCGAGTCTGTTGAATATCGCAGGAAAAGCTGCCGATGATCTGCACAGCCAGACCGGCCGTGTTACCCCCAACCTTAACCTTGTCCGCAATTTCGGCCAGACCCTGTTGGCAAATGGCATCGTTGACGACCGCAAATACCTCGTAAGTTCTATTGCAAAGACGCATTGGCATCATTTCTCACTGCAATTGTTACAGTACGAAGGCGTCATCCAGCTGGCGGCATCACTTCCCAATGACTCGGGCCTTCGAGATGATCTGAGTGGACAATTCATCAAAACGCTCTGGAACGGACTCGAGCATCCACCCATCTCGTATCTCGGAGAGCAATTCAAATACAGGGCTGCAGATGGGAGCTACAACGTGAGTTACTGCACTGCACCGCGCACGCACCTGCAGACTAATCGCAATTCAGAACATCATGTACCCGCAGCTTGGTGCTGCTGGCAGCCATTATGCTCGCAGCGTAGTTGGACAGGAACTGCGATCCGCGATTCTACCTGAGCCGGGTGTGATCTTCGACAGTCTGGCCCCCACCCCCTTCTTGCCCAACCGATACTGACGCCTCCACAGCTCTCCTAAGCCGAGATGGACTTGCACGGGAACACCCCACCAAGATTTCCTCTCATTTGTTCTACTTCGCCACCATCATCATCCATGACATCTTTCGCACCAATGACAGAGATGACACGAAGCTCGTCAGTTCGTCGTACCTCGACCTTGGTCCGCTTTACGGTCACGATCAGGAGATGCAAAACACTGTGCGATCTTTCCAAGATGGCATGCTGAAGCAGGATACATTTGCCGAGCGCCGCCTCCTTGGCCAGCCTCCCGGCGTCTGCGCCCTCATGATCGCCTTCAACCGGTTCCACAATTATGTTGTCAAGGAACTTGCCACCATCAATGAGAACGGACGCTTCACAATGCCGGCTGCCGACAGTTCCGGGTACGAGGAGGCGTTGCGCAAGCGTGACAATGACTTGTTCCAGACGGGACGACTGTAAGATGGTCTGATCATGTGCTCTGTACACTATGCTGACAATGTCTCAACGTAGTATCACTTGCGGCCTCTACGTCAACATCATCCTCAACGACTATCTGCGCACCATCCTCAACCTCAATGACGGTGACCTTGAGTCCAACTGGAGGCTGGATCCCCGCGAGGCGTTCAAAAATGTCTTTGACTCCGAGGGCACGCCCAAGGGTATCGGCAACCAAGTCAGCGCTGAGTTCAACTTCATCTACCGATGGCATTGCGCCACCAGTAACGAAGACCAAGCTTGGCTCGACGGCTTCATGAAAAAGATTTTCGGAAAGGACGTTGACCCCAGTAAGTTGCTCATTTCGGCAATGCGACGTGTCAGTGTTTGCAGTGCTGCGAGAAACACTTCACAACAAGAGCTTCTACTGATCACCATCAGGCACACTCGAAACTGCTGACTTCCGGGCTGGCTTGTATAAATGGTTCCAGCGAACGGTCCCCAAGGATCCCGGCCAATGGACCTTTGGCGACTTGACCAGGGGCGAGGATGGAAGCTTCCCGGATATCGACCTGGTCGAACTGCTCAAGACCGGAACGAACAACGTCGCCGGTGCCTATGGCGCTCGAAACATTCCGCCTGCGCTTAAGGCGATTGAGATTCTCGGAATCGAACAAGGCCGCAGATGGGGTCTTGCGTCCCTGAACGAGTTTCGCGAATTCTTCAACCTGAAACCTTTCGCCACATTCAAGGAGATCAACAGTCAGCCTGGAATTGCTGAGGCTCGTACGTGTCTTTCAATTTAAACCGCGAGGATCGAATGGTAGCTAACACAAGACGCAGTCGAAGCATTGTACGGCGAGCCGAAGAACGTAGAGCTCTATCCGGGACTCATGGTGGAAGAGGCCAAGAAACCGTTCTCTCCGGGATCTGGCCTGTGTCCAGGCTTCACAATCTCGGAGGCTATCCTCTCAGATGCGGTGACGCTCGTGCGTGGAGACAGATTCTATTCTGTCGAGTACGGACCACAGAGTCTGACCAGCTTTGGGTACGTTCATATTGAATTATGTACATTGAGCAGAACTGACACAAACAAGCTTCAAGGAGGCTTCCTCGGATTACGATGTTGCAGGTGGCGGTGTGATATACAAGCTTCTCATGAGGGCTTTCCCTGGCTGGTATCGCGCTAATAGTGTATATGCGCTCTACCCATTCAACACGCCCGAAAGGACCAGGGAAATCTTCGCTAAAAAGTCGCCTCACGACATCGAGCTGAACTACGATCCGCCCATATTTGTTGGACCTCCGGTTCCAGTCATCACGTGGAAGGGCGTCGTCGATGTTCTTCACGATCAGCAGCGCTTCAAAGTCCCATGTAAGATATTTTCACTAGAGATGTGTTCTCTATCACTGACACATGTTTACAGGGGGCGAGCACACCTACCAGCTCACCGGGCATGATTACATGCTTTCTGGTGACAAACCCTCCAACACCGCGCAGCGGAGGGAAGTCCAAGAAGCCATGTACAGGCCTGCTGACACTCTTGTAGAAGTGCGAAAATTCTACGAATCCGTGACGCAGGACTTGATCCGTAAGAACAAGCGCAGGTTGGGTAATGTGTACCAAATCGACATCGTCAAGGAGTAAGTTCGATTCCGGTAATTCCCGTGCCCCGTCACTAAGCATTTTGAAGCATTGGAAACCTCGCGCATGCCATCTTCACTGCCAAATACTTCGACATCCCTCTCCGTGACGATGGTTCGACCAACACGAAGAGCGGCTACACGGCCAAGGAGATGTACGATGTGCTCGCCCACCTGTTTGAGTACGTCTTCCTGGATTTGGACACAGCCAAGTCGTACAAGCACCGTGTCGTCGCCTCGCGCGATACGAAGCAGCTGGCCGAGGTGATGCGCAAGGGGGTAGAGGCTGCGAACAGGTCGCCTGGCTTGTTCCAGATGCTTATGGACTTCCTCACGCCGACAAGTGGACCACCGCTGCCTGGTTTCGGCAAAGAGCTTGTGTCCCGGCTCCTCGAGCGGGGCAAGTCGGTCGAAGATATTGTCTGGGAGCTCATCCCTACGCAGGCGGCAGCGGCAGCGACGCAAGGCCAAGCGGTAACATTCTCCCCCATTGCATGAGGAATACAGCTCACTGACCTCTCTGTCTCGCAGTGGGCCCAACTGATCGACGTCTACATGTCGGATGAGTACAAGCACCACTGGCCCGACATCGTTGAGCTGGCCAAGTCCGACTCGCCCGACGCCTTCGAGAAGCTTAAGAAATACGCCTTGGAAGGGCAAGTTTCCTGTTGCTACTCCTCTTTCAGCCCACACTAACACGTCTCAGATTCCGCCTCTTCCCCGCCGCCTCGGGCGTCCTCCGCGTCAACCCCAGCGCCACCACCATCCCGTCACCCGACCCGTCGACGTCGCCCGACGCGACGATGCCGCTGCCCGCCAACTCGCAGATCTTCCTCGACTTCATCACGGCGTCGCTCGATCCGACCAAGTTCCCGGACCCGACGGCGATCCGGCTCGACCGCCCGGAGGAGGCGTACATCCACCACGGGTGGGGCCCGCACGCGTGCCTGGGCCGGCCCATCGTCACGACGGCCGGCGCCGCCATGCTGCGCGTCTTCGCGCGCGAGTGCCCCGGCGCCCGCCGTGCCCCCGGCGCCCAGGGCCAGATGCAGCGCAAGCTATTCAACGGCGCCTTCCCCGTCTTCCTCGCCGAGGATGGCGGCAGTTGGGAGAGCTTCCCCGTGCAGAAGAAGGTCGTGTTCGATGCCGATGTGCCCGCCGTCGCAAATGGCCATGTGGGGAGGAACGGCGCGCCGGTCGGTAATGGGCATGTTGGTGCGGCGAGGGGCTGAGAGGAGGTAATCGGCTGCTGAGGCTTTTCGGGTTTGGCTTGGGGAAAGTTGTTGGTTTGGCGTCTTCATCCCTACATATTACTTCACTGCTCTCCTCTTCTTCACCCTGGATAATGTTGTATTGCAAATTGTATACGCTCATTCTTCGGTCGTGCCTCATGAATAGTCATACAGACCTGTGAGTACCTAAGTGTTTCCCCTCGCCCGTCTTCCCGTGGTGCCCTCTTCAGGGGTAGTCGCGAACACTTCCACAGTCCCGCGACTTCCCTGCCATATCCACCCTCCAGCCGTGATACTCAGCCTGCCCTTTCAAATCTCAATTTCCTCCTCCCGCCTCCTCACCATCAGCTTCGCCTCGGGGTTGACGAACTTCTCGTGGGCCCAGCGCTTGATGTCGGGCGCGGGCGGTTGGCCGTCGGGCAGGCGCCAGTCGTACTTCATCAGCAGGAAGATGAGCAGCACCTTGATCTCGTTGGCGGCGAAGAAGCGGCCGGGGCAGGCGTGCGAGCCGTGGCCGAAGCCGAGGTGCTCGGCGCTCGTCGTGGCCAGCTGCCACCGGTTCTCCTGGCCGGGGCGCGCGCGCATCTCGACGAAGCGGCGCCCGTTGAAGACGTGCGGGTCGGCGAAGACTTGCGGGTCCATGGCCGTGTCGGTGCTGACCATGAGCATGGCGTTTTTGGGGATGACGGTGCCGTCCGAGAGGGTGAAGGTCTCTTTGGCTCGGCGGGTGATGGTTGCTGAGGATTCCAAAGTCAGTGACACCGTGTTTGGGACCAGTGAGGAATACAGAGACGCGCGTGCTTGGATCGAAAAGACGTACCTCTGACCTCGTGCTGCAGCCGCTGCGTCTCCTTGATGAAGCTGTCCATCAGCCTCAACTTCTGCAGCGCCGCCTTCCTCCACCCCGTCTCGCCCAGCACCTCGACAATCTCCTCGCGCAGCGGCTCGACGTACTCGGGATACGCGCACAAGTTCAGCATGCACAGCGTCGTCAGCTCGGTCGTCGTGAAGGTGGCCGCCACGGCGAAGGCGAGCTGGCCGTAGGCGATGTCGAACGGGCGGCCCCTGGCGCTCTCGTCCAGCCAGCCCACGGCGTCGGCCACCTTGGCGACGCCCTTCTCGCCGCGCTCGCGCGCCAGGCGGTTGCGCTCGCGGCGCGCCGCCACGATGGGGTGCACGATGCGGCACGCCGCGGCCGACTCGGCGCGCAGG
>RHKH01000277.1:0-19167 GCA_009829795.1 Lasiodiplodia gonubiensis | reverse complement strand
GGCGGCGCGTACCAGCGCGGCGTGCCGGTCGTCGTCGTCGTGACCGGCGTCGACGTCGTCGGGTGCCGGCGGCGGCGGCGGCGGCGGCGCGACGGCTGTGTAGAGGTAGAGGAGCGCGGCCTGGCGGTACGCCTGCGCGGCGAGCCGTGTGTGCGAGTTGGCGGCTGACGGCGGCGGCGGCGGCGGCGTCCACTCGAGCAGCTGCCGGTGCAGGGATGCGTAGCGGGCCACCGTGCCGGCCGACAGCAGCGGTCCGCCGTCCTGCACGACTTCGCGGCCGAGGTCGAAGATCTGCGGGAGCAGCAGCAGGATGCCGAGCCAGCAGCCGCACAGGTTGCCGCAGTAGCCGGACGCGGCGAGGAGGGCGGCGTGGGCGGTGAGCTGGGGGAAGAGGAGCAGCGGCGCCGCGGCGCTGGCGTCGAGCGAGATGAGGCTGACGGCGGCCGTGTAGAAATAGTACTCGACCAGGAAGTCGCCGAGGGCGGCGCTGTGCTGCGTGGCGCTGTCGAGGCATTGGAGCAGCAGCGTCGGGCAGGCGACGAGGTGGTTAAAGAGGGTGCCGGTGACGTCGCCGCGCGCCGTCTGTTGGAGGTTAGCCATGGCGGCTGTGAGACGCGGCGGCGACTTACTTCAGTGTAGCACATGATGAGGGTTCCGAGCGCCAGAGGGAAGGCATCGGTTTCGTCGTTGACGACGTACTTGTTGATGCTGTGTTGGAAGCACTGGATCGACTCGGCGTACAGCAGGCTCGACACTGCTACGCCGTCATCAACCGACTGAGCCGCACGGTGCGAGGCGCTCTGGCCTAGGATTAGCTGTAGGATCAAGTCGCTCGAGAAGGCAGCCGGGATAAGCTGGACGATGAAAGGGTTTGTGGCATGGAATCCATTCGACATGCTCTCGGCGGTGCGGTGCAGGTAGTATTCAAGTAGCCCTGATTTTGCCCCGTTCAGGTCGTGTCCACCCAGCCGCAGCGCCGGACTTGCCGGGACGCAGGCAATGTCAAGAGCCGCGTTTTCATCCAGCACTGCGTCCGGTGCCCCGTTGCTGTCGTCGGGCGACGACTCGGCGGACCATGTCCCAGACGGTGGTTCAGTCAGCTGCGCCTCTGGCGGCCGATGCCTGCGTCTGGAACGGCCAGCAGCCGTGTCCTTCGAAGGCCATTTGCAGACGAAGCCATTGCGCTCGCACGCCCGGCAAACCGGCCTGAGCTCGTCGCACTTCTTCTTCCGAACTCGGCACTTCATGCAGCCTGTTCTGACCCGCACGATCCTTTGCACACGCGCAGACTCCGGCGAAGACATGACCGCGACATTGACTGGTCCGAGGCGGCGACGGCAGTGGCGAAGACGGTGGACGTGGGGTTGAGTGGGGTGGGCGGTCCGGAACTCCCCCGCCGCTTGATGCTAATCTGTAGACTAGCAATTGTGCGTATCTTACTGCTACAGGGGCCAGTGCCTGGTCCACAAATTCTGGGGCAGCAATAATAACGTGAGTGTCAAGTCAACGGATGCATTGAAAGGCAGGAGTAAACGCGTGCATCTGAGGCGCGGTTCGGCGACGGAGCGCGGACCGAGCGGTCCGCGCTGTCTAAAGAAGAGCCGAAAGTGAACCGCGCTATCTCACAGCTCACGTGACTCGCCGATGCATTTGAGATAGGTTTATCTTGCAGCCCCCCTGTTGGGGACTTTTACGTCATCTTTTATTGTCACTATGGCCGATCCTGGCCGACTGATTGATTCGACACTGAATTCCTTTCTGGCACAATATCCTGTATCTGGAGGAAATATAACCTACGTCGGTGTCGTGCAAGTCATTTTAGCTATAATTGTCATTCTTGTTTGGCATGTCAAGGCAAAAAAGACCTATAAGCGCAGCAGTCTTACTCGAGTGCACATGAGTGTGGAGAGAGGGGATCAAGGAATCAAATTCAGAAGCATTGTCTCATCTTAAGGAACAAAAGGTAATCTATTGCATCCGATTCTTATACCGCAGCTAAAAGGCTCACTTGGCCTCCAATACGGAAAAGGCAACAGGTGAAAGTAAGAGCTAATGCTATAATTGCATGGCCTCAAGGTCTATACTCTTTAAACAATATGACCCTTTAATGCTTTCTGACTAGGTTGTTGTATTTCGTAACTGGAGCAGCCAACCTTCGTCGCATTGCACAACCTAGAGAAAAGGTCATTTATGTATCTGTACACTCTTCCACACAACATTGTTAGACCTATATCGTACAAATCACACGTGCGAGAGTTATATTGCGTCACAATTAATTATAGGGGTTATTATCAAACACGACCTTTTTCGCGCCGAACGGACCGAACCCAACCTCTCCCGCCAATGATAAATCAGGCAACATGCAAGGGGCTGTGCTTTTCGGGCAGGAAGATATGTAGGACCCGTGGCTTTCTATGAAAGAGCACATCCACTTTACCGGTGAAGGGGAAAATTCCGTGCGCGTAGCGTATCATGAGACACGGGGGAGCAAAAGCTATCGCAGCCATGTTCTGCGAGATATACAGCACCTTCGCGCATAGAATGCTAGCAGGAAGCCGCATACGGGAGCCCATGCTGGAGCCAGTTATATGATAGGTTAGGATCGGGGTTTTGTGCTCGTTTGGGTGGTATGGTAGGATAGAGTTACGATTTTCCTCGAAAAAAGCAACTTCGCGCTTTGCAGTCATCGGAAGCATATCAACGCAGAGTTGTATTGCATACTGCATGTATCTAAGAGGAGGAGTGTAAAGTATCTGTGGTACTGCTCAGCTGCGCCATCTCTCTTTGAATTCTCGTAGGCTGCGGATGTGGCGTTTCCGAGGTAACCCTCAGTAAGTCCGGCTGAATGACAGCTGAGCTGAGTTAGATAGTTACACAATACGAAGAGAAAGATGGCTTTAAGAACACTGTATATATAAGTATTCAATGAGAATGTCAAATAGGATAACAACTTCACCTTTTGTTCTTTGAGGAAAGGGAGGAAGTTCTTTTTTCCTGATTCGCGCAATGGCGACAGCCCACAGCTCAGGTATCGCGGAAGACATTGCCTCTGATGCAAAGAAGCCTAGCGTTTCTCTCGACCCTTCTGGCAAGATCCATCAATCAGTCGCAAGATCTGAGACGCTCGATCACAGAGATAACTTGGACATTGCCAACAACGATTCCGATGATGATGCGGCGGCTGTAGAGCACGGACAGAGGCTCGATGACATACCAGAGGCACACAATGGAGCGATGGAACCTTCGGGACACCCCACGGACAAACCGAATGGAGCAAGTCAGCATGAGGATGAGGATCGAGCCAGCATTGTCGACGGCCCACTCGAGAAGATACCAATGGTGCAATACAGAGGGTTTGCATCCCGTTTGACGGCGAAGCAACGGATCCAAGAAGTCAGGTTCCTCACAAGCCAAATCGAATCTCTTGAGCTACAGAGAGATACCCTAGAAGATCTTTCCAGCGACGACGAAGCCGATTCTGAGAGTGAAACCGACAATGCCGAGCGCCCACGTGCCATTCCAGGCACCAAACGAGTGGATTGGCACGACTTCAAAACCAGGCACTGGTGCTCGTGCTTGATGTTCACCAAATGGGCCACCGAGGCAAGAGTTCACAGGAGACCGCACGCCATTGAAGTTCTGGTCGGTAAAGCGAGGTATTATTGGGAGGTTAGGCGCAGTCAATGGATGCAGGATCCGGCATGGATTGAGGAACGGAACCTCAGAGAAGAACACGATGACATTCCAATTGGAAAGCTTCCACAGGTTTCGGAGCGTATCAGGATCAATTCTCGGCCCATACTGGCCTTTTTGGCCAGTTTGACCGATTCGTCGGATGATAAATGTTCCAGAGTCATGCTCAGGCCTTACAAACTTCTAATTCGTCACGAAAAAGCTATCCGCCAAAAGTACCAAGAGTTGAAACAGAATTGGGGGTCGCATACGAATGCCGCTGAAGATCAAGCATCTGCTGGCCCTGGCAACAACTCAGAGCGAGGCCCAACGCCCGCTCAACAACAGATTCACCCGGAACCCAAAAACGATGATTCGAAGATTCAAAACACAACAGCCTCTGCCGCACATGTTGAAGAATCCTCTCTCGAGAAAGAAGACGCCATGGTTGATGAGACCTCTTCAGATACTGAAGCCAAAGGCGAAACGACTACACGCGAGAATGGAGACGAACAAGAAGCTCCGATCTTGGATAGCTTCGAAGCGTACACAGATTTCAAATGTCTTGTCAACTTCATTGATGAGGACATAGTGCCCGTTACGGAGGCTTATCGCAACAGGGCATCCAGCACTGCTCCGTTTCACGACCTGTGGCACCTTTTCAAACCTGGAGATCACGTTCTAGTCAAGGATACGCAAGTCGCTGTGCAGAGATTCTACCGTGCAGCTAGGTTTCCTCAAAGCGTGGAGAAGAACCAAGTCTACAGAGTTTTCCACGTAACCGGCGGCCGGCCTTATTTAAGAGGAGCACTCTATGAGGACAAATTTTCTTCCCCGAAGGTATCGTCCTCATTTACTATCAGCGCCTACCGAATAGCATTTGATGGTACGACATTCGGAACCGTGCACGGGCAATTTCACATTTCACCTTTCAAGGGGGAAAAAGAAATCACAAGCCTCGGTGTATTTCCTTTACGGTTTGATCCGAACAGCGATAGCATTGAATTCGAACTGGTGGCATCTGGAAAAAAGTTCTTGGAGCTCACAATACCGAGGCATCTCATGTACCGAGGCATGACCGCAATCACGAAACATGACGGCGAATTGTGTCCGGAAACGGCGAGGGCCATGGAAGAGATCAATGGTCAAGTCGTGGTGAACTTCAAAGAAGCACGACAAGAGAACCTCGAATGGATTACATCCCATTCAAAGCCGCAACCTATCGACGGGGAGGATCACGAGTTCATCGAAGACTATGAAAACACAGTCTGGGAAAACGAAAATGAAAGAGATTTGGTCTGTATGCACAACGACGTATTCTTCGAGGATCATACAGTTGACAAAGTCTATTCTGGTGAGCACGTCTCAAAGAATCCTTTTCTTTCAAGCTACCAGGATCTCCGGAGAATTTGGACGGCAACAATTTCGAAGAGGGAGATCTAGTCTTGCTACCGAAAACAGTTTGTGGGTTCGTCCTTCAACGCCGAACATTTGCCCTGCTCAATCTTGATGGTCTGGAGCTTGTTGGAGCTCAGACTCAAGGTTGGGATGACTTGAAGCTTCTTCCAGGTCATAAGGAGATGATTCTGGCTCACGCTTCCGAGACAAAGGAGAGAAAGGCCGTCGACGTAAGGAGGGGTATGACCTTGTGAGGGAAAAGGGACAAGGTCTCATCATGCTCCTTCACGGCTTTCCTGGAGTTGGGAAGACGTCAACGGCGGAGTGAATCGCAGCAAAAATCCAACGGCCTTTGTACCCTATCACCTGCGGAGATCTTGGCACCAATGTGGAAACGGTTGACAAGCGTCTTGAGCAGATTTTTTCCAAAGCTCAGAAATGGGATTGCGTTCTCCTTCTTGACGAAGCGGACAACCAAGCTCCTCCCCCTTGCACCTCGCCACTAGACCTTCGCCGTCGCTCCTTTCAAAGCCACATGCTTATCGAAATTCACCCAGTCCCCCTCCTTCTCCCTCGCCGCGAACTTCCCAGCCAGCACCGTGACTCGCACATCCGCCAACACCTCCTTCGGCACCTCGGCACCGGAATCCAGCACCGCCACCCACCGCAAGTGCTCCTGCAGGTACTCGTCCACCCTACGCTCGTACGCGTCCGCCTCCTCGCCCGGATATGGCGGGCGCCGGAAGCGGACGGCGCGCAGGATCGGCACCTGCGCGCGCGACAGCGTCTTCGCGGCCGCCTGCTTGGCGCACTCGGCGCAGCGGACGGCACCGCCAGTGCCGTCGGGGCCCTTGATGGGCGAGGAGAAGGTGTGGATGCTGCCGACGCGGTCGTCGCCGAGGAAGAAGCGGAGCGTGTACCGAAGGCCGCCGAGGGCGAAGCTAAGGGGAGGGAGGGTCTGTCAGCGAATTATGCGTGGGATAGATGGGGTGGAGTGGGGAGACGCACCGGTTGTAGACGACGTTGACGATGAAATCCACCCCCTCGGCGCCCTGTGGGTCGTCGATGGCGGGTAGCAACTCGCCGTACAAGCCGTTGATGCGCTGGGCAAGTTTCGAGTCGTCCGAAAGCGCCTCCCTGAGGCGTTCCTCGATGTCGCGCGTTGGGTCCGTGTCCTGGATGACGATGTCGTCGTATGTGTAGTTCAAGCCGCTCAGAGTTCGGACCTTGTTGGAGTCGTAGAACTCGGCAGGATTCTCCGGCCTGCGGAAGGGCCGTAAGAGCGCCTCGGCGTTGTCGTCGCCGTCTTTTTCTTCGTTGAACCACTTGTCACGATTGTTCTCTATCACCTGCCAGAGGTAGATGAGACGGTCGACGTTGCAGTGGTGCAGCCAGAAGACGGGGTCGAAGGCGGCCACGGGTACGGAGGACATGTGGCCGGCGCCACCGGCTTTGGTAGCGTCGGAGCCACCGATCCAGTTCTAAATCGACCAGATCTGCGTCAGCGCGTGGTGTGTAAGAGGAAAGATGGTCTTACGTGGAGATTGTTGTGGATGGCTTCTAGAGACATGTATTCCTTGGCGTCTGTTTCCTTGTCTTCTTTGTGTTTGTCTTTCTCGTCCTCGTACTTGGTGGAGATGAACTGCTCCCAAGTGGCGTTGTAGTTGGGGTTGAGCAGGCGCTGAACGGCGTCTTTGATGGTGTCGTGCTCCTGTAAGGGGCTCGTTTTACTAGGCCACTCGGGGTGTTCAAGGGCCGCGTCGACTTGATCAACGTTGGTGACGCCCTCGACCCAGGCACTTTTATCGTTGTACCAGGAAATGCCATGTCGGCTCGTGCCCTTGCACAGGTCGAACTGTTCATCGCCGTTAGCATTATCGGCCGCAAAAGAGTGTAGGGGGCACACACTGGAAGGCCATCGGCGGGGTCGATGCGATAGTTGCCGTAGGACTCGTCGCCCATGGCATGACCGTCAGGCATCCTAAATCTGTACATGGGGTTGGGCACGTTCATCATTT
Organism: Lasiodiplodia gonubiensis; assembly: GCA_009829795.1. Taxonomy (NCBI): domain Eukaryota; kingdom Fungi; phylum Ascomycota; class Dothideomycetes; order Botryosphaeriales; family Botryosphaeriaceae; genus Lasiodiplodia; species Lasiodiplodia gonubiensis. The sequence goes on along the minus strand of RHKH01000277.1, from coordinate 12,079 downwards.
CGAATTTCTTGGTTACGCCATTCCAGCGGGAGACAATGGTGATGTTCTTCATCGACACCAACTTGGGAAGATGTGTGTCGAGCGCCCAGTCCCAGTACGGCAGACGCCAGCGGACGACTGCAGCTTCCCACAAAGCTTTATCTCGTTCGTCCTGGAACTCCATGGCCTCGAATTTCTCCCTCATCAGGTCGCTGACTCTCCGCTGCGTCTACTGTCAACACGCCTGTCCATTTCACCTGGAGCTAATACATACCTCAAACAACATCATGTACACACGGTGCCACGTCCCAAACCTGTACTGGTTGTGCATGCAGTAGAAACCTCCTTCGCCAGCCTTGATCTTGTCGGCCATGTCCGGGTCGTTTCGGGGGATCGGATCGTGCCCCATGTTCCACGAGACATTTGCCGGAAAGCCGTGGATGCCGGCGATGCGGAAGTAGGACAGCTGGTCGTGCGGCCCAAGACTTTGGAAGGTCGTCATGGCTCGGATGAACAGCGACAGCTCGAGCATGGCATCGCCCCCCTTTTCAGCTTCCTGAAACCATTCTTCGACATTTCGGCGTGAGGGGAGGTCATTGGGAATCAGTGGGATAGGAGAGATGGGCACGGGACCGTTGGGATCAACGTATTCATTGCCGCGGCCATGGAGGTTGCCGTGATGGTTGCTGTGATGGTTGCTGTGATGGTTGCTGTGATGGTTGCCGTGATGGTTGCCGTGGTGGTTACCGTGGCCGTTGCGGATGGCGTGGTCTAGCTGGGAACTCATGGTGGTGGGGATCTAACAGTAGAGTCTTGTCTTGAGTACTGATAAAAGCTAAGCTTTCTTGAATAGAAGCGTTGAAGGTATGATTCCTGGGAGCAGGCGCTGATGGCTCATATTTATGTGGTTTCTCGATCTATTCCGCCCCTCTCTGCCATGTACTCAATTGCAGTTAGCTGACGAAAAGCGTCGAATATTATTCCGAGCATCCTTGCGAGAACAAAGGTGCTTGTCAAGCTCATCGCAGAATGAATCCTAGAATGGTAACTGCTTGGTAACCCACCGCGTCATTTCAATTTGAGCACAGTCCTGCAGCGGGTGAAGCTGTCCCGCCAGATCCTGGCATTGTAGGGCTCTAAGCTGCAGCTGGCTACTCGCGACATGTCAAAACGCAGTATGTCCCACGGCTTGTAAGCGCTTATCCCCATCAGAAGTAAACATCCGCACCATGCTACCATTTTTGATCTATGAACGGTGTTGAACGGTGGCATGAGCCGAGGATGCTCCAAATGCATACCGATGACGTCCAGGAAAAGGCAGGGACAACGCCGGATAAGAAACTCGTGCGATGGCCCCACTTGCAACCACAGCTGTTCCGTTTTGTAATGACGTATTGTGCGGCTTCTGGCAGCTTATTACTTCTTTTTCCCGTAGGGCGGGGGACACAACGTTGGTACGCAAGAGAATGGCAGCATGGCGACCGATCATTCGTTCACAGATCCCGAAGTGCACCCGCCGATCACTCATGCGTAGCTCTCAGCTGAACCAATGCGGCGGGGATCTTGTGTAACGTTTCTCAATCTCGTCTATTTTGTTACCCTATTCTGATAAAGATTCGCGGGACATAACGCCCGATTTGGTCGTGTATGCAGAAACCGGCATATCCCTTACCCCGTCTTCTCGGAAGCTTCACTTTCCGCATTCGTACCATCCTTCTACCCCTTGTCGCCTTTCAGGCTCCTGCACTCGATCTTCAATCTATTAAGAATAGTCAGACAGGACAAGACTACACAACCAAAGAATAACTGCATGAGCGCATGATTGTACGCCTCCAGCACTGCCGTTGCAGCCGTTGATCCGTATTTCTCCATGACCAGTGCCTCCAGGCCGGACGCGCCATTGTCAACTACGCCGTCGGCGTCAAAGCCCGGGGTCCTGCTCTTCAGCTCTGAGCGAGCAGCAGGATGAAGGTACCGAGCAGGATGTCGGCACCCTAAAAGACTTATTATGTGAGCGGCATCTGCATGCAGAGCCCGGAATCGAAGTCGAGCATGACTAGAGAAGCAGCCCTTGTCGATGGAATTTTCGAGTCAGCTTTTTGTTTCTGCGATATTGGAGGGAAGTGGTGGGATTCTAGCTTGCCAGTAACGATCGATGTCTCGAGGGTGCAGGCGTACATAATCTCTACAGCAGCGGAGACAAGCGATGTGCTCAATATTACATGCGGAACATAGTACCTAATTTCAGTCACCTCAAGCTCGCGGAAGGTCAGTTACCAGCCGGTGAAGAGGTTTTGACGCTGGGGTAAGGTGGGACATACTAAGATACCCGAAAGCAGCGAAGCCACGGACATGGAGACCGACGAAGCCAGAAAATAAATTCCTGACTGCTGTGCGACTGCATTTTTAGCAGCCTGGAACAGGATTGAGGCGGAGTAGGCGACGAGGAAGATGACTTGATTTGCGAAGGTGAACGATGGGCCGGCCGTACCAGGCCACGTCTTCGAGAGAATTCAGCTCATTTGTGATCTTATTGTGACATGCAGTGTTAGAGGAAGACTTTAAATGTACAAGGGAAGGTAACCAAGAGGGGCTTACGAGTCCTAGACAGAAGACTGCAAGAATCAAGCCACCGATGAGGCTTACTAGGCGGAAACCTTGGACGTATTGTGTGGTATCATATGACTCGGTTCCACTGGCGCTTTTGGTGCTCCGCGGCTATTGGGTTGCATGAGATTCCTTGCATTTGCTATCAAGGTCATGGCCGGTTCCTGAAGCTGTTACAGGATGAGTTGGTACCATGTGTGGATATTCCGAAGGTATGCATTTTCTCGCCACTCGACAGCTGTTATGATATCGACTATCGAAAACGGACATCAGATTGCTATCCGGGAAAGTAGATCTGCAAGAGTTGTGCTTTTTCGGTTCGGCGGCGGTGCTTTAATTGGCGGGGCGTTGGCGCTTTTTCATTAGACCCACATACCCGGGAGGCTCTTTTGACCCCGCTCCGCAACGTATGCCCCTCCTGCCACCGATCCTGAATTTTTCCGTCATTACACACCCGGCGTCACCCCACTGACAGCCCCTCAAGACGCGAGGCATTGGCCCCGATCACCACAGCTCCTGCGGGCCGAGTCAGGCTGCAATACCGGAGCTTTGCCGTACTGAGAAGCCCAGGGCTTGGGAGCCCTGTTCTCGGGCCGAGGCAAAATACTAATACAGGTGACGGGTCCGAGGCGTAGATCCGCCGGAGGTTGGCTTTCTGCCGAGTTTTGTAAAATGCTACCGACACGCCTTCAGATGTGCAAATAACAGGCCTACATGCATACGGCTGCAGTCAAGTCCTAAAAGGAAGTGTGGGATGGTGACGTGTGTGACACGCAAGTTTGGTCTCTACGCGAAGCACGTAGCCAATAAACAAATGCTAATCGTAGAGCTGTGCTGGGTGTACCTATTCTACGTTGCATCCATGTGAGTTTTCAAATGAGCGTCCGCTAATACAGTGCTTGTATTTCTTACCGCAATCTCTCCACTCTGCTTGCTAAGCCGTGTCGATTGGAGCATCCGCCTTACTGTAATGTTTATTGGAGGCAATTGTTGTAGGATTAAGAAACCTAGCCTCATTAATGACGCAGCTAATGCGAAGACAAGAAATCGAAATCAAAGTATGTCTGGCAAAGAAATAATTTTACTGACAACAGACCATTTGCACCGTTCATATTGTGGCAATTTCTACTATTGAAAAAGCCTTGCATGCATCCTTGGATCATTTACCAGGGTCTCCAAAGTTGAACCGTGGGTCAGCACCAATTTAGCTGAAACGAGTAGCTACTAATACCGTTAGGTTTAGTCAGCAACCACTGCGCTGCTATTCGCATTTACCTATTTGAGCCTGCGATTTATGCAAACGCGAGCGACAATCTTAGAACCTCGCACCTGGAGCCACGTATGCTATGGGAGTATCCGAAGAGTGCCGGGCATCCCTCAACGTATTCCTCCTCACCTCAGTGGAGACGTATCCGTTACTAACACTCATTCGATACTTCGTCTTGCTTTTGCGATCCTCAAATCTGGAAGGCTGCTGTGCGTGGCTGAGCTTGGTTGGGACCTGGAAACGGTGAGGAGACGTCCACGTCTAAGACATACCTGAACGTTGAGCAACCTCTCCAATGCTCAACCAGCTATTTCGGGAATCCGAGAGAGAATCCGAGATGTAGAATTCTTCGCGACAGCCTCCTTTTTCTTTTCTTCTTTCCGAGTAAGCGGAAAGGTTTAGGTTCACCTAGGCATGGTACCTACTTGAAGTACATGCTCCTGGTGCGACGGACTTGAGCTGAATGTCGATAGATCCGGGATTGTTCAGGGCGACGACCTGGATTTTGAGTTCTGGTAGCGACTATTAGATCTGACCTATAGGTCTGATTAACGTTTCTTATTAGAAGAATGCCGAAAGTTTATACACCTGGGAATGCCGAAAGTCTATGCACTCGGAGGAATGCCGAAAGTTTATGCACCGAAATAGCAATGTCAGCCTCACCGCGAAAAAAGGAGGACCCACAGATTTTCGATCCAACCGGTGATTGAATGGCAGAAACCAAAGATTTTCGATCCCACCGGTAGCTACATGGCGATCACAAAAGCGGCCACGATTTTCCCCACATAATCCAACGCCGGCGGGCCGAGCGGGAGCGGGGAAATTCTTGTCGCTTTTCTTTCCTCCCCGCAGTGCGCGTCCTCGTTCACCCATCGTCAACAACCAACGATGCACTACCCCCGAACCGCCGCCCGAGATGGCATGAGGATCACGCCAGCATGTTTCACCGTACGAAAGCCGCACAAACCTTGAGCAGAAAGGCTGGAGTATACCCTCCTCCCGCGGAAGCAGGGCCGACGAGAGACGGCGCCGAGCAAACTGCCACGACAGAGCTGAGTGTGGCCCAAAACATGGATCGGGGGGATAGCAAAAGAGCGACCATCAGCCTCGATTGGAATTGCCGACGGACCGCACCAAACGCTAAAAAGGTGTGTCTGGATCAGAAGCCAAAGAAGAGATCGGCGTCACGGTCCAGGTGGTCTGATCGGCTCGTTGGGCGCATTGGGTCCTGAGCGCTGGCGCAATCGTCATGTACAATGCAAGAATAGTGGTGACACCCACACCCCCATCATCCCCAGGAAGCCGGCGTCGGACGTACCAAAGGCCTGGGCATTGGTCGGGGTGAAAAGTATTGACTCGGCTAAGGGGTAGGGAAACTTGGCGGCGGACACGTGAGACACGGGCAATATTACGAACAAACAAAGTGCGGTGTGATGAACCTTTTTCTCTTTTGGCTTTACGAGCAGCAGTCGGACGATGCGCGTCAGCCTGTAGACGTAATGCGGCAGCCTGTAGGACCATCCGACGGACCGTCGTGGACGAGGGATTGGAGTAGCCAGTTTAATAGGCACCGTTGGGTTGGGACGGACTTGCGGGGGCAGATAAATTGCCTCGTTTCTTTCTACGGTCACATGCGGTGAAGGCGTGCTGGCCATTCAGCGGGTTCGGTGTACGCCTCGTCGATATAGTATTTACTAGCACGGCAATAGCACCGCCCCATTGCGTGCAGACGAAGCATAACGCCAGTATTTTTGGAGCGGTGCTCGTGATCTTCAGGGACCGGCTGCGACAATAGTGCAGACTGGATACGACAGATCTGCAGTTTTCAGCGCAACCTTGAGTATAGAGGTGCCGATGCTAAGCTCCCGGCGTCTGCCGCCAGGCACTCTGCAAGGCCTGGTCTGGGGAGCGGGCATGGCAGCTATATTTGGGTGTGGCGCCGAAATCCTGCCATCCCACCGGAAGGGAGCCAGGAACAGCAAAGATCGACGGGTGTCAGCTTGACCCCTCCCTCAGGACTTGCGGCACTGCTTGGGGAATTGGTTAGATTCTCAGGGCCCCCGGGTAAAGCCACAGGTTCGGGCAGTCTTCTCGAAGCCACGCGTTGATCAGCGTTTTGAGTTTGGTGCATATCTGGGAGATGTGCCGCGCAGGAGCCGGGGCATCGCGTTAGTGCTTGGCCCTGCGGGGAAAGCTGCTCGTCGCGTGGAGCGCCTCCGGCCGGGGCTGGGACCTCTTTACAGCTACTCACTCCAGCGAGTCATCCCGCCCCTCTTATATACTTGAACGCCATGAGAGCCGCCTCGCAGTCCACACCCTGTCGCCATGGCTCAAACTCCCCTCTCGCAGCGCCGCTACTCGACCGAGAGCACGCAGTCGCACATTAGCATCCCGTCCCCGTCGACGCCGGCGTCGGAGCGTCACCAATGCAGCCAGTGTCCCAGCAGCTTCCTGCGCCTCGAGCACCTCAAGCGCCACGAGCGCGACCACTGGGACAGCAAGCCCTACACATGCAGCCTCTGCGGCAAGGGCTTCACACGAAGGTAACCCAGCCAAAACCAATCCCTGGCTGTTGCCGGCAGATATGCTCACCGTGTGTCCTTCGGTAACCAATTTAAAGCGACACCTTGAAGCGCCACGAACACGTCCATGCCGCGGTATCTTCGGACGGCGAGAATGGTCCGTCATCGGTCTCCACCAGGTCTCACCGCGGCCGCCACTTCCGCGCGTGCCACAACTGCGCCCAGGCCCGCGCGCGCTGCTCGGGCGAAGACGTCTGTTCGCGATGTCTGTCTAAAGCGCTGATGTGCGAGTATCCCAAAAAGCGGCGGCGCAGCCTTCAGTCGTCACCCACACGCAATGCCTTCGCCGCTCAAGATCCGGCGTGGAGCATCGGCGAGCTCACGCTGCACACAAACACCAACTCGCCGACGGGTTCACACGTGATGATTGACAATGATAACCTGTCGTGCTACTCGTCCAGCAGCGAGACGTTTCCCCATCACCACCACATGTCCAGCTATAGCCTGAGCAGCCACGACCTCTCGAATCTGTCCCCGCTCGAAATCAACTACGAACAGCTCTCCCCGCTCGTCGACCCGGACAACGGCGGGTTGATATCTCCCGACATCGACACCTTCGACCTAGGCCAACCCTTCCCGCCGCAACCTCCGCCCCAGCCGCATCATCACCACCAACTGACCATGGGAATGGGCTCGGTCATGCCTCCCAACCACGCCGACGTCACGCAGCCGATCAATTGGCTGCCGACAGCCTTCAGCGAGGAAATCGACTACGCCGCCCTGTCCGGCGTCGGCGTGCCGCTGCGCAACCCGAACAACAGGATGGACGGGAGCAACACAGGCTTCCAGGACCAGCTTGGCGGCATGGACTTTGCGGCAACAGCGCAAGCAACAGCAGCCCAGCAGCAACAACAGCAGCAGCACCACCAGCACTCGTCACTCCAACCGCCACAACCCCACAGCCCCCCGCCGCCCCACGGCCGCCGCAACTCGTCGCACTCGCCCGCCCGCTCCACCGGCGGCTCCAGCAACTCGAGCGCCGAGAGCAGCGGCAACAACAGCGGCGGCGGCCCCGGCACCAGCAGCGGGCGGTACTACACGACGTCCTTCGACGGGGCGCGCATCCCGTTCGTGCGCGGCACCAAGCGGCGACGCTCCTTCAACGTGCAGTCGCCCGCGCCCGACCACAACCCGCACACGCGCGCCCCATCCGCGCGCTCGTCCCTCTTCCGCGACCAGTCCGGCGTGTACCAGTTCCCCGAGATCTGCGTGCCCATCGACAGCCTGCCGCCGGTGGCCGTCACCGGCCCGGCCATGGACCTGAAGGCGTACGACCGCATCGCCGACGCCTTCCGCCAGGTGTGCCACGGGCTGGGCACCACCTTCGTGCCGTTCAAGACGCTGGCCGTCCCCGGCCCCGCCCACCTGAATTATTTTCTGCAGCTGTACTACGAGCATTTTCATCCGATCTTGCCTATGCTGCACCTGCCGACGCTGCGGCTCGGCGAGGACGAGTGGGTGCTCGGACTGGCGGCGGCGGCGATTGGGTGTCGGTATGCGGATTCGGAGGAGTTGTTGGGGTTTTCGAGGCCCATGACGGAGTTTTTGAGGAGGGTGGTTGTCATGTCGGTACGTGATCTTTTTCCCGCTCTTTTTCTTTTTTTTCTTTGTTGGTGTTTTGCGCCTGTTCTGGGGCTGCGTTCTCGGAGAGCTGTGGTGGAGAGAGACGGAGTGTGTGGGTGAGAGAAAGAGAGACAGGGGCTGACGAATTGCAACAGGTCGAGCACCACCCCCCGCGCCAGATGCCCCTCGGCGTCCTGCAGGCACTCCTGCTGAATTCCATCAACCTGCTGTACAGCGGATCCAGCCGGTTCGCCGACAGCGCCTTGAACGATTTCTCCAGGCTCGTCGAGGCGGTCCGCACGTGGAAGCTGCTGCCGTCGTCGGAAACGCCGCCGCAATCGTGGTCGGAATGGGTGAGGGCTGAGGCTCGGATACGGCTGGGATACTCGATTTGGGTGCGTCCTTTTTTTTCCTGGCTGAATCGTGGCTTGCTAACGGCGATTTCGCAGTTACTCGACTGCACAATGGCATATCAGATGGACCAAAAACCCTTCTTGGCGCTGGACGACCTGCACTCGGCATTGCCTTGCAACGAGCATCTCTGGGCGGCGCAGAATGAAGAGCATTGGGCGCATCTGCGGCGCAACATCGAGCGTGCGTGCTTCCAATGCATTTCTCAACAAACCCAAAACTGACACTCTGCAGGAAATCCGCCGATATCCGAAGCGGTGCACACGCTCTTCGTGCGGAAGGAAGTCAAGCCCGATCTGGGAGAATTCAGCCGAGTGCTCCTCCTGCACGGCATCTACCACGAGATGTGGACGGTGGCACGATACCAACGGCGGTCACTGGCCTCTTGGGTGCCCTCGGCCTCGGCCACCGACGACGGCTCGAACCACGACAGCCGCACCACGCCGCTGGAATTCTACCAAGAACGCCCGCAAAACGTCGCGGACCGCAGCATCTACATGCCGGAAAACGCCCTCTACTCCAAATGGCGCAACGCGGCGTGCGACTGCCTCGACGTGCTGCACTGGGCCGCCAACGCCACCATCGCGCAGCACTCGGGCTCCGAGCACAACACCGTGTGCCACCTGCACGCGTCGCGCGTCATCCTCCTTACGCCGCTCTCCGAAATCGTCAGCCTAGCCAAATCCATCGCCGCGGCCCCCAACACCTCTGCCTCCTCCTCCGCCCTCCAATCCGCCCACTCCCCCGGCGACCCCAACCGCCAGTCGCTCCCGCAGCTCACCAAGCTCGAAAGCAAGATCTCGCTGTGGGTGTCCAAAGACGCGCACAAGGCCCGCCTCGCCATGATCCACGCCGGCGCGGTGTTCTGGCACGTCCGCCGCTTCTCCAAGGCCGCCTTCTACGAGCCGCACGCGGTTTTCCTGTCGACGCTCGCCATGTGGGCCTACGCCTCCTACACGTCCCTCACCCACGCCTTCGCCCGCACCGACTCGCGCAGCGGCAGCGACTCGCCCAGCCCCGGCGGCGAGACCGTGTTCACGTGTTCCGACGACTTTGCCGCCGGGTCGACATCAGCTCCAATCCCTCCCGACAGTGCTATGGGCATGGGGGACATGCCGCAGGATGAATGGGACCCCGACCACCCCACCTTCATCCGGCTCGACCGCCCCAACGACGACGAGATGGTGCAGCTGTTCGTGCGCAACGGCGACCCGGCCCGCATGAAGGCGCACGTGTCGGGCGTTGGTAATTTGCTGTCGCCGCTCGGCCCGGAGCGCGTGCTGCGCGAGGGTTGTAAGATTTTGTCGCGCATGACGCTGACGTGGGGCGTCGCGAGCGAGCACGTGAAAGTGTTGTCGAGTATGATCGAGGTCGCGTCGAGCGTGCGGAGTCAGGGGAGTGTTTCTAGTGTGCAGGGGCCGCCGTCGTAGGGGTTGGGTGAGGTGGTTGTGTGAGTCTGAGAACTATGTACGGTGGAGGGGCGACGACGGCAACAAGGATTGTGGGGCCGTCGTGATTGTGGGGGTGGGGAGAGAGGCGTTGGGATGGGAATGGAACTGGGCGCTCGGATGGGAATGGGCGCTGGGATTATTAAAGAGGAAAAAGGACATGGCTTGGCATGGCATCGGTTTTCTGGGTTAGTTATTAGACGATCTTGATGATGTCGATGAACGTGATGATTTCTGCTGTCTTGTCGTCGAAGAGAGCTGTACTGTATACGCTTTGTTTCTGATTGGACTAAAAGCCTGAGAAACTATCCTAGATGTAAATGTACGTACATATGTTCAGACAACATATGCTGTAAAACACGGAACCTTCCGACTACTTGTATTACAACAATGCGGGAAGGATGCCTGATCACCGCAGTCACACTGCAGGTCGAAATGACAAGTCACGAGGAAGAAGATGACAATGATAGTGATAAACGTCCAAAACTGACTCGAAATCAACCCCGCAGCGGTTCGCCCATGATTCGACTTGTTTCTCCTCGCGTATGCAGGACCGTCACAATCAGATTTTCTTCATCACATCTACTAGCTTCGCTTCTCCCTCTCCCTTGCATGCATGGAGATTTCATGTGTCTGTGCCACTCGGCCGACGACAGTGTACGGGAGCCGGCGTTGCCGTCGTACGATCATGCATGGTACCCACGTTTCTGGCTGATGATGACTGCAGAACGCCCGGCATCCCGGTTCCTGCATAGCCGCGCTTGTCGACCACCACATACCGTGACGGGTGTGGTGGCTGGGCTGGGCAAAGCGTAACGAACGGAAGCGTCCCGCTTAGCCGCCCCGCGGTATTGTCCTACCCTGCCGAGACACAACGATACGCGCGCGCTGTTGATGCTGTGCTGTGCCGCAATGTGATGCATGGTCCCCCAAAGCTGAACAACCCACCCCTGCTGCGTCCTGGCGCCTGGCTGCCTGCAGGCTGGATTCCTGCCCTGCCTGTCTGCAGACTTTCTTTCTTTCTTCCTTTTCTTCCTCGCGCTCTCTCTCGCTCGCGCTGCCGCCGCCACCTCCGCGAAGCTCGTCTGAAGCCCTTTATTTCTTCTCCCATCGTCGCCCGCGCTGCTCGAAGCTAGGGTTGAAATAAGAGAGAATGCTGCACCATTATCACCACTACCTTCCCGCTGTCTTCCTCGACACCACCACCACAACCACCCGCGCGCCGGCGCCAACAGCCATGATGTTCACCCCGGCCGACCCCTCCTCCTCCTCCTCCGCGACTCGTACAACAGCTTCGTTGTCGTCTGCTTCTCCTCCTTCTGCTTCCTCGTCGTCATTGTCCCCGACGACGCGTGACTACCCAGGACCAGCACCAGCAATAGAACTACCACCCATAGTACCTCCGCCCACGACAATGGCGACGACGACGCAACCTCTACCACCGCCGCCACTATCCTCTACGAACCACCCGTCGCCGTCGCCGTCCTCCCCAGCCTACCACCCCTCCGGACCTGCTTCCGCCATCCCGCCCACCGGCAACGAGAACCCGATGCAGCAGCAGCAGCAGACGGTCATCGCGACGACCGAGGAGCTCAAGAAGGAGGGCTACGTGCTGACGAACGCGGGCGTGTGGCGCAAGAACGAGCGAGCGAAGAAGGTACGCATCATCATCATCATCGTCATCGTCATCTAGCAAACGAGGCAAACGAGCAAATGAACGGACGGACGGAACAAGAAAATAAATCCTGGCCCCCACCCACCACAGCGGCACAGCACAGAAGCACAGCCCCTCCCCACGTGCCTCCCCCCATCCCACGAACTTGGCCCCCAAAGCCCAAGCTCCCTCCCTCGTCTCTCCCCCCAACACCCCCAGCTCCCTCTCTCCCTCACTGACTAAACAAACCAACCACAAACAGGCCTTCACCCGCCGCGTCCGCACCGGCTGCCAAGCCTGCCGCCGCCGCAAGAAGAAGTGCGACGAGGCCCGCCCCGACTGCGGCAACTGCGTGCGCAACGGCATGGGGCCCTGCGTCTGGCCCGCTACGACCGAGCACTGGCAGACGGCCCGCAGCAGGAAGAGGAGGCGGGATGCAGTGGCCGGAGGGGTTGTGGAGGGCGACGACTTCTCTGATGGGTTGGGGTGGAAGAGGGTGAAGAGGATTGCGGCGAAGGGGTCGATGCTGCCGCTAGCGGAGGCGCAGGGGGAGGGGGAGGGGGAGAAG
>RHKH01000056.1:201151-215224 GCA_009829795.1 Lasiodiplodia gonubiensis | reverse complement strand
CAGGGGCGCGGGCTGCGTGGGCGCTGCGTGGTGCCCGCAGCCGCGCCGCGAAGGCCGCAGCATCGCGTCCGAAACCACGGCGCGCAGCCCGCCGCGCGAAAGGGGCCAGCCGTTTGAGCGCGCGGCTTGGCGGCGTCCCGCCATGCTGGCGCGGCTGCCGGTGCTGGCTGCTGTGCAGATTTGGGGCGATCTGGCGGGTCTTCCCATGCCGGCCAGCGCTTCCAAATCACCGTCTCGAAGCGGCTAGCCGCATCGCCGTTGCGGCCGCGCGATCATCGTCATTTCGCGCCGACGCGGGCACCCAAACCACCAATCCTGCGCCTGCGCGCCCCACCCTCTCCCCCGGCCGCCGACAACCACAGCTCGCACAGCCGCTCGCTGCCCGCCCGCCTCAGCTGCCCAGCGCCGGCCGCCCCGACCAGCACTGGCCTGCGTGCAGCCGGCGGCCCTCCCTCGCGCACTCGAACCGCAACGGGCAAGCCGCTAGCCGCGTGCGCGCTGGCTGTCATCCAGCTCGGTGGAACCGCAGCAGCAGCCGTTGCGCTAGTCGGGGAACGGCACGACGAGCGTGCTCTCGCCCAGCGCACCGTCCCAGGGTCTTCAGCGAGATCGCGGGATCGGAATCTCAGGCCTGACGAAAGGCACATCCTCCGCATCGTTCCCCCTTTCAGCCCGTCTACCGCGTCATGTGCGGCCCCCCCGTCGCTCGATCCAGCTCCCCGCCGCGCCCTCCTGCCCGCTTTGGGCCCTCCTCAGCTCCCCTCAACGGCCGCCACGCTGGCGCGCCTTAGTCATGGCCGAAACCTGCTTCGCTCGCCTCCTGACATGGGGTTTCACCCACCCATCTATAAACCTAAAATATTGATTTGGCATCCATTCTTTTTCTGGGGCCGCCCGGCAAGGGCTCGCCCTCCCAGCACCGCGCCGCAGGGGTGCAACGGGGGATGGTGAGACCGGGGCGCCGAGGGTGCAGGGTGGCCCGAAGCTTATATGGATATCCCGTTCACAGCAATCTACGTGCCGCCAGAGTCGGCCCTTATCCCTTGCGCCTGACCGCCGTCGACAGCAGCCTGGGGACCGACCGACCCACCGACCGGGACCCAGGACGGTCAACAGGCCGGCGAGGTGTGTAACAGCTCCAATCTCCGGCCTGCAAACAATCATGTACGCCTTTTTGCTTTTCCTGGAGCGCGGCGCAAAGGCGAGCGCACCGCAGGCCCGTACCACGCGAGCTGCAAGAAATGGGCCAGCAGGCTGCGCCATCCGGTTGGACGCGCGCGGCGGGACCTGAGACATCAGAGGGCCACAAGGTGCTGAGCTGCAGCTTTCCTGTGCCTTGGAACAACGGTCGTCCCGACAATCGCTGGATGGCGTCCGCAACCGCAACCGCCCAAGTACTACGCGAGAGCGACGTCACGCCGCCAGCCCGGATGCGAGCGGGTGACCCGCACACGCTCTCCCCTCCTCGCAAACGCTGTTATTGTCATCATCGTCGTCATCGTCATAAATAACAATGACTTTCCCGATCGGGCGCCGACTCAGCTGGCAGTTTCGGTCCGCAAACAGCACAGCAAACGTCGACTTTTCGCTAGCCGCCACAGCATTTGAAATACCACTGGGACACTGACTCCTCTGCGTCCCCGCGCCAGGGCCCTGCGGTAAAGGCCCGTAGGCTTGTCGAAGGATCGGGCGGAAGCCCTTGCTGGCGCTGCGGCGCGTGGGGCTCGCCATCTACGTGAGCAGCGAGCGACGCAAGGGCGCGGCTTGCACATTCCCCTGGGAGGTGCTAGGCGGACGGCACGGGCGCACAACACGCACACGCTCACCGTTCCCCCCCAAATCCCGGGCGGGGGGAACGGAGAACGGTGAAGCGTCAATCCGATCGCGGCGGGCGTGCGCGTAACCAGGCTTTTGGGGCGGTGATTTGCTTTTTGCGCTGGGCGAACGGCCCGGGATCTATGTCATGGGCAACATGGGGCGGCTGCTGCTTCAAGAAGTATTGCGCGAGCACACAACCGCCCCGCGGCCTGTGGCCGGCGGGATGATGGGATGGCCCGCTCTGTGCCAGAGTACTGGGCTCGTCGCGAGCGCAACACAGATGCGGACGGACGACCACCCCCACTGGCGATATACGGAAAGGCACACGAGTCGAAACAGATTCCTGTCCACGACAAACGGCGCACCAGCTCAGATTGACAGCCTACCAGCCGGGAGAGGCCGTTGAAGGCTCAGGAGCAGGCCCCAGGGGTCCAACGCGCTCCCAGATGGGCGGCGGATTGTCGATTTGCGCTAGCCCCGTCCGGCATCCAAGTCCGGCGCGCGCTTCAAAATGGCGATACGCCCGACGACCCAAAGGTGCGATCAACCATTGCGCTTGTTTAGGCTCTGCGGTCGTCCCTCCCGCGCAGCGCGAGCAGACGGTGAGCCGAGCTGTCGGGGGCCCCTTTCGTTGTGCCTATTCTCCGTGAGCGCGAAAGAGGCGCCCGCGAGCCCACGCGGCGGCGACGGAACGAGCTTTCACGCGTCAGATAGCGTGCTCCTGCATGGGCCTCCGCTTAGCACTGCAACAGCTGAACCTAGGGCATTGAATCGCATACGGGACACGAATTAGCGACGACGAGTCAAGCGAAACGCCTCGAGAGTTTCAATTTCACCGGCCGTGTCGTAAAAGTCGACGTCGCGTGCAGCAACGCATCTCGTCAGGGCGGGCACCACGGCCAATCACCACCCCAGCGCAATCACCCATCCCGGCGGACAGGCTGCGGGGATCGTCCGTGATCTTAGTCGGGAATCTGGTACTACCAGAGATCTGGATCTAAATCAGATCTCGCTCGATACATGATTTGCATTTCGTACCTGGGTGGCCTTGAATCTACCCTGCCTCAGCTTCTACACTTAGACGTACCTCGCGAGGGTAACGAGATCCGGAGGCCAGGGGCTCGCTCGCGCCGTTTGTTTCTGTCGCCGCCGCCCTCAAATCATCGGGTGCGCTGCGCCCTCGCACGCCAATGCAGGTGCTCCTGCCGCAAAGCTCACTAATGCTGCAGGGCACACTGTTATCCCTCAGCCAGCGGTGTGTGATGATGATGCATCTGCTGCTCGATCGCTGCATCTCGTCGTGCAGGCTCACGCATCGAAGAGGCGTAGAAGAGAGTTCTCGACCACCGACCCAGCGTCACTCAACGGAAACGGCTGCCTGTTGACAATGGCGCCGCCTGCCGTGCGACAGCTCTGTTTGAGAGCAGTGACCACTCACAGCTTCCATGGCTCTCGCTCTCCTCTCTTCCTTACACCAGCGTGGCATCTGTACCCACGCAAACGCCGAGCCACCGCGAAGCGACTGGGTGTTGGTGGTCGGCTCAGAACGCCAGCCTGCAGCACCTGAAAAGGGTGCAAGTTGGAGAGCTGAAGCGCCATGGCTGGCTCGCTCGGCAATGCGTCTCTTCGCCTCAGTTGCCGCGCAGTCGCAATCCACGCCTCAGTATCAAATTGCGGCGTCACGAGAATAACAGTGCTGGCCTTGGCTGAAGGCTACCAGCCGTGTGTTTGTGTGTGGCGCCCCGAGGGATCGTCGAGATCTCACAGTAGATCGGCCGCTACCCGTACCGGAAGATGCCCCGGCGCAAGCCCCCGGGCGTTTGGCAAACTCCAGTCTATCGGGTCGCTAGCCAGGGAGACTGGGCGCCGCTTTTCTTTCACCGGCGCGTCCCCAGACCGACCGCCCACACGGATTTCGCATCGCGGTAAGGTCTAGATGTGCGATAAGTTCGCCGTAGTAGAGACAGGGGCCGACGAGCTGTCCCTCTTTGCCTGGAATTGCCAGGCGCCTTCTACCACGGGACTACTTCCGCTGCAGCTGGTCGAGGCTCCGGCGCTGCATGAAGCAGGCTGGGCAGGCATGACGCTTCCGCGGAGACTTCTGCCATCATCGTCATCCAGCGCAGAGTGGGGTCGACGTTACCGGTGACGCCCCGCAGATCGTTCTTTGCTCTCATGCCTTGGCTCTCGCAACACCGAGTTCAAACTCGACCATGCTCCTGTAGATCGCGGCTGGGGCACGAGTCAGATCGCTTGCAAATCGCCCGTGGGAATGGAAGCTCGGCCTCGGTCTTGACGTCCCCATCCCCGCGATACCCAGGAGTCAGTGCCGGGCGCAGCGACGGGCCAACACGCACGCCGCCCGCTGATGTTGTGCGTCGCCGCGGCTCTGGCGGCCGCCCAGGAGACTGGCTGCCGCTCCCATCGGCCTCCACCGGCCTCTCGATGACACTTGCTCGTATCGCCGCCTTCTCTCCCCTGCTCTCGCACTGCGTGAGGGCTGTCGCCAAGGCAGGTGGGCTTCTAGAAACGCGTACACCTCAGCAGCCCCACCTCAACCCATGGCTCATCTGCCTCTGCCTCGCTTGCCAGGCATCTCTCACCCTCGTTGGCAGAGCGTTGGTCGGCACCGCCCATCGTAACCCCATTTCGCGAAGCTAAGCTGCATCCAGCACGACGCACCGCCAGCCCTGTGCGAACAATTTATTGCGGAATTTCCACCACTAGGCCGCCGCAGCCTATACAATAGTCCAGATCGGCCAATACCCCATCGCGATAGTCGCCCACGAGAGATGACTTGGAGTCGCAAACGGCCGGACCCCACAGTTTTCGCTGCCCGCTGGGCCACGACTCGCCTCTCGCGTTCGGTTTAGCACGAGTCACGCTACGCACTAGGGATCCTCCTGCGCTACGAAATTTCCATCCTGTTGCCCGTCGGCCCTTTGCGGCCCCCAAGCCTCGCGCACGCGAGGATAGCCCTGGTCGGCTGGGCACTGCAAGAAAAAAAAAAAGCTTGGACTGTGCCCGGTCGGAGCCAACCCCGTTCAGCCTCTCCCGCGCAAATGCGTTTCTGCTTCGCCCTCTGCCACGGGCCACACACCAATAATGGCCCATTTGCCATCCAGGGCGGTCCCGTCGCGCGTGCCGATGCTTCTCTACAATTTCCAGAACAGGCTTCGCCCCGTGCAGGTGTTTGCGTGCTCTTTAAGGTTACCCGCCTAGGGTACCCTTGCCTCGGTGCTCGCGAAAAAGCCAAGGCATCAGCAAAAGGAAGCATTGGGTTATGAGCGTTCGGTGCGTGGTCGCTCCAAGGTAGGTGCTGCGGCGACCATGACCTTTCGCGCGTCTCACCTCCAACCGTCCTCCGTGCCGTTGCGTAATCAGTGTCCCTGTATACCTGAAGCAGCGACAAATCTCGCAAAGATATTTTTGCTCTTTCTTCTCGGGAGCGAGGATGGGGGCGGCGGAAAATTGGTCCTGAGACGCAGGTTCGCTGCAGAAGGGCTTGTCCCTGCACCAGTGGAGAAGCCCCTCTTGTTCCTGACTGCTCACCTTTGGCTTTCAGATATCGGAAGTCGGCAGTTTGGCTGCAGTGGACCCTGTCGGTTTGCTTTTTTGCCTACCATTTCCTTCGCCCTCCTGCTCATCGTATCTGGCGTCTGCGGCGCACTGCACCTGATATTTCCCACCGAATCAGCTGCATTCATCTCACCTTCCTCAGCGCTTGCATGTGTTGCTTTCCGCTAACCATTGGCAGGGTCCGGGCCTATTGATTTAATCTATCGTCTCGAGCTCGCCGCAATATATCTCAAACGTCGAGGTCCTGCCCCACGCGCTTCCTCGTCACTCTTTTTCTATTTCGAGTGTGCAGGCACACCCTTGGACGCGACCGAGTTTTGTCGCGGCGGGGTAGTTTAGTGGTCAAGTGCTGGCCATACTCACGGTGCACATCCTGTTCTGTCGTCTGTTTGAGGATCACGACGGGACGGACGTGCCGCTAGCGCCCCGTGCTGCTAAGGATCCACTGCAATGCTGTAGTCGCACCCAGTGGCGACAAGGTTCGAGCTCAAATCCGACTGTACGATCTTCGTTGTACCTCGGTGGCCACAACATGCGAAAATCGCAAGGCGAAAGTCGGAGCTTGCTCCGTCGTATTTGCTGCAGATGTAGTCATGGGCTCAGCTCCGCCACCCGCCTCACCGCTCACCGAGTCGTGGGTTGCTCAAACTCTACCATCTCAGATACGGCTCACGGTGCGAATCCTGGCCCAATCCGGTTTCGACGGTTGATGATATATGTCATGCTGCGTCGACTAGTAAACACGAGCAAGTGCGACGTGTTGTTACTGAGGTCATGGGCAAGCACCATGTCAGACCTGCGGTTCCGTTTCTCATTCTCATCGCCCACAATGTACGGCAAGTCGTCCCGGCCTCTGGATTCGGAGTGCCTGATGCCGCTTTCGGTCAGCAACAACGACACTTGAACATCAGATACAGTACCCAACTCCACAGCAGGACGTTAGTGGAGGCCTAAGCCCCGCCACCGCCGTAGGAAAGCTTGAGGACGTCATTGGCAACGGTCGAACTTGAAACCAGAGGCTTGCTACACAATCCTAAAATATCCAACACACTAGACTCTGAAATCCTTTCCACGCGCACGTATCCCATGGGCATGTTGCGATGACCACTCACCGGACGCCACGCTTATCAACTAAATAAGCGTGTATGCGCACATAGTCGGGCACTGCGTTAAAGGCCCGCAAGCAAGAGGTAAGAACAGCTATCGCGACCTAGAGGTGGAGTAGATGTACGCCCAGGCGGATGTTCCAACTTTAGATCCGACGTTCGTCTTTACACTTTATGGTAGCCGCCATGAGATAGTCTAATGCCCGCCGCACCTGTATAAAGAAAGGGTCCCCTCTCTTTTCTGACGCAACTAGAGACTGCCAATTTAGGTAATCCACACAGACCCTGGTCCACATGTTCCTCCTACTTCTTGGTCACATTTTGGCCATCTACCATCCCGTCTCCGTCCACGCGGCACCAAAGTGGACAGCGCGCTGGAGTAGATGGTGGGTCAGTAACTCTAGAGGCTCTGCGTCAGATTCTCTTGACCCATAGCATGCGACGATTCTCTCGACCCAGGCTAAACCAAATTCTCTCATCCATTCCCTGCCCTTCCTCAACGACTCCACGCTCCTCCATTTTTTGTCCCTGTCATCACACTTTGTTCTTCTAGATTGAAGGGTGTACAGAAACGGCGATGAGGCGCATCCTCAGTAAAACAAGATTGTCGCAGTCAAAGTACAGCAGTCAGGGGACTGTGTCAAGGAATTCCTCAGCTTTTCCCCAGGATTCTAGCTCAACCATAGCGACACCAATTATCCAGTCCGAGAAGCTTCACAGCCGCGCCACCATAGCACGTGTGACACTGACAACGGGAGACATCATGAAAGAGGAGGAAGTATGCGACGATTCCCATCTCTGGGCGCGTAAGCTGCTGCAGTTGGCCCGCCTTGCGCCGCCACCGTGGTTGCTGGGCTCCCGCCCCATGTAGCCTCATCCTTTTCGCCTGCGGTATTTTCCACTTCCCCTCCATCTGCAACGGCTCATGCAAGTACGTCTGTTGGTCCTGCCGATGTCAATTTTCGTGGCCTTGCATCATTGGTGATCTTCAATTTCGTCGCTTCAGCCCAGAAAGCCGATATTATTTTGATTTTTGTTGGGAAGGCTTGCATTTCCTTCACGTGCTATTTTCGCATCATGGTCAAGAAGCTGTTCATGGATTTGCCGATGGGGCTGTCGTCTGCTGATCGTCAAGACTTCTATCACTTCCTCTTATTGTCTTGCTCACCCGCTGATCACAAGTGCGTACAACACAGGCACCGAGTTTACGAATCTCGCGCATTCCATTGAGTCATCGCGTGGGAAAAGATGGGAGTCGGTGTGACGGAGCCTCGTCGGATGCAAGCTGTCACGAGGGGGAGTTTGCTATAGGGCATGCGTGCCGTCTCAAGTCGAAGGAGCTAGTACGTTGACTTGCTACCAGATGGTTCGCTGTAGGCTCTGGGTAGCCAATGACGCATGGTAACGAGAATGGGAGAGAATGTCGGAGCAAAAGGCCCGTTGACAGCCTGAAACAACGGTAAGAAGTGTTCAGATGCACAGCTACCCAATGCTAACGGCCTTGCTTTGCGCCTTCGCAGATCACATGTCTTGGGAGAAACGCCGATTGCCGATGGTTATTTTGGGTATGTTTCAAAGAGACTGAGTTTGACTACTGTTACTGACAGCTGAACCATCATATCAGTATGTCCATCTCGCGACTGGGGTTACACACGTCGAGTAGAAGCTTTACACTACAGGCGACGTATCAGAAAGAAAGAACAAACCATGGTGATGGGACAGACTGTTAGTGTTGAATCAAAGTAGCGGACCCGATCTCAACGAGCAGCGATGTCGGCCACATAATAGGAAGGTGAGACAGTCGGCGCACAGAGAACGTCCATGCAACAACATGATGGGAAATGTCATGAGTGGGATAGCGACTTGAGGGGCGGCACAGGCGGATAGCCGGGTGACCAGCCAGTATCAGGCAGCCCGAGAGCACACGGCAGCGGATAGCTGCAGCATCCCGCTCCCTGCTTGCAGCCGCCTTCCATTGAAATGATGCAGCTCCTCTCGTCCATCAGCCGGGCCGCCGAACGGCGTGCATGCATGGACCCAACGCGCATGCATTTCCATGCATGGTTGTCACCATGCTCATCCTTCACTCATCTCCGGTCGATCTCGACCCCATGACGGCATCTTTCCAGGTTTCCAGAAGCGGAAGGATGGGTGAGAATGCACCCTCAGCCCTGTCAGCAGCCTCTGCAAAAAAGAAGCACGGCGACGGCAAAGTACAGTAGCAACTTGGAGCTTCTACACTGACCACGGAGCCATAGTGTGTGCTACACCAACCCGATGATGCAGTTGTCGAGCAGGCAAATAGATGAAATACGAGAAGGCAAAAAGAGAGCCAAGGCGCACCGACATGATCTGTCTTCCCTCCCCGCGCGGCGGTGGCGATGGCAGCGGTGCTCGCCTATCAAAACCGCGCATATGCAGAAAAAGCAAGTGGTGCAGGATCGAGATTGGGTTGGGAAACCGTTGCGCGGCGGCCAGGGAAGAGGAAATAAACATCACCACTCAGCTTGGGGGCCCGCCCGCACGCGACAGCTTGTTTGAGCCTCATGTCCCGACAGCCAGCCGCTCATTGGCAGACGCAGTAAGCGAATGGCAGGCGTCATGAGGCACTGATGACGATTCGATGGTGGCGCCACCGCCAATGGCGACCGAGATCTGGCTAACAAGGCGCCGTTGTGTACGAGTGTGACGGTGGTGATAGCCGTTGGGGGTTAATCAATTTGCTTCTCGTGCGCCCGATATGGATTTTGCTTTTTCCACCACCCTCGCACAGCTTTCCCCTTTCCACGCTTCCACCGGCCATACTGCACGGACAGACAACATCTGGACGGCGATAATGCAGAGGGATGGGCAGAAGGCAGGGAGAACCGGGTGATTGGTCCAACCGTTGCTCGCCTCACATCGATCCGAGCCACCCTTGTTTCGGCCGTGGTACAGCATCATACAATGGTCCCTTGCCCCGCAGCTGACCGCGAGCACGAGCTTGGACTTGAGCTTGACTTTCGCTGAAGCTAGACCCTGCATGTCTTTTCGGACGGCGGGTGCGTGCATGCATCCTATATCGACTCCTCTGCCAACGTCGTCCGTCCGGACCGCGGCAGACGCTTCCGCTTCTCGATATACTTTTGCAACACCCACCCGCTTAAGAAGGAAAAAAGTCTGGTAGCGTCGATCCTGTCTGAGATTACAAGCATTATGCGGACGGGTAGGTACAGGCACAAGTTAGCAGATACCTACGGGTACGGACATTTTTTGGCCTGCGTTGCGTGCACTGCGTGCTCTACCCGGGTTCCCATATCCCTTCCCGCAACCCTGCTCATGACGAACTCTACCACACGTTCACAGACTTGACGGCTCCCCTACCGTCCCCTCCGGACTTCAGCTTCAACCCGAGACACTTCAAAAAAGAAAAGGCGAAACAGACGTGACCGAAGAAAACGCCATGTCTGGTCCCTTACCTGACCTAACATCCACTCATCCTTGTTATGCGTGAACCAAGGGACAAACATCATAGTCCCGCTCTCCGCCAAGCAGCTCTAGAACAACGCCGCAACTGCAAGCCCTCGAAAGCCGGAACCTGGGTTTGCGAGTGCAGCCGCACACCGCATCGCCCACGTATCAGCTGCACCCCGCTCCGCATACCAACCACCCGTTACACAACAGAGTACGCCGATCCGAGGGAAACACCAGGCGGCCTATCACCTGTCACTGTCCAACCGCCCCTCAAGTCTCCTTTACGAAAGCATGGTGCAGCATGCGCATCGTATTCCGGCACGCCTTCCATTTGGCCCACCCGCCACACCCTTCCCTGTGGTGCATACACGGTGGCGCATGCACGCAGCACGGGCACTAGCGGGACCAACCGTACCTACTGCTCCCTCCCCGTGTCCGAGCGGAAGACCATCTGTATCTGTACAGGAGCGCACCGCAGCTAGACAGCGAAACGCGCATGCATATTATTCTCCTCCCCTTCCGCATTCCTCCTCCCTGCCGCCACCCACGATGCTTCCACGCAGCTGACAGCATCTTCCATACCCGCCCGTCACTTCATCACCTGCCCCCTTTCTTCTTTCAACCACTTCCTGCTGCCCTCCCTCCGACAACCGCGTCACCATCTCTATCCATGCATTCCGCCCCTTCACTGCACCACCCTTCCACCACCAACACATCTCCCCACCCTCCGCGCCAGCAAGCTCGCCACCGTGCTCCGCCAGCAATGCCCGCATTCCAGAACCTCCGAGCCCTAACTTACCAGGGTTTCCTCCGCCCCACCATCCGTATACGTCTCCCTCACCTTTCCCACCCTCCAACAACCTCCCCACCTTCCACACTTCAAAAGCAGGGCCACCGGTGGCCAGACAGGGACAGGGAGGGGAGGGGAAGGTGGAATGGAGGGTCATTTCCGGGTAACCCTGCGTCCTTTTCTTCCCGCATTGCATCCTGCATTAGCACCAAGTACTAGTTAGCATCAAACATATATCAGCCCATCGGCCACGCCGGTCAAACGTTGGCACGTGCAAAGAAATTGGTTTTGGGACGGAGGGGTCGTGGCCGATTCACCGGTCCGTGGATTTTTTTTATTATTTTTTCGCCCCTTGTCTTCCCAGAATTTCTTGGTTTCATCATGAGTAGGGGGGGTGACGGCCGACATGCCTTGAACCGGTGAGTGGTGGTGTTGAATTTACCCGGGTTCTTCCCACCACCCCTCCATGCTCCCTTCGCACCTTATGTGTGTGTGTGTGTGTGAAGCGTGAGTCACGTTATTTATGGGTGGATGGTCGCTGAAGTTGACATTCCATTTTGTACGTTACCTTAAGCGGGATTCTTTTTTTACGTCGTCCATTATGCTAAAAAAAATTTGTTAAGAGTTTTTCCCCAGTGTAAGAAGATTGACGCAAGACGAGGAAAAAAAGAAATCAAACGATTGCAGGGGTACCTGCATCGGAGGGGAGGCGGCAGGCATCGACTACCTTCGCGATCGGGTTGATCCCTCCTCGCTGACTTGACGAGACATGCGGCGGAGACACGTCCGGAGGGAGGTTGGGTCGAGATTCTATAGTAACGATGACATCAAAGTGACCGATAATTCTCTGGATATCAGAATAGCTAACAGAAAGGCTAGTAGAAGAAGTGCTCCACTCTATAAGCGTATGAGATTGCGTAAGAGACTATAAACCTACCTACTTCGTGAAACTGTTTTCATCCAGGATGATGTCTTTGTGGATGAGTATATACCCACCATCCTAGACGAGATAGGGAACCAGTGGGTGAGAGGATCCCATCATAAATATAGCTACGAACGTTGGTATAGGCGGTTCCGGTGGATTATCTGAAATGCGAAATGGTGCACCGGGAACCACTTGTCCTTCTTAAATAGCTAGACTTTCTAATACCCTCCCGAACTGGTAGGAGCTTGGCTAGGTGAGGAGGTGCCATTCTCATCCATGAGTGAGCTATAGTCTCCGTCAGCATGTGGGCCGTCATCTTCGTCCGAGGGTGAGATGTCGTCTCCGTCCGTGGGTCCTGTTAAGTCTCCTGAATGATCCAAGAAAGTTCAAAGTCCTAATTGCCTCCCTTCTTACCGATGTCGATGGATCGGTCGCTGCCAGCGGTCGTATTGTCAAATTCAGATCTCTTCTAACGAAGAGAAGCCTGAAATTTGTAAGATGAGCATTACAACGTAGATTCTACTATCATTTTTCAATGCCACCTCTAACCTCTTCAAATCTATACCGTAGGGCGAGACGAACGGTTCGATTTGTGCGTCAAAACATATGGATATTGTTCGATAAAGGCGGAGGTCTCTTCGGGAAGGGATACTCCGAAGGGTGTAGAAAAATTGAGACTGTTTTCCGATGGGCGCGTCGGAAGAAAGGGTCCAAAATCTTAAGACACCCTCACTTTCGGTCCCGGAAAATATGTTGAGGCAAGTGCTGGCTGTACGCATTCTAATTGCTTCTCTACAGTACCGATCTCCTGAAGCGACGCCCAAATTCCGGTGGCTTATGGGTGCCCATCCTCATCGGGTAAAAACAAGCAACCGCGTTTTGCAAGGCATTTAGGGTGACATCGACGAGGTCTGAATCCCGAGTGGTTCCGAATTCGCGTTGTATTGTTGCATCCGAGATACATGAGAATATGGTCTACGCGATGGCACCGTTGTGTCCCACGCGTGAGGGATTTCACAAAGAGAAATCCTCGACATTGGACCTCGGGTAAACACAACCGCCAGAGCCTTCGTCGATAATTCTCATGAATGGTATCTCAAAGGTTGGGGGCAAGTGCCAGAAGTTCGTTGCTTTTCCTTGATATGTATGTGTTGTAGAGGTAGCTGTGAGTTTCTGTCCGTAATTGTATGCTCGCAAAACATCCCCAAAGTTGGTAACTCCATAAGTTGTAACGTCACCCTTTGGTGATGCCTTTTCCGTCCTCCCGTGCATGGCAGGAGTTGTCAATTTGCGGGTGTTGCGGTTGAAGGCCTCTGGGTGCGCGCTTACTGGAGGTTCCGCAAGATTTTCCGCATGGCCGTTGCCCTAAACACGCCCATGCGAATGTGAATAATACTAGATACGCTGCTGGGGAGACTGGTCCTTGCCTCGTTACTGATGCCTACCGCTGAGTCCAGATGAGTGTAAGGGAGACCAGATACGTCGTCTATCACGTCTAGAGGACCAATCTCATCTCTGTAGTCGCCCAGGTGACGCATAATCTGTAAGGGATCACATGAAGAATAGAGTCAGAAGGTGAACTTATCCATCTCGAACTGCCGGTGTCGGAAGAAGTCACGTCCGAACCATAGCTTCAACTGCGCATGACAAGAGCAAAAAGCAAATTCTCGCTAACTTTCCGTAATATCCCTCTTCAGATCTCGAGCATACCACTTCTATGTCTACAGATCGGTTCGAGTCTTCGGATATCGTACATCACCATTGACGCAAGCAAAATGATAAACAGTCAAAGGAACGAAGTCTGACGAGTATATCAAGGACCAATTGGCCGCCTGCACACGTAGTCTTAGGCCGAAATGACTGGTAGCTGAGACAACATATGTATGGCATACGGAATAGCGCGTGGCAAAGAAGTAAACGTGACAAAATCAAATAAAATCATCCTGCGATGTAATTTTGCTTGACGTTTAAGGGGGAACAACAGCGAACAGTGAAGAAGTACGTGTATGAGGGTCATATGTCGTCAAGAATTGCATTACTCGCATTAGGAGAAAACATCTCTCAGGAGCCAAGCCGGGTATCTATTCGCAAAGCAGCGGCACACGTAGAGTAGTATGTGCGCAGGTATGTCGTGCGTGAAAGGGCAAACAGCCACAGACCCCGAGTGACGGGGGAGAAGCCCTAGGGTTAAAGAGCGTCCATTGCTCAAAACACAAGAAGTAAATGGATGAAGGACGAACCCCTATGATCTTCCCCACGTCATTGGGCGGGCAGGACAATCCAAGGTATAGTCTTCTTTTCAATGCCCCAAAAACACAAAGCCGCCATCAAACAAACGCCAAGATGCAATAACGATGGTGAAGATACATAAGACTTTGAGAAGAGGATGGCGGTGCGTGGTA
>RHKH01000056.1:189854-200996 GCA_009829795.1 Lasiodiplodia gonubiensis | reverse complement strand
ACCAAAAAAAAAAAAAAAAAAAACGTTGCCTGCCAGATCTAGTAACCTGGCCGAGATATCCATGGCATTAAAACAAGCAACAGAAGGATATAGTGCGTCGTCCATCGCCACCTCGATCTTTCACTCGAACGCTCGACTCCCAAACTCCAGAGAACTCCAACTGCGAAGCGACAAATTTGCGGTCTGGGAATGACACTACCCCACAAGAGGCAGAGGAAAGGTAGTGTCCAGCAGTAGAAGATGAACATGAAAGAATGAGGAATTGCAGAGCGGATGCAAGACTCCGTCAGCTTCGTTGCGCGGCGTCGGAACCCCGTTTTCCGATCGGTCTCAGCCACAAACCTGTGGAAAGAACCCACAAGGTCTGTCTCCTGCATCATCATCAGAGAGACACGTCCTTTGTCTCAATCACCCCTCCACAGCTTTGCGTCATCTGATCGGTCGACTGTAGTGCCACCACGTCGGAACAGGCTGCACGCCCTCTGGCCGGCTTCCTCGGAGCCAAATGTCTCCACCTTGGCCCTGAACCCAGCGATCCCAGGCAGATTCATATGCTTCTTCCAAGTCCATGACCCATCTCTTTGTGTCGAAGAGAGCAGAGCCGGATCTACTCTCATATAGTAGCCTCCGCAGGTCGGCAAGCCGACCACTGATTCTGTGGCCGTGATATCTTATGCTGCTTCCCAAATCTATGGCGAGGCGCTCATATTCCGCTTCGTTTGAGGCGATGAGCTCTTTTGCCGCTTGTTTTCCGGCGGCGTTGTCGGGAAGGGCGCCCTTGAGAATTGATGCTGCCATGCGAGAGCACATCTTGTAGGGATAGCGTGGCAAGGTGAGCAAGGGCGTGCCGCTCCAGAGGACGTCTGCGGCCGTAGTGTGCGCATTGCACTCGGGCGTGTCGAGAAAGAGGTCGCAGACACGAGCGCGGGATATATGCTGGTGCTTTGGGGCAACGTCGGTGAATATAACGCGGGAGGCGACCTCCGGTCCAGCCCAGGCGAGAGCCGTCTGCTTGAGATGAGTCTCGCCGACGTCTGGAAAGCGGAGCAGCCAAAGGATGGCCTTGGGCAGGTTGGCTAGAATCCGAAGCCAAGTGCGGAACGTTGTAGGCTCGATCTATGAATACATTAGCTAATGCAACCCACCGACGCGAGGATAAATTTTTGTCTCTTGCGACACTTACTTTGTACAACTGGTTGAAGTTTCCAAGAATGATGACGTCGTCAGGCAAGTCTGGGAAGATCTCTTTGCGCATCTGCCATCTCCTGGCTTGTTCCTTTTCCCAGTCGAGCTGTCCCCCCTGTACATCCGGGGCGCTCTGGCGGTGATCACAACAGAAGAACGTATTCTTGCAGTAGATGATGTTCTCACCGTAGACCCAGTCATCTTGGTCGCCCCCGCTGTTCTCGTCAACCAGCTGATCCTCGAGATCCACATTTCTCCGCCATGGGCGCAGCGTGCTTGGTGGAACTGCGGTGTCATCTGCAAGGAGATAGTCGCACCATTCAGCACCAAGAGTTCCTGCAAACCCCATGAATGACATCTGGATTGGTGCGGGCCGAGCGGCGAAAACTTCGTTGCGAGCACCCCGAGTGTACCCATTCAAGTTGATCAAGATGTGGATACCATCCTTGACGATCTGCTGAACGAGCCTCTCTGCTGACCATGTGTGGACGTCATGGAATACAGGCGCCTCCCTTTCGATCTGCAGACGGTGTGGGGAATTGTCGCTCATGGTCGTAGCGTAACAATATGCCTTGACTCGTGCCCGGTTGTGCATGCCAAACACCGACTGCATTAAATGCGCCAGTGGATGGTTGTTGAAGTCAGAGGAGACATATCCGACCTTGAGATAAGGATTCGGTGGTGCAGGAGGCTCAAAGACGGTTTGAGGCATCCACGGCGCTTTGAGGGTTGAAACAGATATCCGGAGACCGTTTCTTTGAGAAATCAGACGAATCTGTTTGGCGGACATGGGACAAGTGAAGGTGTGAAAAGGCAGCACTGTCGGAGCTGTCGGAACGGTGAGGCTCGATGGCAGTAAAGGCCTGCGGTAGTGCGACCGCGAGCGTTCGTTGCCCCTGACCCACCTGTCTTGATACCACTGCCAGCTAAGACGACGGATGGCGCGCTCAGCCATGCGGACAAGACGGTGACCCTCCCACTTCTGGCCAGACCAACTCTTCACGGTCCTCTTCATCTCCTCCATTCGTTCTCGGGCATCCCTTTGGCTGTTGCTTGTGAAGGCAAGCACTTGAAGCATGGCCTGCACGAAGTTGATATTGAGAGATCCACGTCCCCAATCCTCGCCCTCGGCCAGTTGCTTTTCGACTAGGTCCACGACACGCTTGAGCCAACCTGTGCTGACAGCGCCAGGCTTCGTAGCGTCGAGGAGCATGCCATGCTCGTCAACATGCCAACGATCTCGTCTGCCACCGTCGGCCGCAATTCCGCCTCGGCCCGCCCACCCGCAGACGGAATTCAAGGCATTCGCCAAGCCACATACAGCCTCGGCAAAATCGGGGTTGACCTTGACCGCGCGCTTGTAGTACACGATGGCATCGGCTATCCTTCCGTCGTCTTTCACGGCATTGGCCAGGTTCGCCAGGGCAATGTCAAAGTTACCGTCGCAGTGGACCGCCTGCTCGTACATAGCAATGGCCATCTTGAGCTGGCCAAGGTCTTTAAGAAGACTGCCGAGGTTCGTGTACAAGTGGGCGTGGCCAGCGTCGAGGTTGAGCCCATAATTGTAGTAAGCCAAAGCCAAAGCTATGCCGCTCCCAGGGACAACACCCGGTATCCTTGCCTGTTGGGGATCCTGGTATATCTTCTTTGGCGGGACTGTCTGTTGGACACTCGCGAGAAGGATGCCAACATTATTGGCAGTCGACGGGCTTGGTTGGAGCGAGAGAGAAAGGTAGTAAAGGGCGAGGATCTCGCGAACGCCATACGCAGATTGATAGGCCGCCTTCGGTAGACCTGAAGCCATTCCGTCCTGAAAGATCTTAGCCAGCGACAGGAGCGAATTGCTAGTGGTTGAGACTGCAGCTTTCCTAGCCATGCCCTTGCTGGAGATGTACCGGAGTCCTGGGAGCTCTCCATTATTGGGGAAGGCAAGTTGTGCAGTCCGAAGTGCTGCAACGGGCGGAAGGAGGATTGGCTCGATGGAGCTTGACGCATGAGTACCGGGGGCAGCGGTTCCAAACTCGTCTTCATCAACAACCTTCAGGATGTGCCTGATCAGATTGCTGATACCGCCCGCACGTTTTCCTGCGCTGATAAGCACGGCGTTTTCAAAAGCCTTGGCAGCTCCGGCGTTGTCACCCATGCTGTAAAGCAAGTTGCCTTTCGCATGGATCAGCGAAAGCATGCGGCCATTTTCGGATCCTGATATAGAATAACCACTTGTCCCGAATCCAGGCGAATCAGACCCAGGCATGCTGTTGAGGTCCTTTGGCAGGTTATCCTGTTCTCCATCGTATTCAAAGACAGGTTTGTCAGAAACCTCGGACTGTGGCGATCTTCCTCCGCTGGACACTTCGCTCCGTCGATCGGAATAGGTGTTTGGTAGCTGCAGTGCGCGCTCGATATGGTTTATGATATTGACGGCTTCCTTTCCACGATGATCTGTGCAAAGCAGTTGGACGAGGTGTTCGACTGCTTCAAAATAGGACGGTCGCAACTGAATCGCTTTCCACCAATGCTGTTCGGCTTCATGCTTCCTGCCTAGAGAATGGAGCGTTGCGGCAACATTTGACAGAGCTTCCACGTGGCTTTACACAGTTAGTTTTGTTCATGTTTGGCTGAACTCAAAGGATTTACTTACTCTGGGTCCATGTCAAGGATTTTTGAATACCAGACCAATGCTTTCTGGTAGTCACCAAGCGCATAAGCAAGGCAACCACCGACTAAAATCCCATCGATCCACTTCCATGAGCTTTCTTGACAATACTGCGTGATCTGATCGATGGCAGACAGTGCATTTCCGGGAAGATCGCGGGTAACCGACGGATACATGGACGGAAACATGGTTCCTGACATCCTCCGCAGACTCCGGTAGCTGTCTGCTGGTTGCACAGGCTGGTGAATTGCCATGCCGTTGACCATAGGCTGCTGCCATGATGAGCGTCGCTGGTGGTCTTTCCAAAGAGAATTCGAACGGGCATGAGTGAGTGCGGAATTCGGGTCGACGATCCCTCCGTTATGCGAAGCATGTTGTTGGCGGTATTCGGAGTATTTTGAAGTACCAGAAAAGTCTGCACCAGGTTGTCGAGGAGGCTTCGGAAATATACTTGGTTGAGGTTGTCCGTGGATGTTTCTTCCATGGTGACCGGATCGGCGCGAATGGTGGAGGTAGCTCAAGAGTTCGATGTAGATCTGGTGGGCAAAGTCAAGCGCTCGCTCTCTGTTCTGAGCATTGTTGGATGTGGAGCCAAAATCAGGATGCGGCGATGCCAAGGGCGTCAAATCACCTCGGGAGAACCCATCTCCCGGATGATATGAAGCTGATTGATGGGATATTGAGGGACGCTGGAGAGTATTGCGATTGATGTTGTTGCTGTTGCTGTGATAGCTAGTCTGATGACTGGACCCAAGGTACTGATGTGGAGGTTGCTGTTGTCCAGACAGCCAGTTTTGGTCATTAGGATTATTGAGGTTCTGTGCCAACCCATACGGAGTACCACCCGCGTTGTATCCAACAGCGCCAGGCGGAACCGAGTGAGCGAGCTGAGAAGGTTGCGGGGTTTTCCAATTAGACGTATCCAAATTGGTATTGCCAATTGGAGGCCAATTGCCGTGCATTCGATTGCTAAAGCTTGACTGCTGGTGATTCCATGAGGATACGGAGCCTGGATGGAATCGAGGATCTCTTACAGCCGCAGGACGATAAGGAACGTACGTGCCGTCTGGCCAATAAGGCCCGTAAAGTCCCGTCTCATTTGACACGGTAGGGCCCAGAGGGGCTTGCAGAGGCGGTTGCAATGCACCGCCGAAATGCTGACCCATCTGCAAATACTGGAGTTGCTGTTGAGGTGTCGGCACCTGGTTCAGCATCGAATCAATCTGAGAGAACTGCTGCTGGCCTCGTTTCCGACTCACGTTTGGAGGGTCAAAGTTGAATTGGCTAAGATCCCAGCTCTCTACAGGCAGCATTCGCTGCTGGGGCTGGTTGTGCGACCCCTGTGGAATCATGCCAGGAGTTCGGAGAGGAAGCTCCTGGGTCGGCCCGTACGGAACGACGGGTTGCTGCACAACCCCATCGACCGTCGTAACCGGGAGCAATATGTGCTTCATGGCGTGAGGCTTTTCCGAAGCGCTGCCGTCGTATGCCTCGGGGATGATGCCGTTCGGAGTCTTCCGGCGCAGCATATTTTCTGACCGTTCCGAGCTGGCTTGCCCCGCCTCCTTCGGCGAGCCACGAAGCGGAAAGGAATTGGTCCTTTGAAGCGGGTGGGCGTACTGTTGCGGTACTTGGAGCAGTCGGTCGCGGGACACCTTGTCCGAGACTGGCCCCATACGAGGTGTGGTTGGCAGAGAGTTGTAGTTCGCGTACGATGGATTGCGGCCAAACGGGTGCGCGGGGGCCTGAGGTTGTGGGGGATATTGTCGTATCATCGTCATGTCTAAGGGCCTACTCATACAAACGCTGAAAAAAATAGGTCGACCTTGGGAGCGGGGCGGTCGATGGTTGAGTCCGGGGGAGGAGAAATGTCAATGCCAAAGGGACCTCTATCATATAGGCAGTCTAAGAAGACCGGCTGTGCCTATGCCTTTGCGTAGAGAAATCGTCCCGCCGCCTACGCATGACATGTCGTGTATAGCGCGCTCGTTGTGATGGTGTCCGGCGTTCTCTACTGGCAGGCACCAGCAGAGATCCCGGCCGTGGTTTCGGCGGAGCTGTTGAGACACGGTACTTCTGGCGGAGGCGCTGGTCGCGACAGCAGGCTGAGTCTCGGAAGGAAGGGCAGAGGGGCGACGTAGTGTGCCGGCGGTGTAGAGGACAAAGCGTCAAGATAGGTCTCAGAAGTCGATGTTATGCGGTGGTAATGCAAGGGAGCGGCGTGCGCTTCGGCTGGCCAGCTGTCTGACGGCGCACGACTCCAGCGACGGGAATGTATCACTCAGCAGCGCGCGCCGTGCCGCGGCTGGGCGAGCTGGCGTGGGGCAAAGGGTCTACGGATAAGCTGACGCTGACAGAGCTGAGAAGGTGATGTTACCGGCCGGGGGGCGCTCTGCGACCGACGCGCGGTTGGAGGCTGCCTTGCGCGCAACTGGCAGCATCCAGCGCGGCCACAGGCAGCGACGGGCGGCGCGGTAACGCGCAGCAGGCGCAGCAGCGCACTGAGAGAACTTCGTGGAGCAGGGCGCCGGGCGAGCGCGATGTTGCCGGGCGTGACGGGCGCAGCTTGCTGGGAGGAAAGGTGTGCAGCAGCACCTGCGCGTGAGGCGTGGGTGGATGAAGAAGGCAAGGCTGGGTGCGAAACTTGGCGTGCTCATGCGTGTAGCGTGGAGGGCTGCCGGGCTGGGGATATGAGCTGCGCCGAGAGCGCCCAGACGCGCGCCGTACGGCGTCGCTGCAGTGCTTTTTATCTGATCACCTGTGGCGTCCTCTAAACCCTGCCGACGCGCCATTTCGAAGGAAGCGATCGGCCGCCGTTGGCCTCTGGTCCCACCGATGGCACGGCGACGCAAGAGAGTGTGGAGAAGCAACTTTCATCCTTGCGCGCCTGGGAGTTTCGGATGGCATGGCACGGAGTGGGCCGCCCGGCCTGAGTCAGGGCTGCGCGGCATGGAAGCTGCTGGACCTTCTTCTGTCGCGCGAATCGGTGAGCCAAACGCCTTCCTCCACGACGCCCACCTGCGCCGCCAACCCATGACGCCGCCAACCCGCGACGCCGCCAACCCGCTGCGCCATCGCGCGGGTCCGCGCGCCCCAGATCGCGCCGCTGCATGCGTCGCCTCTTCAATATCACCCGCCTTTATTGAGCGCATGCATCGAGTAAGGCTCACCGTGCCACACAGCCTCGGGTGCTTTATGTAAGGAGCCCGTCTGCACGACATCCTTCACATGGCCCGAGTCTTGGTGCTTGGCCAGCCCGCCGTTGAAACGTCGCTGCTACAGCCAGAGGGCTTGCTGCTCGGCGAGCCCGCTGCGGGAAAAAGCATCTTGTGCTGCCTGCTCCCAAGCCTTCGTCCGACAGCCTTACAGCGCTGTGCCGCTGCTTGCCGTGCACTGCAGCCATGTGCAGGCATGTGCGCATTTTATGCGCTGTGCTTATTATAGCCTGCTGGCGACAGGCCGGGGGGCGTCGTTGGCGTTCCCGCTCTCACGCAGCCGTAGTTGCAGCTTTATAGGCGCCAGCCCACCTCAACACCAAATCCTCCACACCGCATCATCGACGAGCCAAGCCTGGAACCTGGTCTTCGTTGCTACTTTCGTCATGAAAAAGAGCTTGGTCTCTTTGCTGCCCTGCTTGAACGCGCAGCGCACACGTAGCTTTGGACCGGTGTTTGATGCTCGTCTACCAGGTGGATCCGATCGACAAAGCTAGTTCGTCTCATGACTTCCCAGAGTTTCCATTTCGACGCCGAGGACTTGTTGCCATGCTGCGAACGCCGTCAAATTTGCAAGCTACCCGCACCCAAGGCGCGAGAGATTACAGCATACGAGTTTGAACATCGATCCGCACATGAGCATCCGCCCGCCCAAAAAAAAAGCTGTTTTATAGCAAGGGTGCCAAGCCGCTCGAGAGAGATCCTCCCAAGGAGCAGCCTCCGGAGGAGCAACCTCCCTGTCACAGGTGTGCATTGCCAATAAACTGAATCCTCATTGAGGCAAGACGTGCACGCAGAACTTTATGAATACGGGAATTCCCGGTACTTTGTTCGCATTCATTATCAACGCTATTTCAGGGGCATTGTATCATGGCATGTAGACCCAAAAAGATGGATCGCTGCACCACGGCCCCGAAGGGCAGGTGTCGCGATGAGCAGAGGTCAGGTTCTTCTTCCTTGCACCAAAATAGGCCGATCCCATGGATGAGAAAGTATGGGCCAGAGTGTTGGCAAGGGGACATAAAGTCACAGTTGTTGCAGAGGCACAGTTCGGACCCGAGACCATCCCGATCCTCGGCGGGATTAAACTTTTGGATTTCCCTATTGCCCAATGACATAACCATCGTTATCGCAGAACATCATGCGTACGACGTGAAGTGGATTGAGATTTTTGTTTTGTGGGTATCTACTCCTCAGGGACTGCATATTTGTTAGCGTGCGAATTGCGCCAGCGGTGTCACTGCCAGAACTTACTCTCGATCTCGCCGGCCTCAATGTCGTCAGAGATGTCCTTGGGCGAGCGGCCATCAACCTGGCAGCCAGTGGAGAAAGCAGTGCCGAGAATCTCCTTGACGGTACCCTCGAGGGACTTGGCCATCGACTTGAACCTCATGGTGCGGGCGATCTCAATGATCTCGTCCAGAGGGATGGACTTGGTGTGCTTGATGTTCTTCTCCTTCTTGCGGTCACGCGGGGGCTCCTTGAGGGCCTTGATGACCAGGGAAGAGGCGGAGGGAACAACCGATACGGCGGCCTGACGGTTCTGGATGGTGAGGCGGACCGTGACACGGAGACCCTTCCAGTCGCCACTGAATAACGCACATTGTCAGCGCTGCGCTCGTCTCATCTGCTCGCGCGGAAGAGTACTTACGTGGCCTTGGCGATATCTTCACCAACCTTCTTGGGAGACAGACCAAGAGGACCGATCTTGGGGGCGAGGGCAGACGAGGCACCAACCTCACCACCCGTGGCCCTCAGGTGGATAATCTTGACCTCATTGGGATCGAGCTTGGGACTGCGGGCACGCGGGCATTAGCCTTGGAGTAATAGCCAGAGCCCGAAAGGACGATACTTACGGCATGGCTAGTGCTGTAAGGTAGTCTGTCTCTTTCGGTGAGGTCGAAGATGTCGCGGGTGCAGAGGAAGAGATGAGGCGCGATATCGAAGGAAAAGTGTTTTTCGGCTCCAGTGTGGGGGCTTGGCGCCGGCCGGCTTGGCGCGCTAGCGGCTGCGGCGAACACCATGGCCGACCGCTCGCGGTGATGCGATGTGTCTTTAACCAACCCGCGCATCCGCGACGTTACCTTTCCGTGCGACCGCTTCGCTCAGGACGCGTGCTTGCAGAAAGTACCCCGAGCCGCCCTCCCACCTGCGCCTCGACTCCGGTTCTTTAAATTCACCCGCCCACCTCTGCAGCTCTTTCTCCAACAATGGCTACACCTCCCAACCAGGGCCCAGCAGGCCCGCAAGCTGGACAATCAATGCCAGGCCCGATGCCCGGTCCCGGTGGCCCTATGCCTCCGCCGCTTCGTCCAGGACAGCAGCCCACTCCGGAGCAAATCCAGTTCATGCAACGCCAACTAGCTGCAGAGGCGCAGAAGCACGGCATGACCGTGCCGCAGTACGTCGAGCAGCTCAAGGCGCAAGCCATGCGCCAGCAGCAGATGATGCAACAACAGGCCGCCCAGCAGCAAGCTGGCCAGCAGGGCGGTCCGCCTCCGCAGCAAGGACAGCCGCGCCCTATGCCTCCCGGAGCCCAGCCTGTCCAGCCCGGTCCCCCAACTCCCCAGGCCATCGCCGTTGCGAACTTCCTCAGAAGCCAGGACCTGAAGCCCCGCACGTGCATCTTCAACGAGAAGCGCAAGGACATGTTCCGAGGTAACGTATCCGAAAACTTTCTTTCAATATCTGGCCTAACTCCAGCCACCAGTCAAACGCGCCATTCGTGCTCTCCACTCCGAAGCCTACCAGAAGGCCCGCACAAAGAACAATCTGCTCCCACCTGTCACGGACCGTGCCACTGCCGAAAATGCGTTCAAGCTGCTCCCCCTCTCCCTTCTTGCTCTCCGCGTTTCCAAAGTCGACCCGCACGAGGGCCACAACCACGGAAAGAAGAAGCGCGTCAAGGGACTCTGGACTGTGCGTGTGGAACAACAGCAGAACGCGGATGACGAGTCTCACTACGTGTGGCTGTACGAGGGCCCCCAGTGGAAGCAGAAGCTGTACGCTGTCCTTGCTCTGATCGCGGTTTTTGCTGTTGTGATGTTCCCTCTGTGGCCGCTCTTTATGCGCCAAGGCGTCTGGTACCTCAGCATGGGCATGCTTGGTCTGATTGGTCTCTTCTTCGCCATGGCGTTTTTCCGCCTGATCTTGTTCTGCATCACCGTCTTCATCGTCCCGCCTGGTCTCTGGCTGTATCCCAACCTCTTTGAGGATGTCGGATTCTTCGATTCATTCAGGCCCGTGTGGGCTTGGCAGGAGGTAAGGCTTTCATGCTTTCCCATGGAGTCGTTTCCCGCTCCCTCACGATATCTGAAACACAACTGGAATGGTACTAACTGACTCGTTGCACAGACCGAGGAAGACAAGAAGAAGGCAAAGGAGGCAAAGAAGGCAAAGAAGACGGAAAGGGCTGAGAAGAAGAAAGCCAAGGAGGCCGCTGCTCACAGCCACAACCACCCTCACAATCACGCCCACGCACACGGACCTACTCCAACGGCCGCACCTGCAGCCGCAGCACTGGCCCAGGAAGAACCGGCTGCAGCTCCTGAGGCGCCCGTTGATAATGCCCCTACCGCAACTGGTGTTGACCAGCCGGCGGCTGGAGAAACGCGCCAGCGGATGCAGGCGAGCGTTGAGGAGGCTGACGAGGAGTAGGCGGGCCTGAGTTTGGTCGTGTCCTTTTTTTCTGGTTTCATGTTTTAATAATCTCCTTTGCGAGGTCAGGCAGGCTACTGCACGTCTTCTGGGAAGGTGACGGGTGGATCCAATAACCTCCACGTAGATCATCCAATAAAGCTATCTGGAGATCAGCTTGGGCTTTTTTTGGCTAGGATCAACAACAGGGATAACATCTACTCATCCTTAACTCCGGCGTTATGTTTTATTCCCCTATTGCACCTCCTGCTCTTCTTGCTTTCAAACGAAGCATTGGGGGCACTCTTACTTCCGGTACCTGGGCAAGGAGGAAAAGGTGTTGTGGAGTATACAGTGTGGTAGTAACTCACATGTTTGATCGCTTCAATAGTTGGAGTTAAGGACGGTCATTCTTACCAGAAAGTTTCCGTACGATGAACCTTCTTCGAA
>RHKH01000056.1:176553-189701 GCA_009829795.1 Lasiodiplodia gonubiensis | reverse complement strand
GGATTTTTTTTTTTTTTTTTTGGTCGGCCTATTGCAGATGCTCCTTCCCGCTTCACCAAATCATCCAGCGGTAACTTACCTGTCACCAAGGGAACTAGTTCCGACTACGAGGAAAAGAAAACAAGAATAGAGGTAGATCTTTCTACGTCCACGCTCCAAAGTTCTCAGTCGGCACACTCGTACCTCGTCAGGCCTCCACCAAGATCAATTCCTTGATTACAGGCTTCTGCGTACGAGCGTCAATGTCACTATCAACACGCCATCATCAATCGCTCCCTGCGTGGGACTCTTCCATAACAATGCCAACTTGACGCGGTAGAGAGGCCGGGAACTATAATAGTCCAAACGCGACTAAGCTTCCCACCGCCCGCATCTGATCCACAACGCCATCAGCCGCATGCAACGCCGGCCGTGTTGCAAGGCGCGATGATCGCTATCGCGACCCGTCCGCCATGGTCGCAGCTTCCATACGGCCGACATTCTTCCAGCTCGCTTGGCTGTAACATAGCCACCACGAAAAGCGCGACGCGGCCTGAACGCAGATGTAGCTCACAGATCGACGGAGCGTCCGATGAGAAGGAGAGTCTAGCTCGTTCGTGCGAGGGCAGCGCTGTGTATACGTTGGCCCCGCGTACGTGGTACATGCCGGCGCAACGGCGACTGCGGTGGCAGCAGGCACCGTTCAGCCGTAGCCAGCTCGCCAGCCGTCCCGCCAGAGTCCGTCCAGTCAGCCAGCCACCTGGGCAGGCAACGAGCCGTCTCACCCCGTCCCAAGCTTGGGAGATCAGTCCAGACACGCACATACACAAACGCCACCTCGTTCTTTTGAGCCGCTGACGGGCCATGAAGTGATAATTCCATCCATCAGAGCTGCATTGTAATGTCATGCGTGCGGAATGCGGGAGGGGTGGGCTTGTGACCCAGCGTCCGACCACAATGACGACTGAACACGAGCACGAGCGCAGGCTTCAACCCCATTCCCGGCTCGACAACCAGCCTTCCTGCAGGTCCAGAATCTGGCCGCCCTCGCTTTGTCGTTCGCTCCTTTTCTGTTTTCCCCGAGTTCCAGCCCGAATCTCGATTGCCAAGACGAGCTCGGATGCGAGCAGGGAGAGTATCCGATGTCGTTCAAGCGGTTACGTCGGGTGGTCGGCTCCGAGCAGACGTTATTGCGGACGAGCGCGAACAAAGTGAGGCGCGCCTCAACGGTGGCGCGTTGAGTCAGGCAATGAAGGGAAGTACCGTGGAATCGAAAGCACCATCACAGTCGGTTCCGTTGAAAAGGAGAATGCATGATGCTTTGAAGGCGCCGAGTGTGGTGAGGTGTGTGATAGCTCTCAACTCGCATCATTCATCCAAGCCTGTTTGTATGATGAATACTGTGAAACTAGATTGACATTTGCCTTCTTTCTGGCCTAAACAGACTAAAGGAACAACGGTCGAATACCCGCTTACCTCTCGCTTACCTCGATGAGCACGTATCTGTAGAACCGGCGATCGAGTTGACGAAGTCCACGTCATGTGCAGATAATGTCTATGCTCGCCCCTCTGGTTACACGACCGTCCGTACGCTGAAACGATAGTATCCTCCTCTCCACGTGCTCGTACCATGTACTTGCCCGCTGTTAGTTCATCAGTGCTTGCAGCACGAACGCGCGATTGATTACTAGCCGTTATCTTGCATTCCGCTTCATGGCGCAGAGCTCGCGGCCATTTACCGTTATTGACAGTGCAATGTCCTTTTGCGAAGGGACTAAGGGATGGCCCAAGTCTCCCTGTGGCAGCGGCGGCAACGGCGGAGGCGGCGGCGGCGGCGTCACTGGACGCTCTATATGATCTGCCAGCTAAGACACATCGACGGCATGGGAGGCGAGGAGGTGCAACGGCGATAGGGAGCGCATCGAATCTCCCTCTTCTCCACATCACCCCTTATCGCCGCGAGCCGCCTTGAGCTCGGCGATCGGATTCGGGAGTGGTGGGGAAAGGAAGAAGGGGGAGGGAGAGTAAAGAAAGTGGGGCACCAATATCCGTGGAGGTGATGCCGAAAGGGGCAATGAGCGATGCGATGGAGCATGGCATCTCCTTGCGATGCGCATGTTGCCTGCCCAAGTCCTCGTTGTCTTTTGTGGGTCACGTCCATACGTACCGCCGCTGTAATTGAGAATGCATGTATGTACAATAGTTTTCCTTGTGGGTGGCTGAATCGCCAAGCACAAGTCCGTGGAAGAATATATCGATGTCTCGGCATGGTTGTGGTTTTCTCGTATTTGGTTGGTTCGGCGGTTGGCGGTGGGGCGCGGGAAAGGGAGAGCGGCGCAGCCGTGTGGATCAAATCTAAACAAATTGGATGAAAACGAAAGATGTCACTGGTCGGACATGGGCGGCAACGCAGTAGTTCTCTGTTGTGTGGGGACGGACTGGACGCGCTTCTGCCGCGCGAAGCGCACTTGTGCTTCCCGTTGGTCATTCGGCCTTCAACCCCGTCGGAAATCCTCCGTAGGAGGCAATGGTGCCCATGGATTAGGCCCGTCAACAATCGCCCGCTTCACAATGGCTCGTTAAGATTGGAAAAAAGTCGTTGGTTGGAACTCCCCTTGCTGTGCCGCGCCGTAATCAGCACCCTTGTACCTGCGCCAGAACCCCGCCGATCGCATTAGACATCACCCGCGCAAAACCTTTGCCATTGTCACGCTTGACCAAAAGAAAATAAAAAGTCCAAACTCGCTTATCGAAAGCCGTTAACCCATGAATATCGTGTTGGTGCCGGATGCCTTGCGCCGTGCTGCGTGCCAATGAAATGCCGAGAAATTCCAAAATTGGAAACAGAGAGTCATGATACGAGACCAACCAGAGTGGAGAGCTCTGTGCCACCTATGAGGCGGACGTTGCCGGCGGTACACTAGCTGCGGCGTCGGTGGGTGCAGGCCGGGTGTCACTAGCTCCGGCGCCCGCCGTGGTTGAATCTTCGGCCGGGCGCAGTGGCGGGCTGGAGAGGTTCGAGCTGATGGCCGGCGCTTGAGGAGAATTTGGGTTGAGATCATGAAGTTGGCGTTCTGTCCATGTTAGTCACCGTGTCGCCCAGCCATATTTGGGTATATACCAAGTTCACGAATCCTCATCTTGAGCATCTGGTTCTCGCGCGTGAGCATCTGAGTCTCAGCCTGGTAGAATGCGCTCTCGTCCCTGCTCCCCGAGCTTCCCAGTAGCCAGTCGCCACTCTCGCTGTGGTGCGATGTTGGGCGCAGAGCCGGGCTGCCCGTCCTGCTACTGTTCCGGGACTGTCTATAGCTGCTGTTGCGCGAGAGGCTGCCCTGGCCTTGGGCGGCCGGCATTGGCGAGCGCGAGCGGGGAGGGGCGATCTGGGAGACATTGGACTGCGAGGCAGTGGCAGACTGGGGCAGAGAAAGAGAGCGCTCGGAAGAGGGGGTGCTGTCGTCGATGGCACTATCGCGCTGGCCTGAGGCCGGTGGGGTGCTGTCGCTGGCCCGAAGCGTAGCGATCTCTGCCTGCTGGCGGCGAATCATCTGCAGCAAGCGGTTCTGGGTGTGCACAGGCGCATCAGCCAGCGCTCGAATGAGCACGCAAAGAGGGGGATCGCCATACCACCTGCGCCTCCTGCTCGTTCTCGAGCTCCTGGTGGATCTCGCCCAAGCTCGGGGCGCGCTGGTGCGACGGGCTCGCGGGCCACGACGGGCGATGCGAGTGCAGCGTTGGGCTCATCTGGACCTCGGAGGGCATGGGCAGGTTGGGATCCATGAGGTTGAGATTCATGCGGACGCTGGAGCGGCGGCGGCTGGTCGAGTTGCGCGCGCTCGAGCTGGTGGAGCGGCGCTCTTCGTGGGCATTGAGGGCGGCGGCGGCGGCCAGCGAGTGCGGCGCCTGGTGCGGACTGGGGGTCTGGTTCTCCTGAGCCATGGTGGAGAGAGCGCCCGGGAGGCTGTTGATGTCTGGCATGGATTCTCGCGGGGCGTTCTGCTTTGTAGTGCGGATGAGCTCGTCGGCAGCGGCGATGATGGAGGTCTCCCCACCAGCAGCCCACCGCTGCATGCGTCAGATCAGCCGCCCGGCCAATGGCACGCGCCGCCCATGCAGGGCCCTTGCGCCCATGGACAGATGCTGCGGCCGCGCTGCACGCGCCCCCGCCAGGAACACAGGCCGCGCCAGGCACCATTTTTGTCGGCCACGCGCGCCGTTGGCGGTGCGGCTGCTCCTCTTTCGGACGCGTCCAATTCAGCGCTAGGCCCGCTCTGCCCGCGTTGAAACGGAGGTCCAGCACGCCGACTCCTGGCCGCTAAGATGAAACTGTCACCAGAGCCTACCGGTCCCGGGCCACCAGCCGGTCTCCCTTTTGACTTTCGAGTCTCTGGGGACCGCTTGCCTGTGAGTCCATCGTGGCATATCACTGCTCCGCCTGCCGCCCGCTCGCTGCGGCACATGGATATGCTCACTGCTGAGCCTGGCCGCCGACTCGTTGGCTGTTCTCCGCCGGGTCGCGCCGCTTCAAAATCTGCAGTCCTGTCCCAGGTAAATTGATCTCGAGCGTCGTGTGTCACGCCCGCCGCCCGCGCGTTCCCGACTTCTATCCTCGATCTCCTCGCTCCTCGACTTCTCTCGCGCTCCCTCGCTCCCTCGTGTTCACGAGCCCCAGGCCTCCCACCGCCCCGGCGTCCACAGCCGAGTGCATGTCTTTCCCTTGACCGCGCGTCCTCCGCTGTGCAAGTCATGGCCGAGGACGAAAAGGCCGCCGAGTCCGTCGGCTCGCGCCGTGGCCAGAAAAACCTCCCGCCCCTCCAGACGCAGCTTGACACCGCCCATGTGCCGCACAGCTCGCGCTGGAGACGCTCTCGCTCCATTGTGCCACCGCCACTGGAGCACAAGGTCGCACCCCAGCCGGTACCGATCCCGCAGGCCAAGCTCGAGAACCGGAAATCGAGCATGTCCCTGTTCAGCCTCTTCAGCCGCCCCAGAGTCGAGAGAGCACGCGGTCACCACGAGATCGGTCTGCCCACCATTCCGGACGTCCCCGAGGCGAAGCCGACCACCGCCCTGAGTCCCGTTACTGCCACCCCGCACAACACACTCGACAAGCCAGCTGATCACCGCGCCATGACACCCAAATCGCGCGGCAGTTCCTTCAACCGGAAGTCAAGAGTAGGGGGTTCGAGCAATTGGGAGCCGCCGCCGCTATTCCAGGCCTACCCGCAAGCCATCAAGCATGCCATGCTTCCCGCGACCAATGCCTCGGCCGAGGCCATCATTTCCACCCAAGCACACAAACGACAATACAGTATCCTCAAAGAGAATCTCCAAAGCAAGCTGGACTTGTCGAATGGGAGTGACGAGGCGACGGCAGCCGCAGAAAAGCTGCAGAAACAGCAGAAGCGCATGTCGACGAGCTCAACCTTGGCTGTTCCCGACATGACGCACAAAATTTACGTCTTGTCCACTTCTGGCTCCTTGCTCCAATACTCCGGCGAGGGTTCGTCAGACAGGATGCCTGAAAAGATCTTGCAGCTGGGGAAGGACTCGGCAGCATTCGCATGTGACCTAATCCCCGGGAAGCATTGGGTTCTGCAGATCTCGCAGTCCACGACCGACGACGGGACCGTGACCGCCCAACAACCGAGGTCCCTGCTGTCTCGGTTGCGCATGCAGGGTGCCGCTGCGAGGAGAACAGCGACGATCCTGCTTTTGGTCTTTGACACCCCTGAGGAGATGGGAGAGTGGTTGACAGCGATTAGGCAAGAAATCGATATCCTTGCAGGCCGCAAGACCCGAGCAGACGTCGACCAGGAAAACGGACGTGACAGTGGCCTACGCAAAGTCACCAAAATGCCCAGCCATCGTTACTACGTCCAAAGGGACCCCGGCCGATTCGACAGTGAGCGTTCGCCGATGACTTCGCCTGTTGGCTCGCCGGCCAACCCTGGTATGGAGTGGCCTTCCTCTGCCATGCGTCGAAACGTGTCGGACGCAGCCTCCTCTACATCCCGGTTCACATTCAAGAGACGGTCGGTGGAGGGCTCTTCGATGGCCACGACGTCCGCCTCGTACGATGGAAACCAGCTGAACCAGCTGAGAGAAGACTCGCGGTTGTCTATGGCTTCCAACAGGACCGCAGGAACTTCTGCAACTTCGACTGGCCCTCCCTCTCCCGTCCTCCGAGACTCTACGCCGCTACCCACAGACGAGGCTCAGCGCAGCCCTACGACCCTGAAATCTTTCTCGATGAGCCCCAGCACAAGTTCTCGGCGTAGATCCATGCCCATGCAACCGCTCTCTCCAACGAGCGAAGATCAGCCTCAAGAGTCACAGAGATATTCAACATTTGGAGCCGCTTCGGCAGGCACGAGAGCATCCCCTGCACCCT
Source organism: Lasiodiplodia gonubiensis (assembly GCA_009829795.1). Lineage (NCBI taxonomy): Eukaryota > Fungi > Ascomycota > Dothideomycetes > Botryosphaeriales > Botryosphaeriaceae > Lasiodiplodia > Lasiodiplodia gonubiensis. The sequence continues at coordinate 183,331 of RHKH01000056.1, read as the reverse complement.
CGTCTGAGGATGGTCACAAATCCCCAACACCCGACGGCTCGGCACCTAGGACCATCAAGAACCGCATGTCTTTCTCCCGGCCTTTCAATTTGCATGCATCCCACAGCTATACCCCGATGCCAACGATTCGCAGCGCCAGTGCACCCCCCGAAAAAATGGCCATGCCCGCCGGTCAAGCTGTGTCGACTGATACAGCTGAGTCTGTCCGTCCGCCGTCCGCAGTCGGCAGTGTGCTATCTACGGCGAGTCCCAGTCCCAGCCCGGTACAGCGCCAGACTCCTTCTCCAAACCCTGGGTTCCGTCCCATTCCTGTCAGACCTACCAGCTTCATGCCAGCACGCCGTACTTCATCCCTGGGACCTACACTACCTATCAATGTCAACCCGACCCCGGCTCTCAAACAGAGGGCGTCTCAACCGCAGTTACCCACACAAACTCCGCCGCAACTTGCCACTCGGCCGCCAACCAAAATTCTACCCCCTATTCCTGCCCCACCGCCCACGACGCAGCTTCCACCGACCCCTCAGCAGCCGCAGTCAAAGAACCAGTCAGCTCTCCGCCGTCCGACAAGTATGCAAATCCGCTCCGAGCCTGCTGCATTCCTCTCGACCCGCCGCCCAATGGGCGTATCTGCACGTACCCGATCGCCTTCTATAGAGCCTCCTGTTCGGCCCTCGTCCGCTCAGCCCCCAAGAAGTCAGACGGAAGCTGCGAAGATAAGCGGACAGCCGCGGCTGTCGGTGCACCCCATGCGTTCGATGCCGGTGCTTGGATTGCCACCACCAGCGCCGCCGCCAAATATGCCCTTGCCAGCACCGCCACCCAACGTACCGCTTCCCCCTCCGCCGACGTCGGCTGGCTCAACGACGACTGTCAAGACCATAGTGATGGCGTAAAGACCATTATTGTTCTACACTGGGCTCGTCAACGTTTGCTTCTCAATATATTGCCCGTATATGTTTTGTTCAAATCTCTTAAGCTTTGCCATGGATGCTGTTGGTAATGGCTAATGGCTAATGGCGAGTCGAAAAGGCACAGCACTGTTTTCAGTCAGTTTCCTTCTACGTGTGAATATTTTACGGCCTTATGATTGGTCTCACACCAATCAGTCTTTCGTATTTTGATTCTCGTTCCCTTCTATCTACCTGTATTACTGCAATTTTTACCGTTATGGCTTGGCAGATGCGGCGGCGGGACAGTCTGCGATTTTCTGTTTTCTCAAGTTGGACGAGATATCCCTTGATTATTTCTTCGTTGGCGTTGCGACTGTTTGGGTTGGCATAAGATTTGGATACCTCTCGGTGGATCTTTTGATTTTGGAATGGGCGCTACAGAAGAATATGCTATGTATGATAGGCAGCAGGGTGGTTAGAAAAGTCGACAACAGCCATGTTCGCTCGAACGTGGCTTTCACATCAAAAGAGGTATCGTTTGCAAGCAAACCGTTTTTTGCTTGAAAAGAAGTGGTTGTGATTGGGCTGCTCTAGGCATGCATGATGATATCAGAGGCTATTCCAAGCTTACTGCAAGCGTAACGGGGCTCATCTGAGCTCTCGTTATCAGCACGTGATGTGTATGATACGGGGGGTTGATAAGGGCCGATTAGCTTGAGCTCACGATCAACACGTTAGAGAACGAGCGACGGCAACGATGCTGCGCTCACTTCTCAGGTCTGCTTCCATACCGACCCATGGCAGCAGGGCGGCCCGCGTGAAGGTCGTTCGGGCAACAGCGCCGACGATCCGCGCTCGGCGGCTCCATCTTCCAACCAAGACCGTCACCGACGACGACATCGCCCAGCTTGCCGCCAGCCCGCTACATCCTCTAACGCTCGCCGACCTCGTCAAGTAAAGTGCCGCCTCGCGATAATCCCAGAGTTCGGCGCAAGCTGACGCGTGATCTCTCTCGCAGGCATGGACGTCCACCGCTCACCGCCGAGCAGCTCTTCGACTCGGCCAACTTCACCCTCTCAATCCTCCCTGCGCGGCTAGCCCACCGCATCCAGTCACTGCGTAACCTGCCCTACATTGTCGTCTCGAACCCCCACGTCTCCAAGATCCACGGGAACTACCTGCACTCGCTCTCGACGCTGCTGCCATGGGCTGAGAAGCGCGTTGAGAGCCTGGAGGATGAGATACGCTTCACCGAAGTCATGGCCGACCTGGTGCACACCCACGCCAACACCATAAGCATCTTGGCGCGCGGCTTCCTCGAGGCCCGGCGCTACATCAGCCCGCAAGAGGTGACGCGGTTCCTGGACGAGCATCTGCGCGCGCGCATCGGGACGCGGCTGATTGCTGAGCAGCATATCGCGTTACACATGAGCTCGCAGCCGCACAGCGAGTTGTGCGAGGAGGAGGAAGGCGGCGTCGACGGCAAGGAGCAGGACGGGGCCAAGTCGAGCTTCATCGGCGTTATCGACACGGAGCTGCGGCCGGGAGACATCGTGCGGCACTGCGAGAACATGGTGGCCGAGATCTGCGAGCTCAAGTACGGCGTGCGGCCGCGGGTCGTCATCACGGGCGAGCCCGACTACGCCTTCGCCCACATCCCCATGCACCTCGAGTACATCATCACCGAGCTGCTCAAGAACGCCTTCCGCGCCACCGTCGAGCGCGGCATGGAGCGCGAGCCCGTCGAGGTCACCATCGCCCCGCTTCCCGAGACGCCCGCCACATCGTCACCGTCGACGATAACGACGACGCCCGCCGCGCCCGCCGCCGCTAACCCACACCCCCACGGCGAGGCCGGCGAGGCGGCCATCACGAACGAGGACCAGGGCAACGCAGACCGCGCGAGCAAGACGGCAGCCATGCTGGAAAAGGAGGCGCAGACGCCGGCGCGGCAGCGCGCGGCCACGGCCAACATCCGGCCGCTCGAGCGCAGCACGCCCGGCGTCACGATCCGCATCCGCGACCGCGGCGGCGGCATCTCGCCCGCCAACTACGGCCGCATCTGGGAGTACAGCTTCACGACGTTCAACGAGGACGACGCGCGCGCGTCACTGCACGGCGGCGGCGGTGGCGGCGGCAGTCACCCGCTGGACGCGCTGAGCGCCATCAGCGGGCCCGGCGGCGACGCGGGCAACCCCACCGGTAGCAGCCTTGCCGGCTTGGGCTACGGGCTGCCGCTCGGAAGGGCATACGCCGAGTACTTTGGCGGCGGGATTGCCGTGCAAAGTCTTTGGGGATGGGGCACGGATGTTTACTTGAGCTTGAGGGGAGTGGGGAAGGTTGATTGAATGATAAACTGGGGGTTTTTGCCTGAAATGAGGTTATAAGGGAGGGCCCAGATGGAAAGACCTTGGATTTGTACGATAGAATGCTTTCGTATGTCTGGCATGGGACGAGGGTAATACTGTGGCTTTCAGATTGGAAGTCATTGTGTGTGGCGTGGACGGGGGTATTGGAGTTTCGGGAGGATTAAAATAAAAAAAATAGTATTCATTTTAGGGTTGGTACATTTGAAGCATTGGTAGAGGAGTGTGTCGGCATCAGTAAATGTTATTTCGGTATGGGCCGTTCTGAGACAAATCTGTCTGATTCACATGTGTACGTTGAAATAAGGCCACGGGTCGATTCGGGTTTAGGACGAAGGGCCGCAAAATGGCAAAAGCAGTCCCCGTCAGCGGTCTCTCGGGGCACGCCTTTGACGCAAACGAATACATCAATATGGATTTCACGTTCAGTGCGACTCGGGGCGGAACTCCTATCTTAACGACGTCCAACCGGGAAATCGACGTGGTAGAGGACAGCCAGAGACAAATCTTAATTGGCATGGTTATCCTTGGCCCAGAAGGAATCTCGATCGACTTCAGGAAGTCAGTGGCAAGGATAAGCAGCTGCGGAGACGCGGAAGTGCCTGTTCAAACATAGAATCAGTACGATCGGAGAGCACCAAAGCGACTTGTCAAAACCCAGCACGGTCGAGTGATTCCGCCGAAGTCGATCATCCCGGTTCCTATGTAACGCTCAGAAGGCCAATCTTTCAACAATAGACAATTAGAAGGAAACTCTCAGTGTACGGAAGCTCTAGAGGATGACCCAACCTCAACTCAACCGCTTGGCAATGACGTGGATGGCGAGTTCGAGACTGACGAGGATAATATCTAAGAAATCGTGTGCTCCTTCAACAACAGCAGACAACGCACTACAATGACATACAATTTTACCACTGTCGCGACGACGCGCAAAGAATGAGAAGATGCTGTGGAGCTCTGGTATATATTGGCAAGGTTCCAAGTTCCCAGCATGAAAATTTCGGACGAATGTTTCGATTATACCAGACTGCCTGGACTTTGGGGATCCCATCCTCTGCTTCAAATGGACTCTTATAGTCTACCAGGATCAACTCAGAGACTTCGGTGTCATCAATGGTATCTTTATACGAACACGTTTCGGGAACAGACTGTTGGACTAGACAAGGCAGTTTATATCTCAGCATGACAAGCATTCCCAGGTTTGTCCATGGCCGAGACCTCCATTCGTACGATCACCTCAAAGTAAAAATACCGGCCATACGTCTAATGCTTGGCTACAAAGCTATAGACATGGGGTTGGATACTAAAGATGGCGACAAGCTGTTTCGGCTGGTCTTTAGTCAATATCTCATCTCGAAGAGATTCATGTTGAAGTCTCGCACCCATGTGGAACACACTTCTGCAACAGGGTGGACTATATCGTTATCGAACACAGTCCACTCAATAACTTACGAAGTTATTGTCATTGTGGCGAGAGTACATGCCGGGGCCCTCGGTACTGCATTAGAAACAGAGCGGAGCTGAACTCAGAGCATCTCACAAACTTTCCAACATCCAAACCAACGAGCAGCAGACTGAATAGAGCAGTGCTGAGCTTCAAAGGGCCTCTCTCAACGATATTTCGATATGCAACTCGACAAGCATGACGCGACAGCGCAAGAATCGCCAGCACCAATGTTCATCAACACTTCTTGGCTTGGAACTTGCCATGCGTTGTATCACAAATTAGTGTACGACGGATAATCAATTATTGTGCAGAGACGTCCATTTTGTGAATTCTGAAGGCCGCTTGTCAAGGACCGGGTGGACTGTTTACGAGTTTTATCTGGGATCAACTATCTTTAGGCTCCTCAGACCTAGAGAAATCTCAAAGAGTTGTTGTCTGTAAATAGGAGATGGTAGCATTCAAAATCACCATATAATAATTTGCTGGTATGAAGCAGACATATTGTTGCTGCAGTCATCGGTGACATTCTTGACAGTAATAGAGATCGGGCACGATGATGAAATCAAGACCTAAATTTGTCTTCTCTTCTATCTTACAGTGGCTTTTATCGTTGCTTGAATGTAGTTGTCAAACATGTAGCTGTCCCATCCCCTACGGCAAAGGCACCACGGTATGGTATGCTCCATTCTATTTGCCTGTCGCCATTCTTCCAAGACAAGTCTGCAAAATGCATACGAAACCGATATACGTGTATATATTGTCGCCCTTAGAATTCCTATACGCTCAGTCAAATGCGAGGACATCAGGCTTGGTTGGTCGTGAAACATTCACTGACAAGAATTGATGAAGCAAATTCCAATTCCCGTCCTACGCACTACAGTAATGCATTATTAAGCCTTATAGTTCTCCAAATGTTTACTGTGTACTGGAAGTCCTCGTCTCTGAAGGAACAAGCCGGATCTGCACATTTCCGCTTTAGCAACTGTTTGGTCTCCGACCCATTCGTACGTTACTCAAACCTATAAAACAGTATCAAGACCAAAATTAGCATTATGCCCTTGCAGAACGCCCCGACCGTGCGACCCCGGATACTCATGCGTTGTCGAGAATTCTGTTCATGCAACAAACCTTAACTTCCCAAATGATCAACGCATTCGTAGCAAGGCCAACCCAACCCCTCATAAAGCACGCTCTGAGCACACGCCGCAACGACCACCGCTTATTCGAACAGCACGAGGCCACGTCACTCGCATCGGCGTCTGTGTGCTTCCTGTTTCATCGACGTTCGCCTCGTTGAACACCGGCGTCCGTGCCATCATGTCCTGAAACCGCCACCGGGCCACGTAAGGCTGAAGAACGCGCGAACACCCACACCTCAATGACGAAAGTGAGACAGCCATTGACGTGTGCGTGCGTACAAGGCTGAGGGCTGTGCGCGGGGAGGCTTGTTTTGGGCTTCTTCTTGTCGGCGGAAGTGCTGTTTCCATCGCGCTTTGTTTTCTTCTCCTCTCCGGGGCTCAATCTCCGCTCCCTGTGTAGAGGCAAGCCGTTGTCTTCAATTTTCTTGCTTATGCAGAATTCAATAGTCAGGTCTTGGTCCGCCGGTATTTTTAGCTACGGATTGTGCCGTCACTATAAGCCTTATCCGAGTCACGTATATCTTTTCCTTGATGTATTTCGGCCATATATCTTTATTTGCAAATAGATGGGGCATGCTTCACTCTACCTCTACTTGTTTGATTTGAATTACTACTGATGGTCCTTATTTTGCCTTCATATGGGCATTTGTTTAAGCTAGAATGCTTGTCGTCCGATAACGAGGTCTTCAGTGTCCTATAGAAGAGTATCAATGAACTAGGGTATCACGCCCCTATCCTTCTGCACATGATCTTGCGGAACATGACCGTCGGATGGCGTATGTGTCGACGGTTGGCGCCGAGGTTCATCTCTGACTATACTAGCTAGTTCCACTGAGGAGCCACATGGGAGTCCACGGCCCTGCGAGCCGGCTCCGAAAAGATTGCTGAACAAGAAACAGCGGGGCCGAGAGAAAATAAAAATATCAAGTCCTG
>RHKH01000056.1:145511-176399 GCA_009829795.1 Lasiodiplodia gonubiensis | reverse complement strand
GAAAAAAAAAAAAAAAAAAAGGGCCGTGAGGTTTCGCTAGGCTGACCAAACGAGCAACATCAGTACCTGCACCATCTCTCCCACGCACCAAGATCGGAAAACCCGCTCCACAACCCCTTGGGTACCAACGACGTCGCTGTGTGTCCGTGCCGATCACATGAGATGACGAAACACACCTCTTTTCATCAGCCGCCCCCCATCTCCACAAGCAAAAAGAGGAAAGGACGTGTGGGGCGGGCGGACTTTCTCCTCCGGAAGCGAGGTGTGGAAGATCAAAGCTCGACGAACACCGTGTTCTAGACTGCGTCAAATAGATAGGCGGCCGCCCGTGCTAGCGAAAAGCACGACCCCCACCGCAGTCCTTCTTTATCCCCGGCCCCTACCTGTAATCCCTGCGGCTGCCGCGGAATACGAGGGGAGAAGAAAGAGAGAGCAGTAAGGAGGTCGAAGGGAAGATCCAAAGAGAACAATTAGAAAAATTACCACCAATCATCATGACTCTTTTCTGTTTCTTTTGCAATCACGTCCGTCTGCACTCATTGGTTGATGAGCTCTTTGCTTTGCTTATTTTTACTTGTGTTCTTCTTCGTCTTTCCCGTTTCGCGTTTATATACATACATCCTCATTACTGCTTCCAAACCACCGTCGTAAGGAACTAAAGACATTACAGTAAGACTTTTTGTTTGCGCATGTTCCAGGTGCACGCATTGATAAACCATTGTCTGTCGCGTGCCGTATGTACATGACCGGCGAGTGAGAAAAGAAGCCTGGAGGGCAGTGCAATGAGATAAGAGAGCAAGCCAAGAGTTCGGTGGCGATAGCGCCCCGGAGACCGCAAGCGGAAAACAACAGGGTGAATCATGTCGAGGAACTGTTCCACGACACCTTTCCCCCACCCGTTGAAACCGGAGCATGGGACGTTGCATGAGACGCCAAGCGAACTTCCGACTGCTCTTATCCCCCGCAAGGCTCCAACCTGACCCATTCGCACGCGTGTTAAGCTTTATCTGGCAGTACGCGACTGATGTAATCTGTGTTATCGTGAATGCTGTGTGAATAATAGGTTGAGTAGGGACAGCGAGGGATTGCAACCCAAAGCAGAAAATTTTGTTCCCCAAGAAGCCCCGAATCAAAGCATACTTTCATCGAGAAAAAAACCCCTTGCTGCCATGACACGTGAATTGTGATGTGAAGTTGAGAAGCGGAATGAGAAAAAAAAGTTTACCCTAAAACCGCGCCCTATGGGCGTCTCTGTCCAAAGAAGTTTGTACCAAAAAAACAAGCAGCCCCAGCATATTAGCCGGGTACCTCTCTATGATGCACCGATGCAACGCTGAAACGCAAAAATGCGGATGACCCTAATGAAAGAAAACGTTGGTCAGGCACGCCTTGTTGCGAAAGTTCGAACGCGCGCAGGATCCTCTGGAAAAGACAACTGTACAAGAACCGGCCTGCTGGCGGCTAAACAAAAAGCTATGAAACGTTGGAACGACCTCGTCGTATCCTGGGTATCTCTGTGGATTGACCGAGCGGTAAACGGATTATGCGGGAATATTTAGTTAGGTTGGAAGAGCGTGTCGTCTGTCCAAGCCGGCTCGGCGCTGGCGGCGAACTTGTTGCCCTGCGATGTGACTAGGCGATGTGCCCCGTCCATCTTCCGGGCTTTGTCGCGCTGGAGATCCCTTGGGCGGCGATAAGTGGCCAGGATCCGTAGAAATATCGGAGTGACTCCGAGATCGAAATTTTCCAAAGGCTGAACGTGTGGGCGAATCGAGAAAATCTTTTACGTTCAGCCGTACAAAATAATAATAACAACCACCATGGCAGCCGGGTATTGGTGTTTTGCCATATTCCATCATCTAGATTCGGGATTGTAAAGGGAAAAGGAACGAGCACGAACATCCTCGTGTCGGGTATTGCGTATGGCGTATCAAACTGTCGTGATTTCGTGCAGAAGCACGACGCGGCGCTTCTCAAACGGGGCGACGACCGTCGCGGCTGGCAAAATGTACGCGGAGACGGCTTATTGGCTGCTGTTCTTCGCGTGGAACTCCTCGAGGCGATCCTTCAGCCACGGCGGGATCGAATCGCGAACCGCCTCCGTCACCTGCTGAGCAACATAGTGGTTGGCGGTGGAGCGCATCTTGACGAGCTTGCCGGCGGCCTGGCCGAGAATCTCATGAGCCTTGCCGGAGAGGTGGTAATCATCCCTGTTCCGTTGTTAGAAGGCCATCCAATTTTAGTTTTCTTCGCAATTCACACTCACCAGAAGAGGTGGTTGCGCGGCTGTTCGCAAACCTGCTCCTGTACACCGAGTTCCTGGACGGAATCCTCGTCCTGCGACTGGGGGTAGATCAGAGTGCGGCACGGGGTGGTGATGTCGCCGAACTCGGGGGTCCTCTTGCGGACGCTCGGGGGGTTGGAGAGCTTCTTGGTGATGACTTGGCTCTCCATGAACTTGTCGGCCTCGAGCAGGAAGACGTGGCCGCCCATCCAGCTCCTGGCGTGGCTCTCGAGCCTCTCATTCCAGTAGCTGGCCAGCTCCAGGGCGGTGCGGTGACGGGTGGTGTCAACATCGGCACGAGTCTCAATCTCGAAGCGCGGCAGGTGGGTGACGTTGACGACCTTGGGGAGGACGACTAGGACAGGGCCCTGCATCCACTCGTGGATGATGTTCAGCTGGCGGAAAAGGTGGTCGATGCTTTGGTCGATGGCAAAAAGGGCCCTGGCGCGCTCGATCTTGGAGTAGTGGAAGATGTCGTTGACACCGAACCAGATGGTGAACAAGGTCCACTCCTTGGGCGGCTGGATGGGCCACATGCGCTTGAAGCCCTCCATCTTGACGAAATCGCGAACCTGCTGCTGGAGATCGCGGAGGGCGAAGTCGGTGAAGTTGTGCGACGAGGTGGCGTTCTGGAAGACGGCATTGTCAAGCACGGCGCCAACGGTGTCAGTGTAGTACTGAGTGACCTGCGGCGGCAGCGAGCGAGCATAATTGTCTATCGAGTCGCAAAGAATCTGTTGGCGGCAGCGAGTCAGCGGCCAGTCTCGCGATAAGGCGACCAACTTACCTCTTGACAGAGGGCCTCGGGCCAGACGGGACCGCTGGCGGGATGTCTGATGGGCTCATAGCCGGGCGGCGGCCCGTTGAGAATATAGCGGCCTGTATCGGACCAGGAGTCGCCGAAGGTGACGATCCTGCGCACCGAGCCGGACCACGACTTCTGGAACTGGGTGTATTGACGCGTCGAGGGAATGACCCAGCCCAGGTAGAGGATGAGGGTGACGGCAAGGGCGATGATGACGGAGCAGCGCGAGAGGAACCTCATGGTCGGCGGCGGTGGATTGAGCAGTGGTCGGGGTGGAGGTTAGGCGGTATTAAAGGCGGCGCCGAGGCGAGGTTGTGGTGGATGGGAGGGAGGCTCGCCGAAGGAGTCGGGATGAGCGATTGACTGCGGTAGGTGTGTTTTGGCGGGGGAACGACAGAAAGCACGAAGCTACAGACTCGGGGTGGGCATGGCCAGGTGGATGGTGCAGGTTGCGCGCGAGGAGAGGGATCGAGAAAAGATGTCCACGCAAGCGCTCCACCGGCGCCGTTGGCGGCGGCCAGCCCGCGAGCCCCTGACTGGATCACGGTGTCTCGGGGGAAATCATCGACCAGCACCCCAGCACGCGCCGCCGCCGCACCCAGCCATGTCAGCCGTAAGATTACGCCAGCCCTGCCCGATGCGCCCGGCCGGCCAGGCACTGCGCCTGTGACGGCGCGCACTGCCGCTGCTGCTCCACGCCGCTGCGACGACGCCCATGCTCGCCAAGCAGCCGCGCGCGATGGAGCTGCGAGGCAACCAGAGGCATCCACAGCGAGTCACGCCCTTTCCTCTCTCACCGCACATGCATGACGCCATGCGCACCACGACCGATCGGCCGCTCCACTCGCCCCGCGCAGCAAAACCGGCATCGCGGTGCCAGACCAGCCTGCGTTCCCCGGCCAACAGTGCGTCCAGCTCACCATGAAACCGCTATTTGAAAGCAGACTATCTGCGGGGCCGCCCGGCGACGCGGTGACGCCGGTGGCTCTTGTTGCCGCAGAGCCGTACCGTGGCCGCCACTGCCACTGCCGCTGTTGGTTTCCCTAGGGCACCACTGAGTACGTTTGCGAGCTAGCCGGCCGAGTCTGCATTCCGCTTGCAATAATTGCTGCGAAGCTCGACAAGCACGAAGCATCCAGCATGGCACTGCAGCAACCCAGCTAGAAGCGGAAGCGACTGCGTAGCGCCGCGCTGACTCAACCCTCAACGAGCAGTATGTACCTACTTTGTGTACCATGTACGTAGGAAGCGCCGGCTGACGGGCCAGTCCCTCTACTGCAGCTTTGCGCCCGCTGACACGGCCGAGCTTATAGCGCTCGTCTGTCGAACGACGCCTCATCTTTGCATCACGACCGCCTGCAATCCACGGTTGTGCGGTCAATCGTCCCATCAGGTCGTCGCTCTTGGCGTGCAGCAGACGCATGCAAGTCCGCCCCGGGACGAGCATCAATCGAACGCCTCTTTTCCCGCGGCGCTCCCAAACCACCAACCCCATCCGGCGCAAGCGCCTCTCGCCCTCATCTTGGAGCAGTGTTTGAAAACGGTAATTGGATCGGCAGGGCAGACCAAGCCGGTGCTCTTCCACCCGCTGCCCCCGGACGAGGATCCTGAAGACTGTGCAGCATGCGCCGCCCACCATTTTCGCCGGCTGGATGCTTTATGATCGACCGCGAGCCGAAATGTAGATGTGCGGCAGATCAACGAGTACGCGTGTACTGCATTCCTACTTATTATTAGCCCCGACCAAGGGCGAGTCCATCTCGAACCGAACCCATCTGCTCCAGACAGCATGCCACAGATTAGCAGACTGGACAAACCCATAACCAGGCGGTAGCTGCGTGCCATTGGCGGAAAGCGGAGTAGTAGAGCGACGTTCTCAGTTGATTGCGGCAAAAAGCAAAAAGTATCGCACGCTGTACCACACCCGCCAGCCCGCTTTAGCCGGCCCCCTTCCCTCGCCCCTTAGCCTGATCCATCTCACCCTTGACTAGCGGCAAGACACGGGAGTATGTGCGCGCCGCCTTCGCTTGGCTACCGTTCGCTCTTTACCCCAGCTCAATAGTTTGTTGGGCGGGAGCCAGCCCGTTCCTGTACACAGCTCCCTACAGCAGCTATTGTTCAACAGCCGCTGACGGAGATTGCTGAATACGAACCTATCCCTTCAGCAAAGTTCAGATAAGGTTGTGGTAACCTCCCGAGCCAAATGCCTGGGAATACTTCGTGTGCTTGTATCGAAAGCTTCCAGCCATGAAGTGAGGTTTTTGGCTATTGGGACCGGGTTGCCAGAAACCTTGGCGCCTGAACTTTTGGAAAGCCCACATGCAATGATTGAAGGAGTCTCCCCGCACTTGGCACACAGCATGAGGACGTGCAGTCAAGCTTTCTGAACATGTGAAAAGGATGCTGACTTGTTTGCATGCGATCGAATAAAAGCTTGCTTTGCTTCGCCGCAAGCAGCGATCCTTCAGGACCAAGTAAAGCTTGATGAGCATTTTTCGTTACACCAGCAGGTCCAAAAGACACGAATATTACGGTAACGAAAAGTAAAGCCAGATCCCAGCTATCAGTGGTTGGTCGGGGCGCTCGCCACCTCCCGCATCACACCGAATGGGAGGCCTAGCCTGGCTGGCTGGCTGGCTGGCAAGACAAAAAAAAAAATAGGGAAGGCTGTGCAAGCCAAGGGCAAGCCCAAGACGAAGAGCCTCACCAACGGCAAACGCCAGCCGTTCATCGTGCACTTTTGCACGCCGCCGTGACACACGTAGCGCCTCGTTGCACACTATGTGCTGCTGCCCATCAGCCCCAGCCACCCACCCATCCCCACCTCACTCAGCTTGTCATTGGCGACCCACGTTACTATAGCGGTTGTAGGCGGCTAACATGGCGACACGAGACACCATGTAACTCGGACCGGCCGGTCGGTTGGTCGCCTGCCCGCCCTTCACACAGCCACCCCGCGAAGTAGTCTCCCCACCACCGTACTTGACCAGCCCAATCAGCCAGTCAGCCCCAGCCACAGCCTCACCAGCACCGGCCACATTCCCCTACAACGAGCAAGGAGTACCTAGATACGTAGTGAGGGCAAAAAAAAAAAAAAAACACGACATCGTCCCAGATGACCACCACCGCTCCGGTCCGGCCGATCGCTGTGCGGCCATACAATCAGGATTGGGCAGATGACATTCTGCCCGTCACTCCGAAAACCGGCGGCCGCTCATTCGTCATGTCTCTCCATCCAGCCAAGAAAAACTAGAGAGCCCCGCTAAAAATAGATCGCCTGCAGATCCCCACCTCACCTTCCGCTCCGGACGCTCGCCGCATGAACAGCAAAACAAGAAAGCGTCGCCACCTCATACATCAGCACCCGACTGGAAGTAGCAAAAGAATGACTTCGGACCGGCGGGATCCGAGAGCCGCTCGGACCCTTCTCTCTCCATGCATTGGCTGCCCCTGCGCGATGCAGGGAATGCCAAGGCTCGAGCATTGATTCTTCCCTACGCACATCATGCTATCGCCAAGGGTGCACGTAACCTAGAACGAAGACAACGCTCCATTCTCCAAATCGCCCACTGTGTCCGTTCCACATGTTTGCAAACGCGATGGGGAGCAATAACGCCACCACGGGTCTAATATTCGTGCTTCTAAACAAGTCTCCGATGGAATGTGAGGACAAGTAGCGTGACGAATGTCCAATCACTTCACATGGGCCACGTCAAGACGGACGAGATCGGAATTACAGGGCCGATCGAGGAAAAACCATTGGGAGGGAACCCGAGACAGTGGTTTTGGAAGGGAGTCAGTACGTGCACCCAAGCATTCCTGGAATATTCGAGTCCCGCGACGGAGTTCTCCTTTCGCATGACGCCATTGCATTCTTGCTGGTGAAGACTTACTGTGTCTGCAACAAGGTCGTGAAAACGAACAAACTTAGATGAAGTACTCGTTTCATTCAACACTAACAAATTATCTCCCAGTAAAACTGCCCTGTCTTGCGTTCATAGTAGATAGTTAAGGATTAAATACAGTATAACTTCAATTGCCGCTCCGTATACACACTACTTCTCCAGATAAAAGCAGACCCAACAATAGTGCCAACGCCTCAAGGAAGACATACGACGCTGAAAAGATAAAAGACATTGAGTGAAAGGATCGACCAAACCCCTCTTGCTGCCGTTACAGACACAGACACCTGATGTAGCATCCTCCACACCAACCAGAGAGTACGAAAAATTGAATTAATTCCGTCTTAAGCCTTTGACCTTTGTGCATACCCTTGTGCACAACTAAATAACCTTTGGAAAATGCAAGCAATAAGCCGATCCTCAATATCATGACTTTTAGACCACTCCCTCTGTAGACGTTCTGTATTATCGACGTGCGGTGGTGAAAAGGAAAGTCGTCTACATGTTCGCCAGCTCGTTATCGATCATCTGGTCCAAGAAGACCCTTCTCTCACCACTGAGCTGCGTCTGCAGCTTTTGCTCGGTGAGCGCCTTGAGCTGCTTCTTCGTCACGTTGTCCAGGTCAACGTCTTGAAGGCAGTCGCGGATTGCATGGACGATTTGCTCGTCCGACGGGCCACTCGCTGCGCTGCGGAAGTCCATGTTGCTGGCAGGCCTGCTCTGGGAGAGCGGGCTCCGCTGGCGCGGCGCATTGTACGGCGTGCCAAGCAGGTGCTCGCCGGCGGAAAGGGAGTGCATCGATTGACGCGCCTGATGCTGATTCGCGCCATAGGGAGATGCATTGTAGGTGTCCGATGCGTTGCCCATCGACATCAAACGGCTGTGACGACCCTCGGGATTGTCCTGGTAGCGACCCCCATAGTTCGAGTACGAGCTCTGGCGGTTTTGCATAGCGGCGTACGGCCCGGGAGATTGCGGAGGCATGTGCATAGTGCCACGGCCGCCGTTGAAGCCTGTCAAAACCGTCGAGGCGGGCTTGACAGAGGAGTAGACCGATTGCATGTCGTTCATTTCGTAAGCATCGTCCTCATACGGCATCATGCCCTTCTCGGGAGCGAGACCACGGCGGCCAGGGAGGCTGTTTGCTGCAGCGTAGTCGTCCCACCTCTGGAGCGGAATGCTACGCGGATCGAAGCCTTCATCTTCTTCAAGGGCGACGATTTGCTTCATACCCTTCTCGCCAATAACAACACGAGTGTTACCCCAAGAGAAATCGTCCTGCTTCCAGAAGGAGTACACCGGAAGAACCAGAGAGTAGATGGGGTAGGCCATGATGTAGATAATCATCCAACCAATGTGCTGCCACTGCCTCTTGATGATGAAGATGATGGCTTGCAGACCGTACACGGCCGCAAGCATAATAATCGAGATCATGGGGAATGCACCATCCTTGGCAGCAACCTTGTAGATCAAGTACACAAGGTACGCGCAGGTGGCGGGAAGAATGATCGTACCGAAAAGATCGATGAAGACGACGAAGCGCATGGAGAAACAACAGAATCCGCAAAGATCCTTGAGCCAAACCAACTCAGCCAAGTTGTGGATTGTAGAGTTGATCCAACGACGTCTCTGGGACAACAAGACGCTGAAAGTCTCGGGCGCTGCCGTTTGGGCGTAGGCATCCGGCACGAACTTGAATGACATGCTCGGGAAGTGCTTGGTCATGATGGTCGTGAGATAACGATCCTCACCGAGGGACAGAAGATTTTTCTTGTGGAGGGTGTCGACGTCGCAATCGGCATAGTCATCGATGACCTTATCCGAGATGATCAAAGGCTTGCCCTTGTCCGCCGTTCGTAACCGATACATACAGAAACTGGCCAGCGATTAGCTATTGCGGATCATGGTACCACGCAGGAAACTTACCATCCGGGCAAACACGTGACGCTACCGAACAAACTCTCGAAAGCCTTGGCCAAGTGATGGGAAATGTAGTACTCGTAGACCTGGATCATCGTCCACCAACTGCGTTCTTCGTTCTCCAAGCTGGTCTCACCGCAAATACCAATGATCTTGGAATCGTTGGCGCAGGAGGCCACCAGACGGTTGAGCGAATCTTCTCTGACCATGGTATCGGCGTCGACCATGAGGAGGTACTCGTAAAGCTCGGGGTCTACACCAATGATGTTGTTGATCTGATGGAACATTTCCAACTCAAGCGGAGACATCGGAGCGCGATGGTGGACACGGTTGAGGAATTGCATCAAGAGAATCTGAGAGTCACGCTTGCCTCTGTTGCCAGGCTTGGACTTCTTCTGCTCGGATTCCTTGCCGACTTTGACGACGACGATGTAAGGCACGACATTACCCTCATACTCGTAAAGACCAGAGTAGACCTTTCCGTAGTTGAGCTGCTCGGCACCGCGACCGACGGACTTGAAAGGGAGAGCCGGCGGGTCAACCTTGGGGTCGACTCCAAGGATATCAAGAACGATCTTGGGAGTAGGCCTGTCGTTGCCACCACCGACAATCATACCGTCGCAAATAACGCAGATGAGCTTCCGTTTGTTGTCATATGCCAGAGCAGTCAGCGAGTCAAGACCCTTTCGGAGCTGGTCCTCACCCTCGGTGTAAGCAGGCACCTGACAAATGACGAACTTGTCCTGGGCGGCGGGCCGTCTCTTGGAGCCGAGCTGAAGAGCCGACAAGAATTTGATCAAGATGACGGCGCAAAGGATGATGGTGAAAGCTAGAAGAATGTAGTTGTTGACTTGACAGCGTGCCGAGTCTCGGAAATCGATATCGCCAACGTAGAACATGTTGTCAATGCACTGGAAGTTGGGTAGACGGACGCTGTCGTCGAGAGCGTTCCAGTCGTCCGTGATATCTCCTCCGGGATTGTTTTTGAAGAGATTCTCGACCTTGCTGTCCAAGAATTCGTAGGTCGTGTCGCCATCATACAAATCCTGGGTGTAGAAATAGTCTGTCAGGTCGTACACCTTTTCGTCGATGATGGACCACTGGCGCCCGATGTTGTCGCCTTGGGTCTTGACCTTGCTCTTGGTCCACACGAGAGAACCCTTGTAGTATTCCTTCATTTTGGGAAGGAACCTCGTAGAGTACCAGTCGTCGTTGTGTAGTTCAGTAGTAGTGTCGGGCTGATTGCGCTCGCCAGAGGTGTGGACAGCCTGAGGGCTATCGGTTGTGGCAGCTGTGTCGTTGAATTGGAGGGCTCCGATGGTGCTGTTGATCTTGAGGTTGGGACAAGCGAGCGCGAACGGGGGAACAATGTAAGCGTCGAGGTTCTTGCCCATGAGAGGCTCCATGTTGGCTGTGGTGACATCGTAACCCTTTCGATCACTGTGCTGAAGTTTCCAGAATTTCGAGATATCGTAGACTTTACCGTGATGGCTGACATAGAAGTCGTCCTTGCCTTGGTGAGTGCTGACTTCCTTCTCGTTCCAAGCCTTGTCGTAGTTGGGACAAAGAAGTTTACCAAACTCGATAATGTAGAAGACAACGACGGCATTCATGAGGAGAATGAGTAGGACCAGAACAAGCTTTTCTCTCCAAGCCTGTCGGACATCGGGACGCTTCATCCGACCAACGTGTGCTAGGAGGAAGGACGGTATCCACCAAGTCACGGCCCAGCAGAAGCCTACCCAGATGCGCCGGGAAGCGCTAATGGGCTGCTCAGTGACTACCTTGTTGTCTCCAATTTCCTCGTCGCCATAGTAGGTGACACCATGTTTGTCATCACCCTTGTTTCCAAGACCATAATCACCACGGCTGAGATTGGCATGTCCAGACATTTGCGTTTGGGCGATAGAACGAGCATCTGCGTTGCTGTGGGGACCCTGGTTGATGGAGGGCTGGACTGTAAGCAGATTGTCCCTGCTTCCTTGGATGGTGATTTCGTCTCCAAAAGGTTGACCGGGGAAGAAGCCGCTGCCGCCGAGACTGGGCTGGTGGACTGAGAAGCCGCTGTCAAGCGCACCAGAGCTCATCATCCCACCCACACCCATTCCACCCATTGCACCCATACCCATCATTCCGGCTTCTGGTCCTTTCATGTCGCGCATGCTTTCGGCTTCCCACCAAGCCCCTTCGCGGATCCATACGCGCTCAGAGCCGAGAATGACCTCTCCGTTGCTCCAGCCGCGTTCGAGAATCCAGCTCTCGACGCCTTCGCGACCTTCTGTGCAACCGAGCGGAGCGTATCTTTGGATAAACTCCTCATAGTCGAAGTCGGCGGTGAAGTCGAGATTACGGTTCCGGCGATTGGCCCACTCGGGCAAGCGCCAGGAACGCAACTGGCGCGAGACAGAGGCCGCTGACCAAGCAGGCTGTCCAGTGGTGTTTTGTAAGCTGACGGGGCCATCGTCGGTAGGGTGCAGGGCGAGGTGGAACCAAACTCTGCTGCTGCTGATAACAGTAGGGAGATCAAAGCGACCACTCTTGCCCAACATGACTCCTTGCCCAGAAATCGGGAAAATAAGCTCTTTGAGGAAACTATCATTCTCCGCTTCATGAGCAACCTTCTCAAGGACAGCTTCTCTGGTTTCGCGCTCTTGTTCAAACTCGCGTGCGGCAGCACCTTCGGCTATGCCCAGCTCGTTCGAGCACTCGGCAACAGCGTCCTTCATCTCTCGGATGACAGAAGAGCCAGCGGCGTCCATGTGGACACCATCCTCCTTCATTTCAGCATTGATGCCCTCAGAGTCATCAAAGACGGTCCGCAAGGCGATGGCTTTGCCAATAGCACTTGACGGGATCTCGACTACAGTGACGCTGACCGTGTCGCCGTCATCGTCTCCGGATTCGGGAGTGGGGGCGCCAGAGCGGTCTTCATCACTGTTGTTTGATGATCCTACGTTCTTGACGCCGCGGAGTTCAGCACGGATGGCCTCATTGGCCTTCGCGATGACCCAATCAACGATAGCCTCGTAGAGACCAGTGATGAAAACTTGGCGTTCCAAGGTGTCGCACTTCTTCTTCAGAACATCAGGGTCAATGTCGAGGAGGTCGGCAAACTCAAGGCAGGCATCGTCCAGAACTTCCTCATCGACAAGGAAGCCGAGGGTGTCGCCCAGCTTGAGGACAGCAGCAAGTGCGCAGAGAAGATTGCGCCGCGTCTTGCCTTTGATGCCAATCTGCTTGAGATTCTCCCGCCAGTCTTCCGCAGCGGCGGCGTCATCAGCAGTAGGGAGATACGACGGTGGATAGTATGTTCCAGACTTCTTCAGAAGCTCGTAGTCGGAGTTGGGCTTCAGGCCGAGCGTCTCCTTCTCCTCTTGGGAGGCGGAGTTGGAGTTCAGGTAATAGAAGACATCAAACGCGCGGAAGCCGGCTTGAGAGGGGACATCGACTAGACCGAGCTTGGTGTCAACTCCCGATGTCGAAAGAGCGAGAGTTGCTCCGGTGATTGACCCTTCAAGGTTCAAGTTGAAGGTGGCAGCGAGGGCCGAGTGGCGAGGCAGAGACGCGTTTTGCGGGGTTACACAGTGGGTGAAAGGGCGAACGACGTTGAGAGCAGTGTAGAAGGTGGTAGGAACGGACAGAGGAAGAGCGGAGACGAAGGGGGCAAACAGCGAGGGAGTGGATTCATGGAGAGAACTGAGCAGTCTGTTAGCGGAAGATACTTGGCGGCGTTCCCTGAGCGACGTACCCCAATACAATGCAGCCATCCTCTGCTCTCCTACGGGCGTGTTCCCAGGCTTTGCGGCCGAGTTCCACATCCACGGTTCCGCCAAAACGCCCGTCCGGACCGACCTCGCCGGCGGTTACCCAAGTGTTGACAACCAAGCTCGTGCTGGCCTCGAGATAGTAGGGCTCGCGCTGGGCATAGGCCGTGTGCAGGGCATTGAGCAGGGTGCTCGTCGACACCTGGTGCGAGGGGGGATTGTGACCGGGGCGGGGCGTCGAGTTCGACAGTGAGGAAAATGTCGACATGCGGTTGTAGGTCGCCATGGCGAAGGCGAGGGCGTTGGGCCTCGGAGACGCTGGGCGAGGCGGGTGGCCGTACGCGGCCTAGATGAGTCGGGGATGCGAACGGGAGAGCGGTGCGTAGGTTCTGGAGTAAGTGTGCTCAGAGGCGCAGGACAGAGGCAGCGGGAGGCCGTTGCATCAAGTTGTAGCGACGGTGGGAGAGGGCTGGTTCGATCGCCGGTGGAGCGAGCCGCAGGCACCGGGGTGGCAGGAGCGGCGGCAGGCGGGCGGGAAAACACAAAACGAAGGAATGCAAGAAGCGATTGTGGGAGAGTGCAGGTTCAGGGAGGGCAGCACAGAAGAGCCGCAGCGCGAGGCGAATTGTGGTGTTCAACGCGACGGTCTCGCCGGACGGGCGAGCGCAAGAGGCGACCACAAGCGGGCAAGTGGATCTCACGGCCCCCTGTGACACTGGGCGGGCTGCACCCATCCCGAGTCTAAACTTAGTACGAAGACCGGCCTAGCGCTGGTCAACACGAGCTCACGGCGTCACTCAATTCAAAACGTTCACGCCCACCTGCATTTTGCAGCGTAATACAGGCTGTACTGTGAATTACAAACACCCCTTGGGAGCCCATCACTGCCAGGCCGATTGCAGCAGAGTCGTGACGCGTTGCGGTGCATCCTGATCTGCAGCCTCTCCCGCCCCCGGCGTGTTGCCAGGGTGAGGGCGGCGGGCTGCTCGCCTCGGCGGCGGCGGTCTGGAGGATGCGCGGAGAGACACTCCCACGCATCCGTGCCGAGGGGGGTCCTGCGCCGTCCGGCTGAGGCATTTGTGCATCCTTCCCCTCCTGCGCCCGTGGTGTGATGGCCTGGGGCGCGAGGTTGGCAGCCGCCGTGGGCGGCTGGGAAGACAGATGATCGCCTTCCCCGGATTTCTCTAATCGGGAGCTGGCGCGCCGCTCTTGACGTAGCAAGTCCGAACTGCGCGGTTGTTAATTTACGGGCCTTCAGCGGGCGCATGAAATAAAACCGCTCACCGTCTTTCATGCCGGTGGCCCAGGTTGTGGCAATTCGTGATTCTCGTGTGGCCAGACGGCCATCGCGCTAAGAATAGACTTAAGCAGCGATAGGGGGGCCGCCAATACGATCCGCCCGCCTGCATTGGCACCGTCCAGTGCATGTTTCGCCTCTCTGCCCTGGACGCCCGACCGATCATCTCAACACCACCGCCGCTCGCCTAGCCGTCCCTCTGCGCCGGCTTTTTTCCCCTTCGTTTGGTTGTCATTGCGCTCTTCATTCCACGCTCGCTTTCCGCTGCTTTCGCCCACCGGTCGCCGCAAGCAGAGTGCATTCCTCGCACTCGGCGCGTCGTCCTCCCCACCACCTGCGCATTTCAAACACGTGCAACTGCCCGTCTGCACCACCCAACAACAGAGCTCACCCGCACCTCTAATCGCGCCCTCCCCCTCCCAGGGACGGAGCCGTAATCATGGCGCTCAACTCCATGGGCAGCAACGCCCAGTTTGCCCAGGCTTCTCTACCTTCGTTACCCGCACATTTGCAGTCCGACACGCATTTGACAGCCCACCTGGCAAGCCGCTTCCACGCACACCACCCGACTGCCCAGCTCTCCTCCCATGGTATCATCTCGCTCAACACCTACTCGTCTTCCGCCCGTGGTCCCGATGGCGGAAGGGAGGGCAGTGCCATGGATGCCACCCAGGACCTGGCAAAGCGGGCCTGGGCCAGGCTGGGGCACCGTAGCGAGAACCAGGCAGTTGTCTTTCTGTAAGTCCGCCTGCGTAGAACGCGCTTTGAGCTGGCCGCCTTGATATCTAACAGTGCCCAGTGGTGAATCTGGCTCCGGAAAGACGACGCTCCGATGCCATCTCCTCTCTGCGCTTCTCTCCTACTCCTCCACGCCTCTCTCCGCGAAATTGTCATATGCCTCCTTCGTCTTCGATACCCTTACAAGCACGAAATCACTTACCACTCCGATCGCGTCGAAGGCCGGTCTTTTCCTCGAGCTGCAATACGACACAACTTCCTCGACGCACCCCACCCTGATTGGTGGCAAGATCCTTGACCACAGGCTTGAGCGGAGTAGAATTGCGTCTGTTCCCACCGGAGAGCGGAGCTTTCACGTTCTCTACTACCTACTTGCTGGCACCAGCGCGGCCGAGAAGGAGCATCTGGGCCTGAATGTTGGCTTGGCTGAAGCAGGAAGTAGGATCTCGACAGGTGGTACCAAGCGATGGCGTTACCTTGGCCATCCCACCCAGATGAAGGTCGGCGTGAACGATACCGATGGATTCCAGCAGTTCAAGAACGCCCTGAGGAAGCTTGAATTCCCCCGCAGTGACATTGCCGAGATCTGCCAGGTTCTCGCTGCTATTCTGCACATCGGAGAGCTTGACTTTGTCACTGGCAAGTCCACTACCCCCACCGGTGATGATAGCGGCGGCTACTCCCACGAGGGTGGTGAAGATGTCACCATCGTAAAGAACAAGGGCGCTCTCCAAATCGTCGCCGCATTCTTGGGTGTGTCCCAGGAGGACTTGGAAGTCAGTCTCGGCTACAAGTCTAAGACCCTTCACCGCGAACGCGTAACGGTGATGTTGGACCCCAGGGGTGCTCGTCAGAATGCCGACGAACTTGCACGGACTTTGTACTCGTTGCTTGTCGCGTACGTGATGGAAACCATCAACCAGAGGATCTGCGCCTTGGAGGATTCGGTCGCAAACACGATTTCCATCGTTGATTTTCCCGGTTTCCAACAGGTTTCATCCACAGGATCCGTTCTCGATCAGTTGCTTAACAACGCTGCATCGGAATGTTTTTACAACTACGCGTTGCAAAACTTCTTCGAGAAGCAGGAGGAGTTCCTTTCGGCTGAGGAGGTCAGCATTCCTCAGACCAGCTACTTTGACAACTCCGATGCGGTGAAGGGTCTGCTTAAGCCTGGTGTCGGTCTTCTTAGCATCCTTGACGACCAGATGAGACGCGGAAAGACCGATTCGCAGTTCCTCGACGCCCTGAGGAAGCGCTTCAACAACAAAAACCCTGCCATTCTCCCCGGTAGCACGACGATGGTCATGCCGGGCAGCAACTTTGCGACACACAACGCTTCAGCATCTTTCACTATCAAGCACTTCGCTGGTGAGGTTGACTACCCTGTTGAAGGTCTGCTTGAAGAGAACGGCGACATCATTTCTGGCGACCTTCTCAACCTTATTAACAACACCCGGAGCGACTTTGTTCGTGAGCTCTTCCACCAGGATGCTCTGAACACCGTCGTGCACCCGAAAGAAAGGACCTCTGTTGTCCAAGCATCCGTCAGCTCCAAGCCGACTCGTATGCCCAGTATGGCAAAGAGGAAGGGCGATCGCCCCGCCCGTTTCGGATCGGTCCGCAGGCCTGCTGAGGAGTCAGATGATGATGCTCGCAGTGAAGTTTCTCGGTCGAATAAGCGGAAGGCCGCTGCTGGAAAGCAAGCTGGTGCAGCTGGACAGTTCTTGGTGTCTCTTGAGAACATCACGAAGTCCATTGCTGTTTCAGATACGAACCCTTACTTCGTTTTCTGCTTGAAGCCCAATGACCGGAGAATTGCGAACCAGTTCGACAGCAAATGCGTTAGATCTCAAATCCAAACTCTTGGTATTGCTGAGATTAGCCAGCGTCTTCGCAACGCTGATTTCAGCATTTTCCTTCCCTTCAGCGAGTTCCTTGGTCTCGCTGAAGCCGACACGGTCATCGTCGCAAGCGAACGGGAAAGAGCTGAGATGATACTTGATGAAAGGGGCTGGGCATCTAACGAAGCGCGGGTCGGCGCTACAGGAGTCTTCATCAGTGAACGCTGCTGGATAGACATTGCGAACATTCCTGACGTTACCCCAGCTGGCGGCAGCCGCTATATGGGCGGAGACATGGATGGAGCAAGTGGAGATGGTCTCCTCACGCCTGCCGACGCAACAAGAGGCTACGGCGATTCTCGAGTCAACTTGATGGGTACCCCGTCTCCCGGTCAACTGTACAGCGATGACAAGGCGAGCTACTTCGGCAGCCGCGAGCTTGACGCACGCTCGGAGGCTGGAGCATCAGCAATCAATGGCGGCGACATGTTCCGCAACCTCGAGACGCGCGAGCAAATGGCTGAGAAGGGCAATGAAATCAAGATGGAAGAGGTCGAGACGCACAAGGTGTCCGGAAGCCGCAAGAGGTGGATGTTCTTCGTCAAGTGCCTTACTTGGTGGACGCCCGATTGGGCGATCCGGAAGATTGGCCGAATGTCTCGCCAAGATGTTCGCATAGCCTGGAGGGAAAAGCTCGCCATCAACATGCTCATCTGGCTGTTGTGCGCCATGGTCATTTTCTTCATGATCGGTTTCCCCGCGCTTATTTGCCCTACTCAACACGTCTACTCGGAATCGGAGCTCACATCGTACAACGGAAAGAACGGCAAGGGTTCGTATATCGCCATTCGTGGCGTTGTCTACGACCTCGGCGCTTTCATGCCTATTCACTATCCTAAGATCGTTTCGACTACGCAGCTGAAGAAGTACGCTGGCAAGGATGCGACGAATATCTTCCCGGTCCAGGTCTCTGCTCTTTGCAACGGAAAGGACGGTTCTATCCACCCAGCGGTTCAACTCGACTACAAGCGAAACAACTACTCAGACACCGACTCAACGGTCAGCACCACGGACAACAATGCCAGGTACCACGATTTCAGGTGGGCCACAAACGACAGCCGACCGGATTGGTGGTGGGAACAGCAAACTTACCTGAAGGCCAACTACATGAAGGGCCGTGTTGGCTACAGCGCTCAGTACGTCAAGACTCTCGCCAAGAAGCAAAATTCTATTGCTATCTTGAACAGCAAGGTCTACGACTTCACATCTTATCTCGTCGGTGGCCGTGATCCACAGTTCCCATGGTGGTACAACGGCACAAAGACTGGTATCGACGCAGACTTCATGGACGACAACCTTGTCACGCTATTCCAGACTAGAGCTGGTCAGGATATCTCGAAGTACTGGGATGCCCTGAACTACAATACTTCCATGCGGAACAACATGCAGGGCTGTCTCGACTACCTCTTCTACGTCGGTGATGTCGACACGCGTAACTCCACCAGGTGTGTCTTCGCCAAGTGGCTTCTGCTCGGCATTTCGATCCTTCTCGTTTCCGTCATCGGTTTCAAGTTCTTGGCTGCGCTTCAATTTACAAGGAAGACCGTGCCGGAAAATCTGGACAAGTTCGTTATTTGCACTGTTCCGGTGTATACTGAAGATGAGGATTCTCTGCGCCGTGCCATCGATTCTGCAGCCCGTATGAAGTACGACGACAAGCGCAAGCTCCTCTTCATCGTCTGTGACGGTATGATTATTGGACAAGGTAACGACAGACCCACGCCCAGGATCGTCCTTGACATTTTGGGTGTTTCTGAGGCAGTCGATCCTGAGCCCTTGAGCTTTGAAAGCTTGGGAGAAGGCATGAAGCAACACAACATGGGCAAGATCTACTCCGGTTTGTACGAGGTGCAGGGCCACATCGTTCCGTTCGTTGTGGTTGTCAAGGTCGGCAAGCCGTCGGAGGTCCAGAAGCCTGGTAACCGTGGCAAGCGTGATTCCCAGATGGTTCTCATGCGCTTCCTCAACCGCGTTCACTACAACCTGCCGATGACGCCCATGGAACTCGAAATGCACCACCAGATACGGAACATCATTGGAGTCAACCCGACGTTCTATGAGTTCCTGCTGCAAATCGATGCCGATACTGTCGTCGCCCAGGATGCCGCCACTCGCTTTATTGCATCGTTCCTTCACGACACACGCCTGATCGCTGTCTGTGGTGAAACGGCACTCAGCAACGCGAAGTCTTCATTTGTTACCATGATGCAGGTGTACGAATACTACATCTCCCACAACCTTACGAAGGCCTTCGAATCTCTCTTCGGTTCCGTCACTTGCTTGCCAGGTTGTTTCTCGATGTACCGAATCCGTGCCGCCGAAAGCGGAAAGCCTCTCTTCGTCAGCAAGGAAGTTGTTGACAACTACGCCGTCAACCGTGTCGACACGCTCCACATGAAGAACCTGTTGCACCTCGGTGAAGACAGATATTTGACCACCCTCCTGCTCAAGTACCACGCCACGTACAAGACCAAGTACATTATGCGTGCTCATGCGTGGACCATTGCTCCGGATAGCTTCAAGGTCTTCATGTCTCAACGTCGTCGCTGGATCAACTCTACCGTGCATAACCTCATGGAGCTTATCCCGCTGCAACAGCTGTGCGGTTTCTGCTGTTTCAGTATGAGGTTCGTCGTTTTCCTGGATCTGCTCTCGACGGTTGTCCAGCCTGTCATCGTCGGTTACCTTGTCTACATGATCGTTCTCCTGGCTACTCACCCCGATACCGTTCCGATTATGACGTTCATTCTGCTTGGTGCAATCTATGGTCTTCAGGCCATTATCTTCATTGTGCGCCGTAAGTGGGAGATGATTGGTTGGATGATCATCTACATCTGCGCCACTCCTATCTTCTCGCTTGGTCTGCCGCTGTACGCTTTCTGGCATATGGATGACTTCTCCTGGGGTAACACTCGTGTCGTTACTGGCGAAAAGGGTCAGAAGATTGTCGTCTCGGACGAGGGCAAGTTCGACCCGAACAGCATCCCGAAGAAGAAGTGGGAGGAGTACCAAGCCGAGCTCTGGGAGGCCCAGACGCAACGCGACGACCGCTCCGAAATCTCCGGAATGTCCTATGGAACCAAGGCCTACTGGGGTGGCAACGGTGGCTCTGGCTCCGAATACGGCTACCCGCCTTCCCGTCCTATGTCTCACCTGGAACCTCCGCGCTTTGGAAGCGGCTCTCGCCTCTCACTTGCGCAGTCGAACTACGGTTATGGTGACGGCATGGAGATGTCTGACATGCACGGCCCCCTGCCGAATGAAGATGCCTTGCTCGCGGAGATTAGGAACATCTTGAGCACGGCAGATCTGATGACGGTCACTAAGAAGAGCATCAAGAACGAGCTTGAGCGCAGGTTTGGTGTCAACCTGGATCCGAAGAGGCACTTCATTAGCAGTAAGTTACAACCTATTTGCCTCATACGCTGAACAAACAGCTGACGAAAGTTTTATCACAGGTGCAACGGAGGCTATTCTGAGTGGCCAGATGTAATTGTATATGCGGAGGAGAATTTGTCTTCCTTCTAATGCTGGCTCTTTCGATTTTTATGCATAGCTTCGGGCTAAAAAGATGAACGGAACCTTTTGATTTGGGAGTACTTTTTTTATAACGATCGAAGTGGTAATGGGCTTTTATTCCCGCTTGGAGTAGTCGTAAGTAAACGAGATGATCTGATCAAACTCACTCACACCATTCGAATCGCATGCGCACACCATTTGTTGCTGTATCTTCTGTCAATATTGTTAGCGTATCATTCCTTGCTTGTTGGGTCAGGCGCGGTTGTAATCATTTTGGTTCAGGAGGTGGGCATGTGTTTTGTTTCCGTCGTTCCTTTAGCGGTAATCGAACAAAGGGGTACGGAGAGCTAGACATTACGTAGTAAAAGCAGGCTCTTCTTCCAGCGGTGTGTTTCAGTGTTTCCAATTGGTGATCGCAGCAGCTACCGTAATGCGTAGTCGCAGTGAGAGCAAACTAGCCGTGAGACTCTCTGGCGATGATGCTGCGAATAGGAACAAGCCACCACTTTGATTTGAGATCTGGTGGGGTCCAGGCTGGTCTAATCGTGGCTGTACATGGTTCTCGAACATCGGAAGGAGGGCGAGAAGCTCGTAGGGTTGACGATCATGCACGTACGTCAGGCGCTTTCTTCTGATGCGAGACGCGGGTGAGGCAGGTACGTATCCGTTGCTTGCGCGGCCTCTTCCAGAAACTGTTGCTGACACAGGGGCGCAGCCAGCGGTGTGTGAGCTTGGCATACGCATTTCCGGTAAGCTGATGACGGTCAGCATGTTGGCTTAGTGATGGGAGAAGGCACAGAGGGCGCGATGGTGATTCGCATCATCGGTTATTTGTATAATTTCTGGGTCAGTGACGACCGTGAGGCCACGCGTACGGTCAGTCAGTGTCGATTGTGTGCCCAAGGAAGATCCTGTAAAATCCCACCTTTTTGGTCTACCCTATTGCACAATTGTATTATTGTTGAAGTACTGGTCACTCTCAATTGATCTGTGTAAGATCGTGGGTTTGAGGACCTTATAAATTCAGGATATCAAATGATTATCTCACGGGACTGCTAGCGCACGGACGATGCTGTAAGTTTCTACATTTAGATTAGAGCTTGTGTATTTACTACCATATGGGGTATCTGGCCAGGGCTGCGTACTGGTGTAGATGCAGTTTACTAGTTAACCTAAGATTATGTATATTTAATATTAGCAGTATATCGACATCGCCCTCGCTCTCTTTATAAAAATTAGATGTTCGTAAGTTATATCTAAATAAATATACGAGCAACATTACCGTTTATATTTATAATCTAGAGAAAAGTTTTAGTCTAACTTTAGCGCGGTGTATTCGTTTGCCTTTTAGTCTGTGTAAGTGCAATCGGAGAAGATGTATACTCTTAGTACTCTTAGAGATTACACTTAAATAACGGCATTACAAGATATAATACCGCCTAACCGAGTATAAACAGACTAAACTTAATTGCAAGCTGTGTACTACCTTTTCAAGTTGACTACTACTTGGCTCATAATAGTAACGTAGTACAATTCCCTAATCCGATAAGCCGGTGAAACGCAGGCTTGTTGAAAAGACGAAAAGTGCAAGGATACTTATATGCATGTTCGTGAAATATGGCTTTCTTAGAAGAAGTAACATTGATAGGCAATAGGGTGGCAGTTGCAATCCCATCCCGTCATACCGTCCACCCAAAGAAGCAAGTCTATGAACAAGAATCATAATGATCTCCACCTTCAGTGTTTAGTGGATGCACCCATTGAGAGACTGACGGATGTAGAGCCGAATACGGTGTTGGCACTATTGGCACAACCCGCACCGCTCTGGCCCCTAACAGCGTAGAAGGTCCACGCACGGCTCGCGTTCTACAAGATTCAAAAGTCGGTCACCTTCCAAAGGCCGGTCGCTAGCCAAGTGCCGCCCAGCTCCGATGCACGGCTCAAAGTCAAAGAGTCGATCTAGATCGCCCAGCCGTAGCCAAACACAGCAGTCATTCACCGTCCACGGTCAGCAGCGCCCAGTAGGAGACCAACGTACCAACAGCGTCAATAGACAACCTAAAAGAAAGTCTCAGTGTATAGAAACGCACGGTAAGCTTGATTAAACAAACGCAAACTAGAGGTGAAGTTGCTAATGGGGAACTCTAACAGAGGGTCTCTCGACTCAACCACATGGCAACGACGAGGATATAGAAGAAATCGTACGTTGCTGAGGCGGCGGAGGAACGGCACCGTGTGGGGAAAATACAGGACGAGGTGCCTGGTGGGACGGGCGTGACTAGCGCCATAGCGTAGAGGCTAGTGGTGCAGGAGTTGCCGGGGGACGAGGTGGTGCGGCTAGTGGAGCTGGATTTAGGTGTGGGAAGAAGGGGCCCTATCGAGATGAGCATATATCTCAGAGGGAAGCGCAAAAGGGCCTATAATGGTTGCTGTGTCTCCCTCGACTTCATAATCAGTAATAGACCTCTTCAAGAAGAAGAAAAACTTTGTAAGGTTCTGCGAAACATGCGGAGGCTTGTCTGGACCCAATGCTCTCATTATCTATTAACCTTTTACCCAACGAGCTGGTGAGCGAGTGGGGTGGACGAAGACGTGCTGGTCAAACGCGCTCCTCCAGAAAAGGAAAGAGAGAACGAAAGGCACAAAAGCCAACCTTTTAACAAACGCCATGTCGCAGCAAAACTACAGCAACGGAAATAAATATAAGAATGCCATTTCGTCCATTCATCTCAACATCCATCATGCAAGAGAATGAGAGACAGGGGAACTTTTGTACCTCATCAAACAACCGCCACAATTTATCTAAGGAATATCGAACATCGGCTTCAGCTTCTTGATCAACGCCCACTCGTCCATGGTGACGTCGGCTCTGAAGAACTCCTTGAGCGTGTCGATGCTCTGGCGCGAGATCAAACTGTACAAGGTGTCCTTCTCCTCGAGGTGGCGACCATACAGCGGCTGGTTCGGGCCTTCGATCTTGACTGCGACCGACGGCTGACCCTTCTTGCAGACAGCAATCTGCTTATGGTCACGCTCGATTGACTGCACGCGACCAAGCTGGATGATTTCCTTCTGCTTGGTGATGGGGTTCTCCTTGATGGCGCAGATGGGGGTGAGTAGCTTGAGGTTTCCTTCAATGACATCGACACCGACGACGATGGGGTCCTTCTTGTTGAAGACAGCGACAGGACGGAGCACGCAAGGGAAGACAGCGAGCATCTTGCTCTCCTCCTTGCGCTGCTCCTCCAGCTCCTTCATGTGAGCCGTAAAAGCGTCGAACAGGTGGTAAATGATGTCCGCCTCAAAAATCTTGACGCCGTTCTGGTCCGCATACTCGCGCGCTTCCTTGTCGACACGCACGTCGAAACAGAGCATGACAGCGTATTCCTTGGCCTTCTCAAGCATGATACCACACTGCATGACATCACGCTTGAACACAGGACCAATCGAAATGTTGGCGACGGGAATCTTAGACACGCGCAAGAACTCGAGAAGGGCTTCCAGTGAACCAAGGGTAGACGCCTGGACACTGACACCACGGCCGGTCTTGGATATACGCGACAGAAGGTTCTCAAGATCACCCATAACCTACTCATTGTTAGCGTTCTGAACTTTGTAGAGTAAGATCGTGTATGTGCGGAGCTCACCTCTTCTTCCAGGTCCTCCTCATCGTCATTAGGGCCAACGACCATGAGACGCGAACCAGCGACAGCGTTGTCAAGACCTTCAGCAGCGATCTTGACACCCATGGCAGCCTTGATCGTCTTGTTGTGCACGTACTGCGACTTGATACGCAGTTCCTTCATCTCCGCCGGTGTTAGGAGAGCACGAATGTTCGTTGATATGGCTCCTTGTGTACCACAAAGAACGATCCGGTCACCTTCATTCAGCACACCGTTGGATAGGATGACATCGATGGTGGTACCAAGACCTTCGACGACCTTAACCTCGAGAACCGTCGCCTCGACCTCGGAAAGATACATCAGGCTGTTGGTCATACGTTCTTGGGTCAAAGTGGTGATGAGCCTAAGCATGTCGGGGATACCCTCACCCGTGTGGGCCGACGTGGGCACGAGGGAGACGTAGCGGGCCATGGACTTGTTCTCGTAGAACAGCTCAGAGTTGAAACCCTGTTCGGCAAAAGCCACCTTGGTCTTCTCGAGACGATCTCTGAACTCGTTCTGGACAGCCTTGTTCTGGAAGGACAAACTCTCGCGGAAACCGTTGTTGTCGATCTTCTTCCAACCATAAAGACGGTCGATCTTGTTGAGTGCGACGATGAACGGGGTCTTCTTGTCACGCAGCAGTCTCATGGACTCAAGAGTTTGAGGCTCAAGACCGTGCATGATATCAACGACGAGAATGGCGATGTTGCAGAGGGAGGAACCACGAGACCGGAGGTTAGTGAAAGACTCGTGACCAGGCGTGTCAATGACAAGGAGACCAGGAATCTTAAACTCGAAGGAGCCATCCTTGTTGACAACGTTCGTCTTCTTCTTCAACGCGTCAACAGGGAAGTAAGTGGCGCCAATTTG
The DNA here is from genome assembly GCA_009829795.1 of Lasiodiplodia gonubiensis. Lineage (NCBI taxonomy): Eukaryota > Fungi > Ascomycota > Dothideomycetes > Botryosphaeriales > Botryosphaeriaceae > Lasiodiplodia > Lasiodiplodia gonubiensis. Next base: position 151,731 of record RHKH01000056.1, on the reverse strand, counting down.
CTGGGTGATACCACCGGCTTCACCTTCCTGGACGTTCGTTTGACGAATCTTGTCAAGCAGCTTGGTCTTACCAGTATCGACGTGTCCAAGAATACAGCAAATAGGGGAACGGAGGTCGTCCTTTGACCGAGCAGCGAGGGCAGCTTCGTGCTGTTGCTTACGGCGCTCTGCAGCTGCAGCCTTGCGAGCAGCCTCAGCTTTCTCGGCAGCAGTCATCTCCTCGTCTTCAGAGGAATCGTCCTCAGAATCATCCTCAGAATCAGAATCAGATCCGGCCGCCTTCTTGCCGTTGGCCGAAGGCTTGCCGTTCGCCGCAGCCCCTTCCTCATCATCAGAGGGAGCGTCCCAGCTGTCCTTGACGCCCTCCTCCTTATCAGCAAGAGCTTCCCAGTCATCAAGATCATCCTCCTCTTCGGCCTTCTTAGCCTCAGCATCCTTCTTGGCCTTCTCGGCCTCCTCAGCGGCCTTCTTCGCTTGTTCCTCCTTGAGCTTGAGATCTTCGAGCTTCTTGCGAGCCTCCTCCTCGGCCTGTTCGTCGACCTTGGGCGTCTCCGTAGGGGCCTGCTTCTTGCCCTTCTTCTTCTTGTCGTAGACGGGCTTCTTCTTAGCATCAGTCTCCTCCAGACCAGCAACCTTGGCGCCGCTGGCAATCATCTGCTTCATGCGGAGTTCGGCCTGTCTTTGCGCCTCCTTCTGGGCCTTGGTCATGTACTTGCCCTCGCGCTTGAGCTGCTCGATCTTCTCCTTTTCCTTCTGCTTCTTTTGGGCTCTGGCCTCGGCCTTCTTCTGCTCTTCCTCCTCGGCTAGGCGCTCTTCCTCCTCGATGCGCTTCCTCTCTTCCGCGTCCGCACGGGCCTTTTCCTCCTCGAGACGTTTCCTCTCTTCCTGCTGCTTCTGAAGAGCGAGGAGGGCCGGGTTGAGCTTTTTCTTCTTACCACCTGCGCCAGGCTTCTCGGGCTCCTCAGCAGGCGCAGCCTCAGGCTTCGACTCAGCAGCCTTCGCGGGCTCCGCCTTGGGAGCAGGAGGGGGCGCGGCGGTCTTCTTCTTAGCAGCCTGCTCCTTCTTCCGCTGCTTTTCGCGCTCCTTCTTCTCCTTTTCCTTTTCCTTCTTCGACTTCATGCGGCCCGTGCCATCGTCCTCCTCGTCAGCCTCCTTCTCCTGCTGCTTCTTCTGCTGTTGCTGCTGCTGCTTGCCGCCCTTGCCCTTCTTCACGGGGCCAAAGAGGTCATCGTCGTCCATGTTGGCCTCCTCGGGCGCCTTGGCAGCGAGATCCTCTGGCTGCGGGATCTGCGCATCGCTCGCGTCGCCGGAGCCGGGCGCATCCTCGCCGTCGAGGAAGTCGTTGGCGACCTTACCCTTCTTGGCGCGCTTGCCCTTGTTCTTGCGCAGGGCGGCCATCAGGCCGCCGCCGCCGCCGCCCGTTTCTTCATCGTCCTCGGCGGCATCCTTGGTGGCCTCTTCCTGCTTCGCTGCCTCGGTGGCCGCAGCTATCGGGTCAATGGTCTCGCCCAGCTCGGCCTCCCAGTCGTCTTGCTGGGCCTTCTTGCCGCCCTTCTTCTTCGGAGGCATTGTTGTCGGTGGGTGCGTGTGTGGGGCGGAGGTGAGGTTGCCTGGGTGGCGTCGGTGTAGACGTATGGTGTCCGGGTCGTCGTTAGCAAAGCGGACGGACGGTCGATGGATGCGGAAACGCTACGGCTCTGCCGAGGTTTTGTGGTGGACTGTCGACGAGCGAGCGGGTCACAGGCAGGCAAGCTAAAGCTCTTTCTCTTACGCCCGAGGTGTGCGTGCGAGAAGGCAGCGGCGGTGCCTGGGAGAAAGAATCAAAAAAGAGTGCGACGAGACAATTAAGGTCGTGCAGCTCTCTGGTTTCCCGATGGACGACGGATCGGAAGTCCTTTTGATAGCGGGTGGCGAGGTGGGAATTTCTCGTGGGTCGTGGTGACGGCAAGGCAAGGTCGGATTAAGTGCCACAGTGCGCCCCATTTCGGCGGGGATGCCTGACTCAGTGTGCGCTCTCACCCCAGCGCTTCTGCCTTTGAACCCTTCTTTCGAAGGCCAAGACTATAGCCAACGGCATTCCAGACTCGGTCAAGTCATCACCTGTGATGGCAATCACTCTTTATGTTGAAAGAGCCCATCTACGAACTATGCGCTTGCTTTGCCATCCGCACTTTCGCAGATGCTCTCACATGGTGCCTTTGCCTTTGCGTATCAACCGTACCTGTCGAACAATACCTGTGCGGCTTTGTCTGCTCGGTGACAGACCGTGACAGCGTAATGATGGCGCTGCAGCTTCATCGTCCTAGCGTGGTCCTCTCAATGACATTTCCACCTCAACAGAATTCCTAAATTCGGGTGCTGTGACGAGGCAACAATTTTCGCTTCGTGTGATTTGGTGGCCACCAATTTTCCGTCAACCATCTTCAGGTGTACTTCTTGCTCGACGGCTCGTAACGATGGAGATAGGATCTGTCTCTTAATCCATATAAGCATGCACAAACGAAGTGCATCTATAGGAAATCAGTCTATCCCCTGCTCCTGGTGTTGATCCTCATACTTGTGTAGGGCACTCCCCGCATAGCTTGCCGAACAAGCCGTGAGGACGTAGATATCAGGGTCTTTTGATTATTTCCGTACGTTTTGCTCTAACTCCCGCGTTCTAATCTTCTCGCTCTCCACGCTGTCGCGGATGCTCCCCAGGCCGATCACATATGTTGTATGTAACCTTGCCCATCTCCGAGCGACGTGATCACATTTGCACAGTTTATTAACAGATCAGAGAAGGCGTTCCACGTGTTTGGTATGATACAGTTGCTTAACCGCTTCTTCGTCTGATAGCGGTCTTTGTCCACCCTTCTTTTACCTCATACATCGTTTCCATCTCCATGCTAGAACAACGTAAGCAGATAACACACCCCGCCTTTAGATGCCATGCCTGCCCTTGTCCCAAGAGGTTCCAAATATGATTTCCATAGAAGTGAAATTCGCTTTTCCTTTTACACGACAATCTCACCCGGATCTACCATATTCGGCACCCACTTCTTGCCTTCCTTCTTGAGATCCTCCGTTTCACTGGGCTTTGTCATGTCCAGAGGGCTATAAAGGTACCAGCTCTTCAACGCAGCAACCGCGGCCCTGAACCTGGCTTCCTCGAGACTCGCTCCCGGGCCCTCTCCTAGCTTGTCCCGACCACTGTACACACCAACCACGAACACCGGATGTCTGCTGCCACGGCCCGTCTCGGCGAGCAGGCGGGCAACGGGGGCCTCGAAACCCTCACGGGCGCAGAGTTTCGACAGGTCGCGGGTGGGCTCGGTGAAGTTGAAGAGCTGGGAGAGGTCGAGGTGGCGGCTGAGGAAGTGGGCGTGGATGAACTGCTGCGCGGCGGCGCGGCCAGCGTGCGCGTACACAGCGCCGACGACGGCACGCACGAAGCTGGAAGCGGCCTGCTCGAGCGTCGCCGCCTGCCTACCGAGCGGCTCCTTGGTCATCGCCTGCCCGCGCAGCTCGCCGAACGCATCGTCGTACACGACCCGCGACGACATGCCACGGCGCCAACCCAGCCCCCGGTTCTCGTTCGGTCGGTTGCCGTGCCGCCGGAAGGGCAGGAACTCGGTATCCGGCTCGAAGTGTGTGAATTGGAGCAGACCCGGGTCGACCTCGCCGCCGGGGGCCGCCGCCGTCTCGACACCCCATTCGCGCGTGACAGTGGTGAGTGCGGCGTCTCCGATGTAGGCCTGCATGCCGGAGAGCAGGACGGGCATGGGAATGCGTGGGTAGGTGCATATGATGTGCTCGCTGGTGTAGAAGCCCAGCAGATCGCTGCCGAGCGTCGCCAGCGCGGCATTGTTGAAGTCCGGGTTCGAGTCGGCCGACGGATCGACGAGTGCGCGGGCGAGCGTTTCAAGAGGCATTCGCGGCGGCAGCGACAGACGGGCGTGAAGAGCAGCGAGCTTGGCCGAGTCTCGTGCCGCGGATATCGGGGGAGACGGAAGTGACTCGAGTTCTACTGGCTTTGGCTCAATTGAGTCCGGAGCCTCCTCAGGATCAAAGGGCTCATTGGACGTGGCGGACGAGTTGGTGGACTGTAACCGGAAGAAGGGTATTTGGCGGCATTGAGGCTGGAAGTGCTGCTGTTGCTGTTGAAGGATAGGGCACTGCGGGCGTGGTCGTGCGAGGCGCGTTATGATGCGGGCGCTGCCCAACCTTTCTACCCGCAAACGCTTCATGGACGGCAGACGAGGGAGGAAAAGGCCGGCGGTAAGGATGGGGCACCGCTCGGACGCGATGGGTGGGCGTGGGTGCTGGTCAATTAATGTAGCCCTCCAAAATTTCCTCAGATACAGCTCGCCCGACTTCGACGAGCGGCAGAATGCAAGTGCACGGCCTAGCGTATGTTCCGATATGCGGTTTACAGTTTAGCGCCAAGAGATCTGCTTATGTGTGCAGGTATTGTTACGCGACACCCGACCGCGACTGCCTCTCACATCGACCTACCCGCTCCCACCAAGTTCGAGCTCCCATCCGCACACCACCCTTGAGAGAGCTCCGAACGCTCGCCCGCCGCACCCCGACCCCAATCGCATACCGTACATCTCACTGCACACCATGGGTGGAGGTGGAAAGATTCCGTATGTGCCGCCCAATCGCATCCCTCGTATAATCAGCAATGCGCATCCCATCCGGCAGCAGGACAAACGCTGAAAGAATTCTTCCTGTTACAGGTACCCCAAGCACGTCTGGTCCCCGGCCGGTGGCTGGTACTCGCAGCCGAAGAATTGGAAGGGGAACACAGCGGTCATGGGCGGTGTTGTCGTTGGCATAACCGGCTTGTTCTGGTACATCAGTGCGCAGAGGGAGCAGCGGACCAAGTTCCCTGAGCCTGGCAGATTCTACCCTAGCAGAAAGTAAAACTCACCTTGTTGCGGAATATCAACGAACATATCGCTGACGCATGCATCGCAGCTGGAGCAAGCAGATCATTGAGCACGAGCGCAATCAGACGCAGGAATCATAGACGCGGGCACAAAGAATTAAGGATTTCAGAGCGCAATTCGATCGAACTTCACACAGTGGCGACGTGACGGCTGCAAATATTACAAGCTCCAGCATTGATCGCAAGGCACATGCGTTTGCTCAACAGTCATAGCAGGTGGCAGCCGCGCGCCCTTTACGGATATCCGGTTATACCAGAACAAATGGGTATCAACGATTGTCTATTAGTATCTATGGCATGTCTCGTAAAAGAAAGGATCCTGGAACAGTAGCCGGTCCTACGTCCAAGGCTGCAATCCTTACCTTCAGTCACTTTCCAGCTTTCCGACTCTCTCTTTGAATTCCCTCAGTCTGTCCTCTACTCTAGTACCGTTCCACCTCTCTCCTTGTTCGGTATCTCCCTTCTCCAGAACGGGCATGCCGACCTGCTCGATTGTGTAACTGGCAGCAATGCTACCCCAAATGGCAGCCTCTTCGACATTCTCCACGCCCGGCGTGTTGCCTCCACGCACCAACCCAACAGCCAACCCTCCCAGAAAGCCATTGCCGCCGCCCGTAGGATCGACGACAGCTTCCGAAGAGGTGTGGAAAGCTGGCAGCCAAGTCTTCTGCTCCCGGGACGCGACAAAGCAGCCATCTTTCCCGCACCTCACCACTACCGCTCCATTCCCCTTTGCTCCCACACCTGACTCCAGCCATTTTTCTGTGCATTCCTGCACAACGGCTTTGTCCACATCCCCCTCGGGAGTGACGGTGCTGCGTCCAAAATACCCACCTAGCTCGCCATGGTTTGGACTCACAACGTCGACGTACCGCAGCGCCTGGAGGCACTCCTCGTAATCCTCGGGTGTGCACAGATCAGGCACGGGCTCCCAGATGAAGAGCGGCGGGTTGACCCACCGATCGGGGGCCAGGCATTTGCGTTTGAAGAGGATGTTGGTGACCAGGTCGACGCAACGCGTCGACGAGCAGATCAGATGGTAAGATTTGGAAAGGAGCAGCTCCGGCGTGAGAGCGTCATGGTCGATGCGGAGCTTCTCCGTCATGTATTTGAAAGCTGAATGGACAAGGTCAGGGCGATGAGAAACATGGTGACGTAATAATTGCGGCCTGGGGAAGGCGCCGTAATCATGGGGGATGTGAAGCGTTTCAGCTTTAAAGAGAAGTGGCTGAGACTGTAGGGTCTGGTGCCTGAAAGAACGGGTATAAGGTGAAGGAAATAAAC
>RHKH01000056.1:126367-139988 GCA_009829795.1 Lasiodiplodia gonubiensis | reverse complement strand
CCAACAATGACGCACACGGTCATCAGATTTAAAAAAAAAAAAAAAACGACAACAACAAACACTCTTTAGCTAACAACAAAACTCCCAGTCAACCTCACATCCTCGACGCTCGCGGCGACGTACACCTGGAACTCGCCCCTCGGCAGCACCCAGGCCTGGCTCTCGACGTCCCAGACGCTGAGGTCGCGCCTGGTCAGCGAGAAGGCCACGTCGCCGCTCTCGCCCGGGTCCAGCGGCACCTTCGCGAAGCCGCGCAGCTGCTTCGTGGGCGTGTCGGCGTGCGGGATGCCGACGTACAGCTGCACGACCTCGGCGGCGGCGTGGTCGGCGCCCGTGTTCGTCACCGTGGCCGAGACGGTGGCCAGCTCCTCCCATAGGGTCTCGAGGCCGCCTTCGACGACGGCGCCGGCCGGCGCGGCGGCGGGCGGGGACGAATTAGTGGAAGTGAGGGAGGCGGAGAGGTCGGTGTACTCGAAGGTCGTGTAGGAGAGGCCGAAGCCGAAGGGGAAGCGCGGCGCGATGCCCTCCTTCTCGAAGTAGCGGTAGTCGAGGTACAGGCCCTCGGTGAAGTTGGCCTGCGTGTAGTAGTCGGACGTGGCGTCGGCGCGGACGGGCTCCAGGAGCGCGCCGTAGTCGGCCTCGGTCTTGGCCACCGTGTAGTGCAGCTTGCCCGTCGGCGAGGCGTCGCCGTAGACGAGCGCGGCCAGGGCGCGGCCGCTGTCCTGGCCCGGCAGGTGGGCGTACAGGACGGCCGTGACGTTGGGGTGCTCGATCCACGCGTCGACGAGGCGGATGCCGGCGTTGTGGATGACGACGATGGTGTTGGAGCAGTTGGCGGCGACGTTGGTGACTATCGTGTCCGAGTACGCGTCCGTCAGGCGGGTGCGGTCGAAGCCCTCGGTGGCGAAGGCGTTGATGAGGACGATGCATGCGTCCGAGGCTGCGTCGACGCTTGGTTTTTGCGAGCTGAAGTCCCAGAATAGTTGACTGCCGTCTTGCTGAGCACGTTGGGAGAAGGCTTCGTAGGGCGAGCTGAGGTATGGCGGGGTTGCAGCGCCGCTGCCGCCGCCGCTGATCAGGGTACCGCCGTAGGCCGCTTGTGGGATGTCGTCGTCCGAGAGGCTTCCAGAGAAGAACGACGCGATGCCATCGGATGAGATGTTGACGCTGTTGAAACCCAGCACCCACCTGCTGAAGCCAGTTTCTGGGTTCTGGGACGCTGGTGCAGGACCATCGTAGCCAAACATGGACACAATCTGGGGAGATTTCAGGGGGAGGGCATTGTTGATGTTCTTGACCAAAACGTGGCCTTCGACAGCACCTTGGTAGATGGTATCCCTATCGTCCGGTGACAAAGCGCTGACCTTCTGGTCGTCGTGCGGAGCTGTCAGGTCGTATGGCACACCAGTGCCCGGCTCGAAGTGAGCAAGCTTATACCACGTAGCAACGATACTGCGCTCACCAGTCAGAATATCGACTAACACTTGCTAGTATCTCAGAGACTTACCGTTTGGCCATGTCGTCGAGCCTGGACTGAGTCAAAGTTCCATTCTCAACAGCGGTGGTGAGGTTTCCATCCCAATATTCCGAGCTCGGCATGGCCATGTCCAAGCCAGCGTCAGCGCTTGCGATTCCTGAGTGCTGTGCGCCCCAATCGCTGACGACAAAGCCTTGGAAGCCCAATTCATCTTTCAGGAGGCCATTGAGAGTCTTGCTGTTTTGACCTGCAGACACAGTCAGTTGAGTGTATATCCTCAGAAAATAGTCATTACGTACACCCATAAGAATTGTTGATTCTTTGGTAGGAGCACATTATCGTTCCTATTGCATCTCTCAGTATATTGTACCATCGCATTGGTACGGGACTGGATGCATACCTGCGCCTGCCTTGACCACGTCTTGGAAGGGCCAGAGATATAGTTCGTGCATTGTCCTGTCATCGATGTTCGAAGACACCGAGGCATTCCCTGTTGCCGTGGTAGGATTGCGGTTCGTTTCTTGTTCGTTTCCAATATAGTGTTTGGCCGAGACGGCTACGTTCTCCTGGACGCCGAGGACAGTGTCGGCATTCAGTACACCGCACAGATACGGATCGACCGAGAACCCTTCCTGCAAGGCGTAAGTAAAAGAAGCAAAGAGGAACTACACACGGCTCACTCACCCAATTACGTCCACCCAGCACGGTACGCCCCAGCGGACCCATGACAGGCCCAAGCCACACGTTCACTGCCAGTGCACCAGTCAGCCACGAATCACTGCAGCCTCCAACCATCATGGCCACTCACCTCCTTTCGCCTTGGACTCCCTCCCGATGGCCTGGCCGCGCGCCTTGGCGAGGTCGCGGTTCCACGACGCGGCGACGGAGATGCCCGACGCGAAGCCGCTGACGAGCTCGGTGCCGCGCACGCCCGCGGGCCCGTCGTTGAGGCAGAGCCCCGGGAATCCCACGCGCGGCGCGGCGCCCGACACGCCGCTGCAGCCGCTCGCCGTCGTGCTGAAGCCGAACGTCAGGTTCTGCTTCTCCTCGTTGGTCATCTGTCCGACGAGCTCGGTGGCTTTGGCGTACGCCTCGGCCCAGTCGCCCGTGCCGGTGGCCTCGGCTGTTGGGTGCGGAAAAGGATGTGAGTTCGACGGCGGCTGTATGTGGGGAGTGGCGGGGCAATTGGAGGGGGCACTCACGACTGGGGTAGACGGGAGGCGAGCGGTTGTAGGACCAGAAGAGCTCCTGCTCCTCAATGGTTTCAGGAGACGCTGGGACATCCTGGCCCGTGGTCGGCTCCGAGCGCAGCAAAGTGAGAGCGAGTAGCGTAACAAGCGGGAGACGTGAAAGCGCGGCCATTGTGGGATTGAGTGACCAGATTCGACAGCCGTGTCTCTCTGCAGCCTGAGGTCAAAAGTACACCGAAAAGGCCCCTCTTTATAGCTCCAGCTCTCTCTCAGCCACGGCGGGCAGCTGCTGTGCAATACCCCTCTTTCCTCCCAAAAACACGGCGTCACCTGGGCTCGCGGCGATTGTGCAACCCACTGTCAGTTGAGGAAAGCGGAGCCACAGGCCGTCGACGTCACGTTGTGATGCCCTCGACTCGTTCCCCGCAAAAAGCTTCCCCAAGCTTTTTACAAGGAACCAGTCAAGAGCGATGCCGCAACGGTCACACGCTACTCCCCCTTACCCGTTTCGGCAATCACCGGTGGTCGGGTTCGGATGTTCCGACGGCCGGTGCTTTTCGGTTCTTTGGCCGGGGGGCTTCGGTTCTCTATCCAGCTACAGCTACTTTGGTCGTGGATCGAGTTCTCTCTGCCGGTACGTATCCACTCCACATTGCCGACCCCGCATTTTGTGCTTCGCAGAAATAGCCGCAACGCGTTAGCCCCACGGCTCCTATCCGCTCTTCTTGTTCTCGGCGCGGCTGAATTCCAGCCATCACCTTGTTTAAGCGAACATTTACCGGTCGGCGTACGTCGTCGTGGTGCGGGAGAGTGGAGCGGCAGTTCGCTGCCGGCATATTAAGCCACCATCTGGTCACTCGCACGTGGTTCGAGAAGAGGGTAACTATTCCGTCACACCCCTCCTTGACCGAGTCACATACTCGTATATCCTCGGTGCTATTGCGCCGAGGGCGCTTGCTTTTGCCTTTTGAAGCGGCACTTTCTCTTTTGTGGCACATTCGGGACCAGTTCATTGGACTTCGATTGCGTCTGGTGGCTTAAGACGACATCGCGAGAGATGCCTGATTGGCGAGAAGGCTCAGGCTTCTCCTCACCGGTTGAAGAAGTAGAGCCCGTATTGAGATGACTCCATCACGGTAGCCGGACCGACAGTGCCAAGACCTGGGAGTTTGCGTATTCGCACCATGACGAATACCACCCTCCGCTTGACACAGACTGCAGTCTGACGTTGCCCATCTCGGACAAGGCTGACGAAGTCAATCGATTTGCAAGGGGAATAATCAGGCTGAATGGTTAAGGCACTTTGGCTTGACATCTTTAACATTTTTATTTGTTCTTTCTGATTGAAAATTAAGGATAGGCTAAATGTTCATGTACTATAGCAGAGCAAACTTATGCTCTTCATGCTGCTTCATCATTATATTTTCCTCAGTTCCTTCCAATTAACCCATTCGTCACGGTTACAAAGGACATTTACTCATTACCATCTCTTGTTCAAATTTCCTTCTTTCCCATCGTCCACCACTTAGCACTTACGGACGAACAGACCGATGGGGCTCGGGTTCCAGTCCTGGAACCACTCGAAGCTGAGGTCACCGCCCTCGGCGCACATCTCGTAGGCGATGGTCTGGCCGGCCTGGCACTCGGCCGTGGCGACGACGAAGCGCGTGCCGGCGGCGATATCGAAGGCGCCGAGGTCCTGCTTCTTCTCGGGCACGCTGTCCCACGACGTCGACTGGTCGGCGGGCGCGGCCAGCTGGGCGAACGTCACCTTGCCGCCCGAGGCCGGCGTCAGGTCGTAGTCGGACGTCTCGAGCTCGGCCTTCTGCGGCAGCAGGAAGACGGCGCTGCACGTGCTGCCGCCGTACGACTGCGGGATGTCGAAGTTGAACAGCGAGCACACCTTGGGCGAGGTGCTGACCTGGCCGTTGTACTGCGTGCCGAACGACTGCGAGGGAGTCGAGGCGTTGACGGGGACGATCAGGTGCGGGTACTGGTAGTCACCGGCCAGGTCCGTGGGGCAGGCGGAGCCCGAGGGAGTGGAAGGAGTCCCCGCCGTGGAGGTGACGCTCTGGACCGAGGTGGCGGTCTGGGTGTGGGACGTGGTCTGCGTCAAGGTCGTGGCCGGCGGCGACTCAACCGGCGGAAGGGTGGACGCGGAGGAGCTCACGACCGGGGCCGGAGTGCTGGGTGCCGGAGGAGCGCTGGACACAGGGGTCGGGCACGTAGTCGTGTACTGCGTCTCGGTCGAAGTGACGGCCTCGGGCGAGCTGGGCGCCGGAGGCTGGCTGGCGACCGGTGGAGCACTGCTGGGAGAGACGGGAACGGGAGTCGAGGGCTGGCCGCCGCCGGAAGCACACTTGCCGCCCTCAGTGCTCAGAGTGATCTCGACGCACTTGTCTTGGCCCTCAACGGGCTTTGTGTAGATGTTGTACTCGCCGTCGGCAGCGGGGCAGGCGTAGAACTGGGTGTCACCCTTGTACGTGACCTGACCATCCTCGCCGACCGAGAAGCCAGTCGTAGGAGACGCGCCCTCATCGCACTGGAACTGCGTGGTAGGGGGCGTGAGGATGCATCCTCGGCCGTTGGAGTCGGTGATGCCACCGTTGTTGAGGCAGTAAGAGGCAGCCTGGTAGCCGCCACCGACGCGGTTCTGGCCATCGTTAAGCTGGCCAACGCTGCCGGATGCACCGCCGGACGCAGTGAGCTGGAAACAGCAGTCCGTGCGCTTGAGGATGGCGGCGGATGCGCCCAGGGTGAAGGCGAGCGGAGAAAGGGCGTACTTCATTATGAGATTAGGTCGGGATTAAGGTATGGCGAACGATGGGAAAGAGGAAAGACGACGAGCGATGGACCGTTGATCGTGAAGATTCGAAACGACAGTTGCAAGAAGCATACTTATAACTCTGGAAATTGGTTGGGCTACAGCAAACGTCAGTATGGGCCGGTGAGCCACTGACGAAGTCTTCTGGCACTTGCGCTGCAGTAGGTTATTGTCTCCACTGAGGTGGTCAGGTAACAGCAATGTGCCTGATTGGCAGGAAGGATGGTCCCCGAGCAGCCGCAGCACCTGGCAGGAACAGGTAGCAAATGGGCTGCAATGTGCGAGGTTCAAGCGAAGATCTGTCGCGGGATTTTCAGGCACTATGCTCAGAAGATGACGTTAAGCTCAGCAAGGCGTCCGGATCGCGAGGAGGATCGACGGCGGGACAGGCGTTTATTTCGACGACTCCACAGCTCTGCCTTCTATTTTGGGCTGCAGCTGCCTTCCGTGGAGAACAGAAGGCGCTCCGCACCGCCGGAAGCTCGAATGAGGAATGTTGCCGGAAGCTCATTGACAGCGGTGACAGATTCGGACAGCTCATGGCTGAACAATTGATCATCTTACCCGGTTACACGTCAGTGGTGGTCGAGGCTGGGAGAGTGGTTCCTCCTCGCGTAGACGCGAACGGACCACTTAGCTTGACGTAGTCTGATATCATATCACGTGCCAGCCCAGCTGTCCGACGCGCGTTGTTCGGAACAACGACCCAGGACCGACCGACACTTTGAACATCTTCTTGGCAAGGCACAATCTTCCAAATAACAAGTTTGAAATGAAAGGATTTCTCTCAAACGCTGTGCTGTTGCCACTCGCCGGAACACTCGGAAACACCATTTCTACGGTACAGCTATTTTGGCCTCCCGCTGAAAACCAACATGAAGCGGGAGCAGCTGCGATCCAAAAAGTCCAGAGCGATCGTAGGATCTCGACCGTGGCGATCCGTTAGGTAAATGATGGAGAACCCCGCATTCAACACCTCCGCTCCATCCGCTCGATCATGAGACCTCAGAAACATCCACCGAGCTTTCTCCTGAATTGAAGAACAGCAGAAGCCGCAACTAACAAAGACGTGGAAGTTCTGCGGGAGATCGAAGGGTACACCGCATGCTGTTGCGGAGACGGCGGCTACACCGGCCTGCATCCCCGCAGCAAAAGCGGATAACCACCAGCGCTAACATCAATACCCATTCGCACTGCCATCACTCACCGACCTTCGGCTTCACGAGCATCTTGATTCCCTTACTGTTGGGGTCGACAGCGGGCAAGAACGCATCATGATGATACCTGCGCGTTACCCACCGAGTCAGCCATCACGGTACCACTAGGCAAAGATTCCCCAGAAAAAAGAAGAGGGGCAAGGGGGAAGAAAGAAAGACACATACTTCACATCGTGCACCCCGCACCCCTCAGCCAACTCCAGCCTGTCCCCGAACCACCGCACCCACATGGCCAGCCCGAGATGCAACTCGGCCTGCGCCAGATTCATTCCGACGCACTGCCTGCTGCCGCGCGAGAAGCTGAGCAGGAACCCCTCGAGCCGCCTGTCCCGCCTGCCCTCGGCGTCCAGCCAGCGCTCCGGCCGGTACTCGCGGCTGTTGACGAAGACGCGCTCGTCGTGGTGGACGAGGTACGCGCTCATGCCGACGGGCGTGCCGGGCGGGATGCTCCACGTCTTGCCGTGGTGCGGCGAGCCCGCCTCGTCGTCGGTGAGGACGAGCGTCTCGGTTTCCGGGATGCGCGCCAGCCGCGTCACCACGCCGTAGCCCAGCCGCAGGCCCTCGAGCACGCACGCCGAGAGGTAGGGCAGCTGCTCGAGCGTCGCCCACGGCGGCAGGTCGGCCGGGCTGGAGTCGGGCGTGGGCGGGATGGCCTCGAAGAGCTCGGCGCGGAGGCGAGCCATGACGCGTGGGTTGCTGAGGAGGTAGGTGAGGTTCGTCGTGATGCCTGTCGCGGGGCGAAGTGGTTAGTTTGGAGCGTATGTGCAGTGGGGTAAACGTACTCCAAGACACGGTCTCGATGCCGGCTTGTACCATGGCTTGAGCTTCGCGACTGAGGCGCTCTGTATCCTTTTCCGACTCCGGCATGTTACTGTTGAGAATCTCGGTGAAGACGGTGGCGCGAGTGGATTCTGAGGGCTTGAAGGTGCCATCAGCAATGTCCTTCTTGAGTTTGCGGACGTGAGTGCGGATGTCCTGCATTTTAATGCCCGTCAGCACATTGACTCGATGGCCAAGGGGAAATTGCCGGGAACGCACGATCCGGTATTCCCTCCACAACTCCATGTCGGGGTTCATCCACTCAATGATCCAGCTGCAACACTGTAGTCAGCACCTTGATCATGCGTTTCCCCTTGTTTAGGAACCTACGTCGGCAGACTGTAGAACAGTCTCTGGTAGAGCGGAAAGTGCCTGAACGGGACAACGCTAGCCAACCCCTCGTGTATGGCATTGTATAAACTCTTCTTCATAGTCGGATCGTCTAGAAATCCGTAGCTTCGACCAAAACAGTACTCAGTGATGACGTCGGTTGCGAAGCACGAAGTAGCATCAACGATGGATAGCGCCCTGCCGGTCCCAGCCCACGTCTCGACATTCTTGTAGAGCTTGATGATATTATGCTTGATGAGTGGCTCGAGCTTCATGACCATGGGTCTGGAGAAGAGGCGCTGGAGGGGTGCACGTCGAGTACGATGAAGGTCATGGGTCAAGGAACCGAAGTGCGTCTGCAAAGAGAGGTCAGCGACATCTCTGCAATAGGGATGCCTGTATCTTACGCCATCAAAGCTGGTGCGAAGTTAGTAAGTCGCATTGCATTGTTTTTATTGGAATGAACTCACTCAAACGGCCCTGTGAACCAAGCAGATATGCCGCGCTTCGAGTTCCAGGAATAAAGCGTGTCAATAAACTTGGGGTCTCGAACGTGAAGCTCATCTGGGTTGATGCGAATGATTGGGCCTGGTGCATGGGATCATCATTGGCGCCACGTCCACCCTCTGGGCCGTGACGGTGGATACTTACCGTATTTGTCGTGGAGCTCTGAGAGTGTTTCTGTGTATTTTCCAAATTTGACACAATCGTGGTAGGTCTCGTACCAATACGTCAATCCTGCCAGCTTGGGCCCTGGGAACTTTGCGATCGGATGGAAGAACAGCCGGTAAATCGCACGGCACAGGAGCCACAGGACCAAAGGCGAAGCGAGCGTCAGGTAAGGATGTTGAGCGAGGAAGCCTGGGACTGGAACCTCCTCAGGCAGCGTTATTTTTGCAGGGACTCTCATAGTGGGCGAAAGTTGCAGTGTCAAAACAGAAAATCTGGCCTGCAGGACTGAGTCGCGATGCGACCCCTCCAGATATAAGAACGCATTTTCCAGAGCCCTCACTTTCTAGGATGAGTTTATCCCCCATCATTCTCTCGATCAAGGCTCCAAATCCGCCGCTAAAGGAACAATCCCATTCCATCCGTATTCGAAGGTTACACAGAGATGCTGACTGAGTGTCCATTGCAGCCAATATCAAGGCATGATTCTTCCAACCGTCCACTCAACCGGTTCGTATGGTGAGGATGACCTACCGTTGCCTTGAGCGAGCATGCTGCTTACGTGCATTGTCACAATGAATAGATTAAGAATGGTGCATGTAGGGCTGGCGAAAGTGGGCCTGGTGGGGTGCTCGTGGGTACGGCTCTCTTGAGCCGCCTTGGATACGGTGCGAGAGGCCAATAGGAAACGGCACATTGAAAGCCGAGAGATGTCCCGCGCATCTAATCCTTCCAGATTGATGATGTAAAGTCGGCGGGCCGCTCCGTATTGGTGAGTAGCAGTTTCTTGATCCGGATGGGCGCCACTGCCGCCGGGAGACGATCGCGGAGAATTTTCCCCACATGGTGTGATTGAATACACCCCCACGGGCGTCCAGGCAGCGAGGGCCAATTGTATCCCTGCACTTTCTCGATGAGGCAGCAGTAGGTTACCAGGAGGGTGTAGTCGAGTATAGCATTCTTGTCCTATCGTATAGCAATAAGTGTTACACCAAGCCAACCAAGAAGATGCGAAGACGGAACACAAAACCTGCTTGGTGCGAAACGCGTACATGATTCTAGGCGTGAATGGAAACAATACCGAGAGGTGCCGCCCGTGGGGAGTTATACAGTATCCGAGAAAACATTAGGTGGAGCGCTGCGAAAAAAAAAAATTACATAAGGGGGCAGTTAGGCATCCAGGACTGCTTGCTCTTCATGTGAGCTTGGAGCGCTTCTTGAGCCTCTTTGACTGGGTTGTAAAGCCAGATGTAGGCGTCGACATCTTCAGGCAGCTGTCCGTTAGGCACAAACTTTCTAAGGTTTTCGAGCCTCGTGTCAGGATCGACGCCGGCGAGCACGCCGACTTCAGAGGTGAATTTTAAGGTGGCGCCCCTCTCGTATCTAAGCTTGTTGTAAAGTTTCAGACGGTCGGGAACGTCTCTGACGGTGGCATCCGAGGTTAACAGCTCGCCAAGACATGCAGCGTCCTCGATACCCTGGACGGCACCGGTGGCGTGTGTCGGATGCAGGGGATGGGCAGCGTCACCAATCAGGACGAGCTTACCCTTGACGAAGGTCTTGGGGATGGCACGAGCGGGGAAAGCCCAGTGCTTAAAATCCTCGCCCAGGTAGATGAGCTCCTTGAAGAACTTGGGATGGTCGTGGAAAATGTCAACCACCTCGTCGGGACTGCTCGTGGCGTGCCAGTCCATGGTCGTCAGGTCGCGCTTGGCGACTTTGGCAGGAAACAGGAGGCCGAAGTTCAGGTAGGAGCCCTTTCTTGCCGTGTAGATGACTGAGACAGAGCCGTTGGTGCCGCGAAACGAGACATGGGCGTCGGGAAACTTGTGTTCGTCGAGGAACTGGGCGGCCAGGGGGTTCTGGCGAGCCTTCTCCTCGGCCACGAAAAAGCGAAAGATGTTGACGCCGGCGCGCGTTGGCACGCACTCGGGCCCAGCAATGGCCTGCACTGTCTGCGAGTGGATTCCGTCTGCGCCGACGATTACATCGCCGCGGTGGAGGGTGCCATCTTTCAGGGTGATGGTGCCGGCATCGGGATCAACGGACTGAACGCCTGACGACAGGTGCAGGCGTACATTCGGGTACGACAGAGCCTTTTCCCGCAGTGCCGAATGCGCGTCAACCCGGTGGCACATCACCTCGTCGCCGTCGAAATGGAGCTCTCGGCGTCGGTCTTCCAGGATCTGGAGCGGGCTGTCAGCATTGGTCGAGCACGGACGGGGTGGATGCAGGCTCACATAGCGGGCGGGCATGGGCTCCATGACCTCGTCCTTGACGTAGTAGTTGGACCATTTCTCGACCTTGCAGGCCTGGAAGTCCCGGTAGGCGTCGATGCCCCATCGCGGGAAGACATAGGCGGTGGTGGTAGGGCCAAAGTGCAGGGCGGCGCCGACCTCGTTGGAGAAGGCGGAGCGCTCGAAGAGATGGACTTCGTGGCCGTTGCGAGCGACGGCGATGGCAGCAGAAAAGCCAGCGAGACCGGCTCCGACAATCAGGATCTTGAGGGGCATGCTTGCAGACAAAGCAATTCGCCGGAGAAAAAGCTGGGACTGCTGGCACCGGGAAACAGACTGTCGGAACTGGTGCACGACTTATCTACTCAGGGGGCCAATGCTCTCCCTGGGCAGGCGGGGTAGGCGCAGACATGCTTTCGCAGCGGCTGCCAATGGCTGTGTGTCGAGCATGGATGGGCCGTTACGCGGCGTCGAGGAGGGCGCGGGACGGAGCGGTCGTGAAGGTGGAGCCCGCGAGCCCAGGCTCTCGCTTGAGCCGGGAGAGCTAACGAAAGCTGGCCCAACAGCCCGGCACTGCGCGCGGCTCTCCGCGAAGACGTTGCTTTTGCGAGTTGCTTCTTCCGCTGCCACGCCTTTCTGCAGCTCGCTCACGCCAGCGCCTCGGGTTTGGCGCACGGCTGGGTGCGATGGCTTGCATGTATGTATGCTGTCCACCCAAGCCAGCCTCATTTCGGTATCTCGGGGGCACAGCAGCCATTGGCAGAGCGGCAAGTGGAGCGCTGCCAACGGCTGCCATTGCTCCGATCACTTGCCAGACAGGGCCTGCCAAGCCCGGCCCAATCGCCGCTTCCCTTAAAAACGGCCATCACGCGAGAGCCACAGCGGCACAAACAGCTGAGCGCCATGTGATTGACAGCGTGAAACGTCCCGCCGCAGCTACCTATACTGACCGTTAGTGCCGCTCACCTGATGCCCCTGTCGAGCATCCACACACGCTTCCCGCCCCCGCAAACAGACTTCACAGAACACATGGTCGCGCTCAATCTCTAACAGTCAGTCTCACTTACCGGTCACCTAGCTATTTTGCCGGCCGTGTCATCCCGCTCTTGCAACTCCGCGCGCTGCCGCCTCGTCCTGGCTGTCATATGCTTGCCGGAGCCAACCGTTGGCGGCAAGTACAGGGGCGCCGTCGTCAACCGTCTGGCGCTCGTTTATGCAGAACGTTCACATTAACAACGGCAGCGTTGCACAATCGGCCCCAAGATGCTGACATGTGGCCCTACCGCCTTCTTCTACAACGTCGGCAGAATTCGAAAAAGCACCCCTCCATCGGCACCTTAATCCGCCGTACCGGTAATAAGCTTCCTCTTGAGACACGGCGCTGAGTCTATGGTTGTCGCGGCATTCTGACGTTGCGACGCGGCTTACTCACTCACCACGCTCATTGGCTCGCCCCGCAGACTCTCTCAAAAGGGAAGTGCCTCAAACGCGAATGAGAAGCTTTGCTTTTTCAGACCTATGTCATCACAGCGACTACTTCAGTCTGATTAGCGGTTCGACAGATATGCGCACATGGGGAGATGATGAACCCATCTCCACCATCATCTGACGTGAGCGTGGTGGCTTGGGCTTTAATCTATCCAAAACCCTTGTTCCCGGGGAACCCACTAGTTCGCCTGACATGCGCTAGCAACAACTACCTCCCCGTAGCTTTATGCCCTACTCAGCCCTAAGGAAAGCTTTTATGCGAAGCATTCATCACTGCAGATCTCGAGACATTCAGCCTGTGGTTCGAGAAAGAGGGTGTTGGTTGGAACACGGAGGGAGGACGTGACTGAGTGCACCAACAAAACCCTCGCTGTTGAGCGGACGGGGGCCTCGTTCTGGAGGTATGTGGTATGGCTCCGCTTTTCTTGCAGCTTCCCCTCCCACAGGTTCTTTTTCTAGCCAAAAGAAAAGTAATCGGACAGCATGAGAATCAACGTATTCTTGACGAAGCTAAGTGTTGGGAACAAGTTTGCGTCAGGAGGCTACATTCTCCTGACGTAAGAGGAAACCCGGCCACACGTCATGCTGTTGTTCGCTGTTTAAAGAACGAACGTGCAACAAGTGGCGAGTGTCCCTGTAGTCTGCTCTATTAGAATGTCAAGTGCCATCTCAAGGATATCGGAAACTTCGTGGTGCTGGAGAAGCTACTACACAAACGGCGGATGTCGTATTTGAACTGACACATTCAGCTTCAAAACTTACGGACACGTGCAAGTGGGGTTGCTGCCTGGACAAAAAAAGAATACAACAATGCAAATGAGATCTTTATACGATTAGATTCTTCGTCCCTCCCATATTGACGACATAATAAACCAAGTTCTACAGCTTCACTGCAGTACTCATCCTTTATGCATAACTCCTGCCTGAAGTCCGCAGTGCTATCATCTTTTTTCCCATTAGGCAAGATGTTCGAAAAGCTGGATGTGAAGAGGACTGAAACTAAGAACAAGCTCGCCGAGTGCTCGGGCGGCATGATGAGTCGGTTGTCCGTTTGTCCATAAGATTGACTATACTCGGTTACGCCGCTAAACTGCTGATCAACTCGGATCTGCCAAATACATTGGAAGGTGGATCTGTCGGCGATGCCTACGAATGATTTCTGATGGTTGGGCGAAGTCCAGGGTCTCCATCAAAAAGAAGCCGTATATTTGGTGGAATGACATGAGAAGACTTCGGAAGCGTTCATGGTAACGGCTAGAGAGATCTGCTCGACGGGCCGCAGTGGGTCACTCGTTGACCGTTGCTGCAGATCACGGGTGGTGGGGCAGATCGTCAGTCACGGCGCTGGTAGAAGTTCACGAATAGCACCT
>RHKH01000056.1:52914-126215 GCA_009829795.1 Lasiodiplodia gonubiensis | reverse complement strand
GAAAAAAAAAAAAAAAAAAAAAAAAAAAAAGATGACTGTCAGAGCCTCTACATGTTCGAACAAGAGTCCTCCAGAGTGTGACCGCTTCTCGAGTCACAGAGCTCATCAACGAATCTTGCTTGGGTACGTGGTGCATTCTGAATGCCAGTGTCTGGGTTTCGACAGGTGATTGCGGCGGCTTATCGGCCGGAAGTGTCGTGTCCGGGTCGAAAATTTAGATTATAGTTCATGCATGGAATTGCGCCAGATGCTCAAGGATACTCTGATGAGCGAGAAAGTTTAACCAACTACTTGAATACGTTAGGATGCGATATGGCTAAGTCTAATAGGGAGACTTGGCGTCACTAGATGTGTCTGTAGCTTGCTATACTGGGTATTGCAGCATACGATTGATACAGGACGCTGAATACACATTTTGTTATTCGTAGATCGTTCGTAGAATAATCTCGGTAATAAACGATTTGACTTTCAGCCCCAGAATACCTTGATAACCTCGAAACACCAGGAAAGAAAGCCCGACCCGAATACCCATATGACGTCATATCTCATTGAATCAAACCAGATGCCAGAGCTTTAACCACCCTGCCTGGCCTTCTCAGCGCAGATTAGGGCGATGACTCTGCTCAGCTCGGCACTCTGGGCGAATTGCTCCTTTTTGATTTCCTCGGAGATGGACTCATCCTTGGAGAGTTCGCTGCCGAGCTGCAGCATGCGGTTCTGCAGTGCCAGCATCTTTGACAGGGTGTTGTCGAGGAAAGGCGCAGAGAAAGAGACCTGATCGGGCGAAGAGTTCTGCAACCGGATCTCAAGCTTCCGCGGCTGCTTCTTGCCGTTGACAGTCTGGTCCTGTACCGCGGGTGCGGGAGCGCTGTACGACGGAGTTTTGTCAGCAAGAGTCAAACGAAGACGAGACGGGTAGTTGCAGTTGACATACGCTTGGGGACGCTCAACGAACGTCATGCTCTCGGCCATCTCGGCGACACGGTTGGCGATACGGGCGGCCATGATTTCGTAGGCGGACGGCCTGCTCGACGCAACGGCCGGGGCGGCCGATTTTGCGTGCGACTTGCGCAGGGCAGTCGATTGCTTCTGGAGTTCTGTCGACGGCATGCTGAAAGGTTGGTTGGGAGAGGCGGAACGGGAAGAGAGAGATCGGGGGTAAAGAATAAAAAGGGTACAACCGAGATCGAGGGCGGTCCTCGGGGCGGAGAAGCAGGGAAGGGGGGGCAAGCGAGTGGCTGAAAGTGGAGCGGCGTCAGCAGTTGTGTCGCAGGCAAGCTTGTTTAGCCCCTGCAACTCTGGCGTCATCTGTGTCATCGCGCTGGGCGTGCGCCACAGCAGCCCGCATCATCCCAGCACTGCCCATCACTTCCTCTGCACACGACATGTCGCCGTCGACGCCGCGGTCCCGGATGTTGCGAAGATAAAGAAGTGCGAGCCGTGAGTGCAACGCTTGTGGGGTCGAGACGAAACGGCCGAGCTAACGTCATCCGGCAGCGCGCAATGCCTTCGACCGCAACACCCTCCGAGCGGAGGGACAAGCACAGTCTGGGCGCCGGCCTCAACCTCAAGAGTCCAGACATCGAAAACCACCCCTCAGGCCCGCCCAAACATGGACAACTCGGCCAGGCCGAGCGCGGCGTGTCCATCGCCTCGACCTTTTTGTCGGGTGTTCTGGCGTAAGCACACCACTTTGACCCGGAGAAATCCTGCTCACAACATCTCAGCATCAATGCCGCCCAGTTCATCGGTCTTCCGTTTAAGATGATCGATCCCAAGTTCTACAACGACTACATAGCCTTTACCAAGCAGTCCTTCGCTGTCCTGATCACCACTCTTACCCAATGGTGGTCTCCCACCAAGGTCCATGTCAGCGGCGACGGGAGTATCCCCAACCAACTCTTCCTGAAGCCTGATGGCAGCCTCGAGTGCAAGTTTCCTGACCGCATGGTTCTCATGGCAAACCACCAGCTCTACACCGACTGGCTGTATCTCTGGTGGATAGCCTACACCAACAAGATGGCCGGCCATGTCTACATCATTCTGAAGGAGTCAATCAAAAACATCCCCCTGATCGGCTGGGGCTCGCAGTTCTACAACTTCATCTTCCTGGCCCGCAACTGGGAGAAAGACAAGCCACGCTTCCAAGAGCACCTTCAGCAACTCGACAATCCCAAGGACCCAATGTGGCTCATCATCTTCCCTGAAGGCACCAATCTCTCAGCCACTACCCGCGAGTCGAGCCGGAGGTGGGCAGAGAAAAATGGAATCAAAGACATGCGCCACCAGCTACTTCCAAGGAGCACCGGTCTGAAATTCTGTCTGGAGAATCTGAAGGGATCCACTGAATGGCTTTATGATTGCACCATTGCCTATGAAGGCGTTCCGTAAGCCTCCCAACTTCTCCGTTGCTGCATCATGCTGACCTATCCCAGCCATGGCCAATACGGCCAAGACATCTACACTCTTCAGTCCTCTTTCTTTGAAGGCCGCCCTCCCAAATCCGTCAACATGCACTGGCGCCGCTTCCGCATCTCCACCATCCCGCTGCACTCGGACAAAGCCTTCGAAGCCTGGCTGCGCAACCGCTGGAAGGAGAAGGACCACTACCTCGACTACTACCAGCGCAACGGCGCCTTCCCCGCCGCGGATCCATGGAAGGCCTCCTCACTCGCCGAGATGCAGCGGATCCGGCCGGCCAGGTCGATCGCGGCGCAGGTCCAGAGCGGCAGCTGGGGCGAGTTCCTGGCCATCTTCGCCCCGATCACGGCCTTCTTGACGGTATTATTCCTCTTCTACGGCGCTTCCGTCACCGAGATGATTGGCACAGGCGCGTCTGACATGCATGCTCGAGTCAAACAGGCCCAGCGCGAGGGCAAGCTGCAGCCCGACGGCGGCCTGCCGCCCTCGCTGGCGAAGAAGGCGCTCAAGAACGCCCGCGCCGCGGACCCCAACCATGTCCCGCCCAGCGATGCCGGCAGCGTTGGCAAGCCGCAGTATGGCGAGTGGGATGCGATTCGCAAGGTGCTGGCCGAGAAGAATCTGGACGGCGTCAAGTCGTTCGCCCCCAAGGCGCCCTCCACCGTCGACTCCGTATCCGGACACCGTTCCTTTTCCCAGCCTACGAAAAAGGGGCCGCCCACCGCCACTGCTGCCACGACAGCACCGTCATCGGGTGCGGCAAAGAAGGCCAAGGCGCCCCTGAAGCTCGACACGTCCAACGACGCACTGACGGCGCTGCTGCAGCGCAACCTTGGCAAGGCCCAGAACAGCAAGCAGGTCGCCCAGCAGACGATCAAACTCGCCAACGGCCAAACGATCCGTGCTAACGCGCTCGAGACGACGGAGGTAAAGAAAGCCGGAGGTGGCCCCGTGAAGCTGGCCAATGGCTTGACGATTGGTGCCGAGACGAAAGGGGTGCCATCCTCGCCCGTCAAGTTAGCGAATGGTCTGGCGGTGGGTCACCAGCAGCAGCAGCAGACGTCGTCGCCTGCTCCGAAGACGACGGCGGCCAGGAAACCGTCTGGCGTCGCGACGCCGAAGCCGCTGAAGAAGGCAGCCCCACCGGTCAAGAAGACGGGGCCAGCGCTGACGTCGACGGTCCTGCCAAAGAACAGCAAACCACAGCAGCACGCCGGCGGTGGTGGTGGGACCGCAACCTCGACCACCAAGACGCCGTCGCTGGCCAGCGGACCGACTAAGTCAACAGCGAGCATAGCAACGCCTGCTGCGCCACCGTCCGCGGCCGGAAAGAAGGCGGCGGCGGTGGCTCCGGCGGTGAGAAAGGTGGCGCCGGCTCAGGGTCAGAATGGCGCAACGACGGCGCCGACGCCTAAAGGCACTACAGCACACCAGAATGCGGGACAGGCCGGCAAGCCGAAGATGCCGTTGGTCGTGCAGGAGACGAGCAGAGGCCCGAGGGAGAAGGTTGCGCCGAGGAAATTGGATGCTGTGAAGGCAAGGAAGGATGGGTTGGGCCAGAATAAGTGATTGGTGAGGTTTCCTGGGGTAAAGTTACGTGCTTTTCTTCTTCTTTGGGCTGAGGTGTAGCGAGCTTGACGGCTGAGTTCTCTGTACTTTTCTTCTACGATACCCGTTTTTCTAGTCCGCAGTATTTTGCATAGTCCTCAGATCAACGGTCATCCAATTAATGATGTTTACGTCTACGCTACAGCGAGTAGCTCTTGTTGACATCGAAACGGAGAAAGTCTGAAGAACACAAGCCAGAAACAACACAAAACTGCCAGCCAATCACCAGCCTTGGGAGCTTCTCCTCAGTGCTGCAAGGGTGGACCCCTGCCAACCCCAGCTCCGAGCACCAGCCACAGACGACCCGCGCGCGTGCGCCGACGCCCACTGACATCACAGACCTCCAGACCGGTCGGACCACTGTCGCTTGCCACAACCTGTTGTGGGACCCATCATTTCCCCCGCCGCCGTTCGAAAGCAGGTTCGCGAATGGTGTGCGTGCGTGTGTGGCTACGTCAAGAGTGGTAACGGCAGCCTCTGCTCTCTCGCCCCCCGCACTGATTAGACAGTCGATAGCTATGACCGGTTGCGGGCTGGTGGGATTGACGCAATAATGTGCCGTGAGACAAGGGTCCTAGGGGAAGCAAGTAGCTTGATCGAGGTGGGGTGGGTATTCGTTGTGTAGCGGGGAAATCCTGATAGGAGGGCGATCTTGGATTTTTTCTGTCTTCGCCACGATCTCTCTTCTCTCCCCCTTGTCTTTTGATCGTCTTTGACGCCATCTCTGTCCTTTCCCCTCCCATCTTGACCTATTCTCCACGCCACTTTCCCCCTTCTACACTACTACCGTGCGGAGCGATACTTGCTCGCTTTCTTTGATTGAGAAAAGGGAAGAAGAACAGAAACACTTACCCCGGATTCCGATCACGTCATTCCGCGTGGAGGTTTCCGCTTTACACTTCTAGCATCAGTGATTTTGTTGTAGCTGCTGTTCATCGAAATCTACGCTGCTCCGCAGCCCTCACGACTCGAGTTTGCTCTAGATCCCGACTCGTTTTGCTCGCCCACGAACCTCCGATTCTCCCCCGCCGTTTGCATCTTTCGATTCATCGGATTGGGAAACCCCCACACAGCCAGCAACCATGGCAGGCTTCATCCAAAACTACGTTATGGGCATGGTGCAGAATGCAGCAACGGGCGCCGCAACCTACGCCATCACAACGGGCGGCCGCGTGGTCGGCGACGCCGTTATCGGCGCGGGCGACCTGATCGAAGGTGCTGGACGGAACGTTGGTAACGGTACGTACCTGCTGTCCACCTCTTCCCACCATCCCACATCTATTAGGATGAGAGACACATTTACTAACCCACGATGTTGAAATCAAAAAACAGGCATCGAAGGCTACATCGACCGCTACGGCAACTGGATCCGATCCTACGGCGACGGGACCATCGCAGCCACGGCCGCCTCGTCCAGCACCCCGGTCAAGCCTAAATCGTCCAAGGACGGCAAGAACAACAAGAAGGCCCTACCGTCGACCAAAACGCCCAAAGCCCTCCCAGCGCCCGGCGGCGCAAGGCCGGACCTGAAGAAATCAAACTCCGACTCCAAGTCGCCGCTCTCCTACTATGACACGACCACCAAGGCGCTGCCCAGCTCGGGCGTCAAGAAGGCGCTGCCGCCCGCCGGCGGCGCCAAGGGCGGCCTGGACGGCCTGAGCAAAGGGCAGCTGGCGAAGCTGCGGGGGATCCGGGCCGAGGACCTGAAGAAGGGGGCGGACGGCGCGACGAAAGGCGTCGGCGGCGGCGTGACCAAGGGTGCCGGTGCCGTTGGAGGCGGGGTGACGAAGGGCGTCGGTGCCGTTGGAGGCGGCTTGAACAAGCTCGGCCAAGGTGCAGCGAACAACAAGAAGAAGACGTCGGCGCCGAGCGTGGCGGGCAGCGAGGCCGGCTCGAAGAAGGGCGATTCCGGCCCCGGCAAGCCGGCGTACGCGGCGAGCGTGGCGGGCAACGGGCCGGCAGCGACGAAGAGGCAGCAGCAGCAGCCGGCGAAGCCGTCGACGGGCGGTGCGCAGCAGAATCAGCAGTATCCTAAGCCGTTTTCAGCAAAGCGGCCGGATGGGAAGGTGGTGATCGCGCGCGAGTCAAAGCCCGGTGCGGTGAAAACTGGTGGTGGAGCGGGGCCAGGTAAGAAAGAGGGCGGTGGTGGGGGCAAGAAGGACGAGAAGGGCGGGTTTGACTTCATGAGGATGTACGCAGAGGATCCCAAGAAGAAGGGTCCGGGCAGCGTGGCCGGGAGCGTGAAGACGAATGCATCGGCAGCGAAGAAGAAGACAGGAGCAGCTGGCAAAGGAGGCGGAGAAAAGAAGGAAACCAGCGGCAAGTACGACTTTTTCTGACGACCGAATGAAGATTCATGACTGTTTCCTTCGCTATTGGCGTTTAGTAGGTAGGTAGTATCCACAATGGAAAGTAGTGGCCGCCGGCTCGACTCCCCACAACCGTGACTCGGTTCACCGATACGTTTCCCCATGCGGAGAGCGACTCGACCGATCGAACTGGAGCCTGGTTAGCCAGCTGGTCGGCGCAGTGCATGAGAGCGGTGAGGAAGGCGGGCCCACACCAACACAATGCCCTCCGGCCGACCTATACAATACCTAGGTACTTCGACCACGACAACGATTGCAGAGACGCCGATCGCTGAGGCCCACGCCGTGAGGCCACCAAGGCGTGTGCGCGCCGCGCCAACTCGCCCATTCGCCTACGTCTGCCGCCGTGCCGCAAACCTGCATCCCGGCCATCCCGGGCCATGGCACCGTCCACCAAACACCGCGCAGAACAAGCGCGCTGGGCCCGGAGCGCCGGTAACGATGCATAAACAAAGCCCGCGGCCGGACCTCGCCATGGGGCTGGGTGGGGCGGCTGAACGCTGAGCCTTGCTTGACTATTTTCGTTTTGGTGTTGTGCGGCGAAGACGACGGCGAAGGCTGCTAGCGTGGGGCACAGCACGACTCCAAGCAACTGACCCCGACGACGAATTTCGAGTAAAATACTTCTTTCATCCCGCCTCCCCCTGGCACGGCCCGGACTCACAACCCGTTTCCGCAGGACCGGACATGATGCTGAGCCTCGCGCTTTAATTATCACGGCGCAATCACAGCGCCTATAACATGGAACACATGGTCCGTTCGCCGCATGCTTGGTGGTATGCAGGCCTCGTTGCTGCCTTGAGGCCGTGGTGGAGTGCACCTGCATGTGGGCGGCAAATCGACGTGACGATTCCCGGTAGCTGGATGTTGCCCGTGCTTCTTGTCACTTTCCGGCCTGTTGACTTCTGGGAGAAGTATATTTCCTGTTATTTAACTCACCAACCGCCCCCATCTTGACCACCCTATGGCACCTTCATCTTTAGAAGCCCTGCTCATACTTTGAATGTAAAGGCTTCATAAGCATACTTATACCATAATCAAACCACCCTACAACTTACTTTCTGCTCTTTAATTCCTCTTGTGTCATCCGCACACTTAGTTCCCTGCCTCTTTGCTCCAACAGAAAACAATGACGAGCCGGTTCTCCATCTCCACAACCAGCTCCTCATCCACCAACTCCACCTACACCTGTTCACCACCAATCTCCCCAGACCTTCCCACCTCATCAACACTCACCTCCGCCGCCTACCTGTCTATCCCCTCTACCACACCCGGCCACCCCCACATCTCCCGCTGGCCAGGCCTCTCCAGAGACGGCCTCCCTCGGTCCTCCGCCAGCAGCATGACCCGTCCGCATCGCTTCCACTCACCCGGAGCGACGCCAGACATGAGGAGCCCTTCGCAGTCCACGCGATGTTTCACTCCCCCTCCAACCACCACCACCTCAACCCACCCAACACAGCCGGCTCCGCCGGCACGGTCTTCACCACCCTCGCCGGAGCCCGGCAGGCCCCTTCCTCGCAACGCCGCTCTTAGCTTGGTCGAGAGCCGCACCGGCAACAGCAAGCGAAACAGGACTGCCATCGTGCGCATGGGCATGTCCATGGGCAGGGGCCTGCGGCGGTGCTCCGGCTTCTTCAAGCCGAGGCCCGACGACCCGGACGAGGTCGAGGAGGTGCCCAAGCCGGTCCATTGGTCGGAGAACTGATGTGTCGTCGGTGGGCACTGGGAGAGGGCGGGGGATGTTATGATAGAATGCTTATGAAAAGCAATGATGTGTGATGAAACAGGGTCTATGTACTTGGTATGGATGGATGGCGGGGTTTTGTCGTTCGTTGTTTGGGCGGTATTCTGAGCGCTTCTTGTTACGGTGGGCATAGATTGGCGACGAGGTTTCGTGGGAAGATGCCTCCGCTTACAACTCACTGACGTCTATTGTTCCTTTGTCGATCCCCTTAGGCTATGTTCTTACGTTCTCTGATAATGCTCCTTCGGAACATCGTTTTGATGAAGGCGCTGTTGTTCTTTGGCGATGAAACGCGTCATCGCAGATCAGTCACTACCAGCAATGTTATGCCATCTTGGTGGATACCAGCTGCTCTTTATGATGAATTCAGACAAGATTTCTGAGGCTAATTCGCTGCAGTAACAAAACCTACATTAGAATTGAAGGCGACCCAGTCAAATCCACACTGCACGCAGAGCGCACAGTCGGTCGGTGTTCTGCATTGCCGCTACAACCCATCGAGCTCTTGCCCGAAGGTCGGCTTGAACGGCCGAACCGCATCGATCTTTCTGCCTCTCTTAAATATCTGAGAAGCAGATCTATGAATGGAGCCACGTGTCCGCCGAAGGTTTAATGAGGCAAAGTCATGCGCCGCCTAACACCGCCGCATCCTCTGCCCTAGGTACGTAATGCGAGCAGCAGCCCCACACAAGGTCTCAAATACGGATAATTCTTGCCATAGTCTAGACTCAACTACACCAAGTGGAATGAGCTCAGAAGGAGGTGAAAAACATACATAGACCCGAGCGACACTGCTGTGCGGCGCCCTCTGGTGAGCCTGGGCTGTGATGATTATTGAGTGAACCATGACAGACGATGTCGAAGCCATAGCCATATGCTGACGCTGGAACTCAATAAGAGCCATCAACACTGCTGTTCAGCATCATACATTCTCCGTCGCTGTCTAACATCCCGAAAGAACGCTATGAGCGATTACAAAAAGGATAAATGATACGACCGACAACAGAGACCAATAGCTCTCCCACGCACAGGAGTCATCGATTAGGACTGTTATGTGGAATTTTGCTGAGCCGTGTTTGACTCAAATATCCGAGGTGGTCCTAATACGCTGTGTCCGAGAATCTCGTCTTGCTTATAAACTTCCCAGAACCAGACCATGAGTTTTAATGGTGAAGCTGCTGATTCAGTGCACCGCATGAGTAATCTGGAAGCCGTCCAAGCAGAACTAGCGCACCTGATGCGAGCGACCACATGCCTTTGTGGTTCCCTGGTTTGGTTGCAGTGTCACAAGGTCAAGCGCTTGTACGCGTAGTTGCATACCTGTGGCGAACTCATCGAGCATATAAATTACACAGCCTCTCAAGCATAGTTTCGCTGTAACAGAGTATCGAGCCACGGTCTTGGAGGCAACACTTCCAGTACCCCCTCCCCCAACTTTCTGCGGTGGCCCTCCGGCAGACTCGGACAGTGACAAGTACTGCGTGGGACTACGAGAGGCGAAGTAGACAAGATAGGTTAGTTCTGTTGCCGAGCCTCAGCATGATAGAGTGTTGACGCTGTTCAATATCCAGTTGTCTGCAGTGCTGTTCATCATTTTAAATTGGTGCTGTGCCATGAAGAGAAGAATCAATGGCATTACCGGTAGTAAAGCGATAGGTAGCTATCTATATCTAGCGCAAGACGCCGAAAGAAAACAAGAGTTTGGACGATGTCTAAAAAGTTGACATTAGCACCGAATCTTAGCGTAATGAATTGCTTTCTTCCAGCAAATTCATCCCGCTTATATGGTTCTCCAAGCCGGGCCCAATGCTGACGAGTCGTTTATCTGACGAATCACAGGGATGTACGTACAGCACGTGCAAGAGGTACGCATGATGCACTTGAAGCACATGCAGTGCGCCTCTGACATTCAAGGCTCTACACTTCATCCAATTGCCCAGTGACCAGCTGCTCGTGATGCAAACGTACACCTACATCAAGCACGCATTACCGTCAAGAATTCACACTTACGCGACAATCCGTTCACCCTCACAACTGCATAATACAACTCGAAAGATGACAACACCTGAAGTTAAACTATCTGCTCTCGACTACATAAGATACGTAATAACAAAAAACGAATTGAAGTGAGAGAAACAAAAGATTCTCCCAAGATATATAACGCCCAAACAACAGCCAGGTGAAATCCAAGCCGGGCCGGAACCAAACCCTCAGCCCGGCCCAGCCCAACTCGGACATTCCATGCTTTCCTCCCCCTGGCTGTCTCTGATGCATGCAACAACAACAATTGACTCTTTACCACCCTTCCCTCCTCCGTCTCCCCGATCACCACCACAAATAAATACCGTACTCGCATAACCCATCTCATTACAAAAGGCATTACCGGTCGTCCTCTTCCATCCTCCCAACTCTCCCTAACCCCTCTAATCTGCAATCAGGTTGAAGGTGTCTCTCACTCTTTCGCGTCTAGCGGCCCGCCTTGCTACCCCTCCTGCTGAAGACGCTCGGCCTCCTCTCACCCATCGGACTGTTCCTCTCGACCACCAGCCCGCTGGTCTCGATGCCGACCTTGACCTCCAGGATGCGCTGCAGCAAGCCCTGCACGCTGCGCTGCAGCTCGATGCCCATGTCTCGGTTGAGCAGGCCGACGACGAGGGGCGCGAAGACCTTGACGTGCTTGTCGAAGTCCTGCTCGGGGAAGCCGGCGTAGCCGTCGAGCACGTCGATGACGACGGGGCGCCACGTGACGATGTTGCGCTGCTGCGTCTCCTCGTCGAGGTGGATGTAGCTGCTGACGATGTCGACGCACAGCGGGATGAGGGCCTGCTCCGTGTTGGCGCGGTTGAGCCGCCGCTCGCTGCTCGTGTCGTGGTACATGCGGAACAGGATCGACACGTACACGGCCGCCGACCCGCTCTCCTGCTTCAGCAGGTTCGGCGGCTGCCTCATGAAGCCCTCGCGGAACAGCTTGGTGCGCAGCTCGCGGTCCTCATTGAACCGCTTCGCGAACTGGTACGACTTCTTCAGCAGCATCATCAGCCGCAGTAACTGCGGCGACGGGATCTGCGCGTACACGTCGTCGTTCGAGAAGAGCTCGTTCACCGTCTCGATCATGAGGAGTTGGAGCACGCATTTGGTGATGATCTGGTTGAAGAAGCGTCGGCGAGCCGTCGTCACTACGACCGGCGCCTGCTGGATACCTTCCTGAGGCTTGTAGTCTTCGAGGTCTGTACGGGGAGAACCATTGGTACCGTCGTCAGAGACAGCTGCGGAACCTCGTCGAGGGCTCATGAGGCCGTTGATGCCCAGGGCGTTGGGGTCCTCAATGTCGCTTCTATCATCCGAGTCCAGAGGCAGATCAGACATGCTGGTCGTATCAGACATTGCCCTCGACGTCTTAGAACCTCCATTGATCGTTGGAGTATAGGATCCGGCCGTAGCCGCGGAGAACAAGGCAGTAGCCTCAGTCCGCTGGAAGAGATCGACGAAAGCGCTCACAATCTTCTCCCAGTGCCCTTCACTGAACTTTGTAACGTTCTGGTGAACGAGCTGCTGGAGACAATTGCTGCCAATTCTAGCAAGGGTATCATTTTCTTGGCAAATGCAAAGAGCCAAGAGCTCAAGGAAACGATCGAGCATGTACTCGAGAGCTTCAAAGAAATGGGTAAAAAGAGCAATCATGTGCCGAAGGGCCTGGATGAAGGTTGTCGACAGCCAGACGGTAAGCTCCTCGTGGTTCAAAGCATTCGACATCTCGGACTTCGATCTAAGGACCATGAAGATGGGGTAGAGGATTTGGCGCCACAGGGTGTCCCAAAACTCGCGAGGGAAAGCCGCGCCATACTGTTGCAATGTGTCGAACAGGTACGTGAGAGCCCTGGAAATCATCTGTAAGCGGCGTCCTTTCTAGGTTCGAATTGTGAAGCTTACCGTGACCGGACTTCCAAGTCCTCCCCAGTCATCAAAACATCATGATAGGCGAACAAGACGGGGAACCAGAATTGTTCTTCTTGAGTCTGACGAGTAGGTTGCTTCGGCACGCCGGTAGCCTGAGGCTCATCCTTCGGCTTGTCCGAATCAATAGACAAGGGACATTCAGGTGTCCTGAGCATCTTGGGGACTGTGGATTTGAGAGTCTCGATTGCCTGCAATGATTTCCTCTGGAATTTATGGTTCTTTGAGAACTCGGTCAAGCAGACAACTAAATCAGCAAATGCGCCTTGCGAAATAACAACACCGAATCTAGTATTGTAGACTTGTGTGATGTTGTCGAACGCAAGATTGACGATTCCCTCTGTGGATATTATTAGTCGACCGGTCTGTTATAATATGTAGATAGATCTTACCATAGGGCTCCTTCGCAGCCACGGTGAACACGCCGAACATTGTCCGCCAACCACTTCTGATGTTTTCTCCTCTTGCTTGGATCATTTGAATGAGACATCTCAGAACCATATCCTTGACAGGCACAACGCTCGTATTCTTCATGATGTGCTCGAATGGCTTGAGGAAGTCTTTCTGGAACTTGAAACCAGGCAGTTCTCCAATTTCCAGGAACTTCATTGACAGTTGGCGCAAAGAATTCAAAGCAAAGAAAACCACGTTGGTGTTGGTGTGGCAGCCGACCTGGTTGAAATGCTCTCCCAGGATCTGCCAGATGTTGGTCCACTCGAAACGCACACGGTTCATGTTGTAGCTCGAGATTTCCACCAATTTCTGGAGACTGTAAGTGCGGGGTGACTCGCTCTGACCTGAAGACTGAATTTCCTGCCAGCTGACTTGCGTCAACGCCCTGACAAATTGGACGATTGCTTCACCAGACAAATTGGCAGTATTGGTGAAAATTCTGTCCACTGCTCGAACCATGTCTGCAGAGCGGCTCTCGACAGCTGCCTCTGAGTGATACAGAGCCGCAGTTCCTGACCTTGGCCTGTTCTTGTTGGAAGCTTGGAGAGATTTTCTTGACTGTGTCGAAGCTTTGGAGGACGAAGAATTGCTGCGCATCAGATCAGGTACTGCGGTGTCTTCGATTCCTGCCGAAATGAGCTGGAATCGATCGAGCTGACTGATGCACGTAAGAATCTCTCTCCAAGATTCCTTGAGGAGGTTGCCCTCGTGCTGGGCCACATCTAAGAGCGCGTATAAGGCTTCAATGTTCTTCGCCTTCATCTCAGTCAAGTTGTAGAGATTGGTGAACCGGGACAAAGAGGTAACAAAGGCCTGGCGAGGGTCTTCAAGGTCGAAAAGACAGGCAATGCGGATCGCCAGCTTCTGGCCTTCCATGCAAAGCTTGATAGTCTCGAGGTTGTGGGTGTTTTGAGCCGGACCGGAAAGTGCAGTGAGGAAAGGCATCCATGTTACTTCAAACATAGGCCCAACGTGTTTGAAGGAAGAGGCGGGGATGAACTTGGACACAGGGAATCGAGACGGACCTCGCCGCTGTGCCCTCAACAGACTCTTATAGAGCTGTTCAGTTCTGTTGGCCATTTGCTCGGAGGCTTGGATGTAAGCTTCTCTCTGCAAGTCCCTACCAACATTGGCGAAAGCCTGTCCAATGTTACCAAGTCCTCCACCTTGGTTGGCCTGTGGCAGCTGGCCCAGATTTGCGGCAGTCTCGCGCTCCGTGTCAAGAACGATCTCATTGTGGGTGATTTCCTCGAAAATGCCCTTGAGATAGTCATCTGGCAGGTCGGCGTTGTCGTTGATGCCTCGGTTGTTCTTGATGAAGTCTTCGGGAGTCATACGAGCACCCTTCAATTTAGTGCTGTGCTGATCCGTGTTCAACATGATTACCGAGTAGGCGAGCACGTAAGCCGTATCTGCGTTTGCAAACGCACTCGGGTTGCCGGCCATGTATCTTTCAGCAAACTTGAGCATGAATCGATCGATCTTTTGCGCCTCTCCCGGAAGTCGAAAACTCTGAAGGAATCGCCGCAAGGCATCGACGAAACGCGTTCTTGCGAAATCCATCTGATCAACGAAGCAATGCATGATCTTGACGTTCTCATCATCACCTTCTCCAAGGTATTCACCGAGGGCTTTCTTGTCAATTTGGTCGTTAGACAAGAAGAATCTGGCGATATCCTCAGGAGCATCTGAAGGGATGAATTTGTCTTTGAGTAAGAGCTTCATGCCCTTCTTCGGTTTGTAGTTGAATTGACGGATGGCATGGTTCAAAGCAGTCTTACGTTGCTTTGCCCTCTCCAGCTGGCTGGGGTCATCCTCTGGCACCGGGGTACCCGGGCCATTAGGGGAATCTATAGCTGGGGAAGCCGTGAGGTTGGCTCGAGTATCCATAGAGTCGCGAATGTCCTCAATTGATACTCTTCCGTCGTTCACACGCAGTGTTGCAGCAGCATCAGAAATACTCTGCTGAGACCAGTTGACCAGTGACCGGAGGATTTCGACCAAAGCCTCCAGTGATTCTTGCTTCAATGAGTACTCCGGTGGGAAGCCTTGATCCATTTCGTTTCCAAGTTGAATAGAGATTGTTGCAAGCGATGGAGGGAGCGTCGCACGAGACTGCCAATCAGTTGGGCTAGCTGCTTGTTGCTTTGCATGATGCTCCTGGTATGCCAGTTGTTGTTGTGGTGTGATTGCAACTGGTGTGCTGCATATCCTTGCCAGGTGCTCAACGATCTTCTGGAAGTGGTTGTCAAGCGCGGACCTGTCGCAGTCATAGTTAAGATATATTTCCACCAGTGCCCTGGGATCGCTTCCGAGGCGGTGGAGGATTTGAAGGATATACTGCTTCTGGAAGGCGGGTGAGCTACGTTTCTCCAGAACTGCCAAGTAGATCTCCTTCATGAAAACCTCAATCTCCTTTTTGAGCATGACTCGCAGTTGATGCAGCATCAACCAGAAGATTTCACAGCTGATTTCGAAAACCTGCTTCAAGGAGCTAGCGCCATTTCGGCTCAAGCTGAGGCAGAGGTATTGCTTAATGGCCTGGACAAAGGTGGTTGGCTCGGCAGTGTTGCTGCTTCTGATCGTGGCGTACGGGGAGACAAAGACAGCGACGTTATTGTGGAGAATTGTGTGGATAATGTGCAGCGACAGCAATTTCGACCTCATGCTCTGAGACCGAACGTTCTGAGCCTCTTCAAGAGGAACAGCTTTGGTGCTGAGGCGGCACATGGCGCGGAAGACGAGGTACGAATCCTTGACGTAAATCTCGTCTTCTTCCTCTTCTTCAGTGGGGTCTGTGCCCTCTTGGCCATCATTAGACTGCAGGGTGTTTGCACGAGAAAGAGTACGGCGGTTCTTGTTCCGCGTGACGAGCGTGGGAGCGTTATCCGCAATCTTTGCGTCGTCGAAACTCTTGCGATTTTCGAAGCTCTGAAGGGTTATCTTGGCACTCTCGTCTTTCTCCACAGGCAGGTCCGAAGCACTCTCCGATGGTTCACCTTCGTGCTCGCCATCCCCATTAGTGTCTACACCTCCAATATCGCCGGCCTCCGGGGACACATCGCCAGAACTATTCTTGTGCAGGGATGACTTGGAAAGGTTGATCCTTGCTTCCTTTACGCGTAATCTCGACTTCACCCTCTCGAAGACCGTTCCAACCATCTGAGTCAAGGCACCCTGGGCGACTTGCTGATTATTGCTCGATTTCGAGTGCAAAAAGATATTGTAGGTCTGTCGGACAGCCTTCAGAAGACCGGCTCCGTGCACGACGATCTTATCGTTCAATATCGCCGACAAGAGAGACTTGAGGATCTGCAGTTCGATGTCGGCGTGGGTGGCGTCCATCTGAAAACAGTCGCATATCGTGTCGATGGCGCGGTCGATGAGAGCGGGCTGTTCGGGAGAGCCGGCGGCTTGCTCGGAGGGGTAGGAGAAGTAGGAGTAGCTAATGAGCTTGCCGATGCAATCGAGGGCAGTTGTGACGACCTGTATCGTGTTCGCCTCAGTGGCCAACTGTAAAGGCTCAAACAAGATCTCCGGGTCAATGCTGGAAGGATCGCCATCGCCTTTGATGGCTGACAGCGCCTTCTGAGTTGTGTCGGCCAACTTCTTGGTCTTCCGCGCATCCTTTGACGCGGCAATAGTTTCCAGCGCTGTTACGACGAAGACAAGCGAACTGCGCGTGGTTGTTCTCGCGGTCGCGTTCGTGGCTGCAGTCGACTGGGAATCAGTGCGCAGGCGGATGGATGGAGACGGCGGTACGGTATGGTCGGAAGACTCGGTCGGTGGGCGGTCCTGCTGCTCGCCATGATCTTCCGGTAGCGATATCCTCGGGGGCGCTGGTTGCTCAGTCCGCGGGGATTGGGGTTCGTCGTCGCGAGAGTCATCTTCAACATTCTCCGGAACCGGCGCAGATGCCTCTGGCGGGGCCGCGTGTTCTGTGGCCTCGAGCTCTTTCTCCTCGCCCTCTTCTTCCATTTCCTCAGGAGCTTGCGCGGGCTCTACGTGCTCTGCAGGCTCTGCAGGCTCTGCGTCTGCCTGGGCGGGCGCGTCATCCTCTTCTGGCTGGTCATGCTCGGATTGCGCGGAATACGGAGCTTGCTCCTCCTCCCTGTGCTCGTCTGACTTGATGTCCTGGTCGTCCCTCGGCGGCTCGCTGTCGGCCATGGTGTCCAATTCGGGGCGTCGTGGAGGATCGCGGAGACAGGTCTCAGCGCATCGCGTGGTTCTGGCGGAATAGCAGCTGGGGGGCTGCGGGAGATAAATTGTTTTGGTGCCTGGGATGCCAAAGTGCAACGTGCCGGCTAGTGATGTAAGCTGTCCTCGGGTCCCTATGCGCGGGAGGCCAGGGCTTCGCGTTTCTTGGCGCGGCCACGGCCGGCGTACGTGCTCCGAAGCGGAAGCCCCAGCAAAAGTATTGCGTTGAGCCGCTGTGCAGACAACACCCTCCACCACTCTTCGCTTCATCCTCCTCCACCCCCCAAATAGCAAAGGGTCTCAAGGCTTCGGAGCTGCTCCTCCCTCCGACTCTCCGCCCGCTGTTTTTGCGCCCGTCGCAGCATCCTTCTCCCTCCGACAGCCTGCCCACCACCACCCGCCCGCGCCGCCAACATGTCCGCCGCCGCCGTCCTCTCTCGTAGCTCCGGCCAGTCCTGCCTGCGCGCCGCTGCTGGCCTTCGCGCTCTGCCCAGGTCGCAGTTGTTCTCCGCGTAAGCTTCGCCAATGCTTCTCAATGGCGCTGAAGATTTGCTGACCAGCGGCTTTTCCGCGCCCCAGACGATCGGCGCCCGCTATCTCAGCTCTCGCCCGCTACTATGCATCCAAATGTCCGTCCCACGCCCTCAACGGCTCTCAATGCGCGAAGCGTGAGCACTGACATGGTTTTCCGACAGCTTTCCCCCCGCACACGGTTGTGAGCATGCCCGCGCTGTCGCCGACCATGACTGCCGGCAACATCGGCGCATGGCAGAAGAAGCCCGGCGATGCCATCGCTCCCGGTGAGGTTCTCGTGGAGATTGAGACGGACAAGGCGCAGATGGACTTCGAGTTCCAGGAGGAGGGTACTCTCGCCAAGGTCCTGAGGGACACTGGCTCCAAGGACGTCGCCGTCGGCAGCGTAAGCATAATTCCGGTCCTGATAACAAGCTCAAGTTTGGGTTGACACGACAACAGCCCATCGCCGTTATGGTTGAGGAGGGCGCCGACGTCTCCGCCTTCGCTGATTTCACCGCCGAGGACGCTGGTGGTGACAAGGGCGCTGCTGCTCCGGCCAAGGAGGAGTCCAAGCCGGCGGCTCCCGCTCCTTCTGAGGCTCCCAAGCAGGAGGCTCCCGCTGCCCAGGAGTCCGAGTCTACTGGTGCCCGTCTCCAGCCCGTTCTTGAGCGTGAGCCCATCGTTTCTCCCGCAGCTAAGAAGCTCGCGCTCGAGAAGGGTGTCCCGATCAGCCAGGTCAAGGGTACCGGCCCCGCCGGCCGTGTCACCCTGGCCGACGTGGAGAAGTTCCAGGCTGCCGCCCCCGCTGGCGCTCCCGCTGCTTCTTTCGAGGACACTCCCGCCAGCGGCATGCGCAAGGTCATTGCCACCCGCATGGCCGAGTCGCTGCGCGAGAACGCTCACTACTACGTCTCTTCGTCCATCTCCGTCAGCAAGCTGCTCAAGCTCCGTACCGCCCTGAACGCCTCTGCCGATGGCGCCTACAGGCTGTCTGTCAACGACTTCATCATCAAGGCATGCTCTGTTGCCCTGAGGAAGGTCCCCACGGTCAACGCTTCCTGGATTGAGGAGAACGGCCAGGCCGTCGTCCGCCAGCACAACAACGTTGACATCTCCGTCGCCGTTGCTACCCCCACCGGTCTGATCACCCCCATTGTCAGGAACGTCACTGGCCTTGGTCTTCAGTCGATCTCGGCGCAGGTCAAGGACCTGGGCAAGCGCGCCAAGGAGAACAAGCTCAAGCCTGAGGAGTACCAGGGCGGCACCTTCACTGTCTCGAACATGGGCATGAACGACGCCGTTGAGCGCTTCACCTCGATCATCAACAGCCCCCAGGCTGCTATCGTCGCTATCGGCACCACCAAGAAGGTCGCCATCCCGGCTGAGACCGAGGAGGGTACCGGCATTGAGTGGGATGACCAGATCGTCATCACTGGTTCCTTCGACCACAGGGTTGTCGATGGCGCCGTTGGTGGAGAATACATGAAGGCTCTCAAGAAGGTCATTGAGAACCCTCTGGAGCTGCTGCTGTAAGCGGGAGCGGTGAATGTGGATTCAAACAGCGAAGCCGAGCGGAGCAGAAAAGCTTTCGTCGGCAGAGACAGGAATGTGGGAAGGAAATATTTCAGGAAGGTGGTCTTCGTGGTTCTTGGGTATTTTGTGTAAATCTAACCCAGCTCCGCTAACGTTATTGTGGTGCATTTGGGGTTGTTTGCGAGAAGAAACCCTATTCCCCCAAATTATTTCTTCTCTCCTAAGCCTCGAGTTCTAGACTTCTGTTTTTCTCTTTTGTACGAATCACGTAGGCAGGCGGGCAAATGCGTAGTATGCGCGCGTTTCTGCGGTTTTTCTGATCTCTCTCATGGTGGAGCTTGCTGCATCGTCCTCGCCCGTGTAACAAAAATAGTCATAGTGCCATCTCCATCTTTTGAAATGTCATACCCTAGCAGTTTTCGTCCAAACTAGACGCTCTGAAGCGGTGCTGTTGTCAGACTTTTTTTGTTGGTGAAGATTGGTTCCGACTTCTGGCTTCTTTCCCTGCTTTTTCCGACAGCCTCTTGGTCGGAACGGGCGGCTCGGTTGCCAAATTTAGCAACCTCCGATGCGGGCCGCCCGCGTTTTCGGCGCGTCGGACTTCGGAGAATCGGTTGGGAGAGGCTGTTGCTCCTCTGTACTTCAACATGGCTTGGTTCATCTGGTCTATGACGATATTTCTTTCCTATTCTTCGATCGCATAGATCTGTCCGCACCAGGAACAATTACCTCGCCACCGATCTTAGTCATAGAAGCCAAACTTTCGATTTTGTCCCATCCCGACAGTCAGCAGTCATCAAGTGGCCAAGCTCATGTGGTGCTCAGCTGGGCTGCGCTTCGGCGTTCAGCTTCGGTGGGGGCTGTATGCGCAACGCGCAGTACGACCTGTGATGGTTGCGTTGATGCTGACGGACGTTACGGTGCAGGCAGCACGGATGCGAAGAACGAGGGCAAAGGATTGTTGCCCTGCATAGAACAAGGGTAGAAAAAGGGGGCGGGCGGCGTGAGACGGCTTATTCACCAGGTATGAGTATCAGGCTTCAAGTGGTTGACTTTCACACGACTCTGAAGTGATTGGAACTACAGCACAAATTATTCGGCAAGGGAATATAATTTCCTTCGGTTTAAGTTGCCGTAGGGAAGATGTTACTTGACGATACCAATCAGATGATAGAGATCATGGAATCTTCATTCTAACTAACATATGCTTGGATCCACAATACTCACTTTGTTCGTTAGATCTTCAAGGACTCAACCTTTATATCTTTGACATCCAGTTTTGCCTGTCCTTGGTCCGTCTTCCAGCCCTGAAGTCCGTTCTCCAAGCTGTCGTCCAATGCTTTGATATACGGTGGCATCCCGCCCGCCCTGCGCAGGAAAAGAAAAAGTCAACATCAGCTTGCTCTAGACTGAATATGGAGGAAATAAAGGGCTGGAACAGTAACTCACCAATTCAGTGGCTCCACTCTCCTCCCAGGGATATTGGCACCCTGGTACCAACTCTTCGCCTTGGGAAACAGACTGTTATCCCACTTCTCCTTCACTCTCCTCCCCCATTCCTCTTCCGTCTCGGCCTTGGCCTCGAACCGCTCTATCCCGTTCTTCCGGGACAGCTGCAGGACCTTGTCGATCCACTCAACCTGAACGGCGGTGCACGTGGGCCCGTTGGAAAAGGCGGTAGGGGCCTGCGGCCCGTAGGTGAAGAATAGGTTGGGGAAGCCATGCAAGGCGATTCCAAGGGCCGTCTTGAGCCCGTTCTCCCAATGCTCGGCGATACTCTCGCCGGCGGCGTTGCGGATGTCGAGCTGGGCGAGCGAACCCGTGACGGCGTCGAAGCCGGTGGCGAGGACGATGACGTCGAACTCCTTGTGCTCGCCGTCGGCGGTGCGGATGCCGGTCTCGGTGATCTCGGCGATGGCGTTGGTGTTGACGTCGACGAGGTCGATGTGCGGCAGCGACATGACCTCGTAGAAGTTCTGCTCCAGGCTCGGCCGCTTCGTGCCCCACGGGTGCGGCTTCTGCTTGGGCGCCAGCAGCTCCGCCTTGCGCGGGTCGGGCACGCGGCGCTGGACGGCCTCGCGCCAGAAGGCGTAGGCCTCGTCGTTGGCGGCGTCGTCGAACAGCATGTCGCGGTAGGTGCCCAGCCAGAAGCGGAAGCCGCCTTCCTCGATCAGCAGCCGGTGGTAGAGCTCGCGCCGCTGCTCGGGCGTGTCGCTCAGCGTGTCGCGGTCCGTGAAGTCGTACGTGAAGCCGGCGAACGTCTCGTAACAGCGCGCCAGCGCGCGGTCGTACTCGCCCGCCGCCTTCTTGCGCTCCTCGTCGGCCGGGTCGAGCAGGGTCTGGTTCATCGGCACGCAGTAGTTGGGCGTACGCTGGTACACGGTCATCTGCGCGGCCTGCGGCCCGGCGTCCTGGATGGTCTGGATGCCGCTGGCTCCGGTGCCGATGACGGCGACGCGCTTGCCGCGCAGGTTGACGCCCCAGTGCGGCCATGCCGCCGTGTGGTGCATCTCGCCTCGGAACTCGCCCAGTCCCTTGATCCGCGGCGTGTACTTCTTCGCCGCAAAGCCGATGGCTGCGATCAGCCAGCGGCAGCGCATCTGCGTGCCGTCTACGCAGGTTACGGTCCACTTCTTGGACGCCTCGTCGAAGCGCGCCCCATCGACGCACCGGTTGTACTCGATATCCTTGAGCAGGTCCCACTGCTGTTCGACGTACTGGAAGTAGCGCTTAAGCTCCTGCCAGCCTGGGTACCTCTCTTTGAAGGTGAAGCCCTTGTGCAGCTCTTTGTCGAACAGCTGGTAGATGGGGGTATCACTGTCAACGCGTGCCCCTGGATACTGGTTCCAGTGCCAGATGCCGCCGCTGCCGGACCCCTTTTCGAAGGCCTTGACAGAGAGGCCTTGCTTCCGGAGTCTGCTCTATGTTAGCTGCTAAGCCAAGCAGTTGGGCTCCGTCGTGGCGAACCTGTTTAGCAAGTTGAATGAACCGAAGCCTGCTCCGATGATGAGCACATCCACCTCGCGGACGCTTTCAGGCTCATATTGAATTGAGCCCATGATTGTTGTATGTTTTTAGGCAGGAATTCTAGGAAAGCTGGTGCTGAGACAGAAAATCAGGGGAGAATGAGACGAAGAGACTGGGAACGTAGCGAGCGACAGTGCCTGCAGATAAATACTCACGATTGCCACGGCCGGAAGGAAAGAAATCCCCTCATCACAGTCGCCACCCCTGTCCTACCTCAAACGTAGGAGCTAGCGTAGAGGTCCCCTCATACCCGGCTAACTTTTATATCCACATGCAGGGACCGGGGTAAATGCCTGCCCGCCCCCTTCTCTGCCTGCCACGGCTATCTGACGGTAGTCCGGATGAGATAGGCTCGAATTCCCCAGTAAGCTTGCACTGATCTCGTGATTGATTGTCCCTTCAGGGCTGGATGAAATGAAAGTGATCGAAGACCTTGGCACCTGCCTCAAGGATGTGGAGAGCGGAAGAAGTTCAGCTTACCCGTAACATCATACATGGGTGGGGTGGGGGTGGAGCAGCCGTTTTCTTCCCGCTGATAGCTCGGTTGTACGAGTGCTACAGCATAGCCAGGGCTGCGGGGGTGGCTGCGGGCAGGAACTCGATCCGGCAAGCCGATGGTCGTCAGACAAAGTTGACGTGGTCATGGCGTTCTGTGCAAGTCATGGCGAAGCGGTTATACTTTGGGAATTGACATATCCGGATAAGCTGCTCGTACCTGGATGTACTTAGCAGGGCTCTTATTGGATGTTCTAGAACGTGGGGCCCCATATCGCGGCTCCGAAGCGGGGTTCGGGATCCCGAGTCAGTAGTGTGCGAGACGTGCCGCAGAACTGCATAACCGGGGAGAGGTGTGCCTGTGCAATATAATTCAAACCATAAACACGTGGTTGTTAAGCGGCGTGCTGAGACGCGCCAGGAACGCGGCACGCAGAACCCAATTTAAACCACGCAACCGATTCGCACTCCAGCCACCTCGCATTTATGCCTCCATCACGCAAGCGGAAGAAGAGCTCTGCTGGGGAGGAAGAGGGCCAGATCACTCCGCCACGACCGGCGAAACGAAGCAATAACACGACAGCAGAATGTCATCCGTCGCTATCGCGGGGCCCTCGATGTATGGGAGCGCGAGTGCGAAATCCAATCCATGGGAGACTGGGGCGCCTAGAAAAGACTGCAAGCCGCTCTCGGCTTCTGGCAAGCCACTGGCTGTGAGCTTTGCACAGCTTATGGAGATTACGCAGCTGCCGACGACCATGTGATGGAGAAGTGCAGAAAGAAGTGACTGTTGTGAAGGCTGCACCCAAGGAGAACGTCATCGACAGCCACGATTGGGACGAAAAATCTTGTAAGGCCTGTGGCCTTCCGAGCAGTATGTGCGAGACCGCTCCGCAACGCAGACCTCGAGACCCCACGTTTGCGGATTGCCGCCACATTGATGTGGCACGGCGAGCTGTTTCCGCCTTGCTCGCATTTGAGCACGGCATTTTGAAAGAAAGCTTGTTGCTCGACGCTCGGTACACCCCGGTGTGGGTCAAAAGCGGCAACAACATCGACATGCAGAGGTGGATGAGCAACCAGATGAAAACGGATCGGGACTATTATCCAGGATTCTTGAAGGCTCTCGACAACCTCTACGGCTCGTACCGTCGTCTACTCGCCGACTACGAGTACCGTGCTAAACACCGCCCGCAGAAAATAACGGGACTCGGAGCGGCTGCGCTACCGCCGCGGTGCAAAGGCGGATCCGTCGAGTTTGCGGCCGATAGGTTGAACGCAAGAATTTCCGCCAAAAAGAAACGCGAATACGCGATTTATGACCAATTGGATGACATGAAATCCGAGCAACCCGGAGACGGTGACCAGGATGATGAAGAGGATGAGCATGACGATAGCAAAAAATCTGAGGAGGGTGACTCGGGCTTCGAAGATTCAGAACACGACTACCCCCAGGAGATGACGTCAAAGGCGCGTGAGCTGAAGAGTGCCGGGTACAGCCTGGCAGGAGACTTGCGGCTTCTTCATATGCTCAAGCCCCTGTATCAGCGCTTGACTGAGATTCAACGTCGGCTTCTCCGCATCAGAGACGTCTGCATGGTCTGCAAGGCGGCAAACAACCCATCAAACCACAGTATCCATGAGTGTGTCGATAAAACAGGGCAGAATGCACACGAAGAGCTATTGCATGCTGAGAAAGCCATCTATTGCAACGGAAACCTGGTGTGCTTCCGCTGTGGCCTTCCCATACCGCTCTGCACTCGGTGGGAGGTACCGGAAAACGTCAAACCCGAGCGGTTGGAAGATTCGAAAATGTACCAGCTGCTTCAACTCCCTGGCCGTTGTCCATTTGAATGTGTCGTGTTCGAGTTCATCTTCGGTGTAAAATACGGAGCCGGGAAAATCTGGGACAGATGGCTCAATCGCCTGCAGGCCAGGGGTGTTCGCATGCGTTCCAATAGGACGGATTCGATGC
Organism: Lasiodiplodia gonubiensis; assembly: GCA_009829795.1. NCBI lineage: Eukaryota > Fungi > Ascomycota > Dothideomycetes > Botryosphaeriales > Botryosphaeriaceae > Lasiodiplodia > Lasiodiplodia gonubiensis. The sequence continues at coordinate 101,920 of RHKH01000056.1, read as the reverse complement.
CTAACATAATCCAGTACTTGGGTGAAAAAAAGAACGACAACGAGCTTGAACGGGATTTAGTTTGGGGACTCGACTACAGCAATCTCGTTTGGGAGTTCGAGTGGTTAAGTATGGAGTTCGAGAAGGAATCTGGTAGCCCAAGTCCTTCTACCAACAAAGTCGGGCTGGAAGTTGTACGATGGGGTTGCTCCTAATTTTACTCTTCCACACGGTCAGAATTTGTATCTTGGCCTTTCTTTTCTGTTTTTCTTTTCCTTATTTCTAAAAAAAAAAAAAAAGCGATGACGTGGAAAGAAACCAACGAAGCATTTTATATCGTTTTCTCAATCTCAGAAGTTGGTCAGTCAAGGTACATTACAGACATACGTCACCTGCATGGTTCATTGATTCAAGTCTGAGCGAATGGTTTTCTCTCCATGTGACGATCGGAACTCTCCCACCGACATGTGCGAATGCTGGCACACGTGTTTACGCCGCTGTGGCTCATATCGCCAAACTCCGCGATGGCTGACTCACGGGCTTCAGCTGCTACGGGAAACTACAAGCGAGATCCTTAAGCTTGCAAAGGCGAATAGTGGGTGACTTGAGCTTCACGCTGATTTCATGATACTGGAAGGATAGTTAGTACTGTGTACTTGAAGCCCTGTCTGTTGTCGGCTTGAATATCCGCATGCAGAATGAAAGTTGTATCTAGATCCCTTTGAAGCGTGCACTCCAGTGCCAAGTATTCACGGAGTGAAAATCATTAGCAGTGGCATAAGGGAAGTGATGCAAGGGCCGGGTCCGATGCCGCCAAGTTGGCCACGACTTTGGTAAAGGCGGGGAGGGGAGTCCGACGGGCTTGCGCCCATAGCTCCACCTTCCCACGGCGCGGCGATCACCCGACATCGCTGGAGGTGCGAAGGCTCACACCACATAAAGAGCATCCATTGCGCAGCGTGATGCCTGCCAGTTAGCCGACGACAATGCCTCTGCCACGCACCCTCTTCATCACGGCGGTCGTCGCCGCGCCAGGGTACTATGTTTACTCAACCATCAACCACCTCGAAGCCAAGTACCCGCGCCTTCGGCCCGAAGCCGCCTCCACCACCGCGTTGCGCACGCCGGCCTTCCCAGTGACGCACCACACACCTCACGTCGACGTCTACGGCGGCAAGGTGCCCGCGCGGGTACTGCTCGAGCAACATGCGCCGGACGGGCGCAAACTGAGCCTGGAGGAGGCGTGGGCGAAGCTCTTCTTCGAATCGCCCACGCTGCGACTCGAGGGCAAGCTGTTCGGCGGCTTCGCGCGCGGACCCGGCGACTGCGGCGAGCGCGGCTTCCACCCCAAACAACAACTGCTCCACGGCGCCATGGAGGTCATCCGGACGCCGTCGCCGCCGTCGTCGTCGGCGGCCGCCTCCCGCTTCTTGCGCCTCCCGCTCGCCCAGCCCGCGCCGCTGCTCGTGCAGTGGACCTTCCCCCCGCAGGCTGTCGGCTTCGTCCACAAGGCCGCCGTCGATTGGGGCTATCCGTGGCGTTTCATGACCGGCGGCCGCCACGAGTTCGCCGTGGGCGAGCCCGACAACGACGGCCTGGTCGAGGTGCGTTTTGCGAGCGCCCATGACTACGAGAGAGTAAATCAAGAGGGACACAAGCAGAAGACGATACCGGAGTGGACGGCGCGGCTGCACAGGGTTTACGCCATGTGGTTGCTGGACGAGAGGATCGAAACACTGAAAAAGAAGGCGGCGGAGGCGGAAGCCCGGGATAATTAACTGCTGGGAGAGCGGTTTGAGGTCGCGGAAGATTTCACATCCTGAGCGTGGTGTTCTGGCTGGTCCTGAGCAAAGCTGGGATCATCCAACCGATGACGACGATGTATATCCACGACCTGTACTTTCGAAGCGTCATGACTTACAGAATTCCAAATTTCCTACCTTGTCAGAATCGAAGCGCTGGCATGTAACCGAACTTGTGATTCAATGTTTCGGGTTTGACAGCCACTAACGCACCAGCCTTGAAGAGAATTACCATAGCACCGGGTATACTATCACCCATGACAGACAGGCACGCATCTTGGCATAGCTAGACGGCTTTATTTTATCGGGCGGTTGCTCCGTTAGAGCTTACCTTGCCCACGTGCTAGCTTAGCCACCAACAAGAAAGATTAGGCGCCTGGTACGACGCCGATGACTTCCTTCAGTACTTCGGGCAAGATCTTACTCGCATCGCCTCGAAAAAACCAATCGCCATCCTTGAGATTCGATGCTGCCCCCTCTTCCTCGGATTCTTCCATGTTGAATACGGCAACTCTCGCACCCTGATATCTTGCGCCATGAATGTAGCCTGCGGCGGGGTAGACGACGGCCGTGGTTCCAACAACCAGCATCAGATCAATCGGGCCTTTATCCATCCAATCATGGATGCGTTTAATTGAAGATCGGGCCAGCGGCTCGCCAAACCACACAATGTCTGGGCGGAGAAGCGAAGAGCACTCTGGACAGTGCGGCAGATCCTCAACGGCAATATCCTTCAGCGGTATCTTGGGGTCGGAGATATCAACGTCGTCGGGCAACTGCAGGGCGGGAACGATGGGATCCTCCATATCGTCCCGCTTAACGTAAGAACATTCCTTGCTCGTGCATTTGACATCGAAAAGCGAGCCGTGAACGAGTTGAAAATTCTCCGCTGGGTGGTTCGCGCGCTGTGACAGGCCTGGAGGATACTAGTCGTCAGCTCGCTCACCGCTCGCAATCCTGGCGTGGGGGCTGAGGGGGGAAAAGTAAGCACCATCGATGTTTTGGCTAACAGCAAGATAGTCGGGCCTCGCTTTCGCGAGCTTGGCCAGCGCCACGTGGGCCCTGTTTGGCTGCGCCTTAAGCGCGGTATGGCGACGATAATTGTAAAATTGCCACACGAGCGAGGGGTCGTCGAAGAAGGCTGCAGGCGTGGCCAAGACTGTGGAGTCGTATTCCCTCCAAAATCCGCCGGCGCCTCGGAAGGTTGGAACGCCCGAGGCGGCCGATAAACCGGCGCCGAAAAGGGCCATGATCCGCTTAGAAGACTTCAAGTACTCGGAGAATGAAACATAATCGTCGAGCGGGATGTCAACTGAATCGGACGGCAAAGTTTGGGTGGGGACCCTGCGTTTCTGTTGCTTGAGATACTGTTTTGAGAGCTCCTTCTTGAAATTGGAAGGCAGTTTGGGACGGGAAGAGGAGGGTCGCTGCTGATTGGGCTCGGGCTTTTCCATTCTCGCAATTGCTGACAAGGAAGCGAATTGTACCTGACGTTGAAGCAGACGAAATGTCGATTTATGGGCTTTTGTGGTGAAGCAGGCAGCAACGGCTGCGCCACAGTAAGCACATCCCCTTCCACCAAAACAGTTAGAAACGTTCGTTCACCTGTCGGCAATTCGACGAAAAGACGATAGGCTCCATCACGAGTCAAAGATTAGCTATAAAGTGTGTTGGTTTTTTTGGCAAAAAGATTTAGCGCAAGAGATGGAAAGACCCCTGCCACACGATCCCCGCTCCAAGTGGGTCCGGGCGCTCATCCTCCGGCGACTTCCCGTACCACCCAACGCGACTCTTCCGCGCCGCAGCAGCGCCCGTCATCTTGAGGCTGCCATGTATGCGTCTCCCTCGCGTCGGCCATCTGCTTCTGAAACTGCCGTCCTCCCACCCGGCAATTCCCTCACGGCGTCGGGCCTATCTTGGCCGAAAATGTCCACCGTCCGCCAATCGCGTATCACTAATTGCGCACCCTAGAATGCGAAACCGAGCTACACCGTGCGGCGTTTGCATTTATGCTTTAAACACTCTCCCCCCCTTCGCTCGTCCTCATCCTGCGGATCACTTCTTGCACCATGGCGCCTGGCATTCTTCTCGTCGCCTTGTTCGCTGCAGCCGTGCTGTACATTGTGCTGCTCTGGCGCCAAAAACGCGCCTCCTTCAAAGGCCTGGTACGATCAACTCCATTCAGAACAACAATCCCAAGCTCACAGACCCATGCAGCCGCAACCTCCCGGCCACCATCCACTATTCGGCCATGCCAAGGTCATCAAGGAATTGGCCGATGAGTTGCCGCCGGGTATCCATCCTGCGTGCTATGGCCATCTGTTGAGGGAAAAGTACAACCTGCCTAGAGCTTTCTACGTCGACCTGTGGCCTTTCTCTCACAACTGGCTGCTCGTCAATGCCAATGAGCTGTCCGAGCAGCTTACCACGAAGCCCAACATCACCAAGTTCGGTCCTCTGAAAGGCATGCTGCAGCCCTTTGGCGGCAAGCGGAACCTCGTTGTCATGGAAGGCGAGGAATGGAAGAGGTGGCGAGGCATCTTCAACTCGGGCTTCTCCGCTGCCAACCTAGCTAAGCACGTCCCGGCAATTGTGCAGGAAACGGAGAGATTCCTGAACATCCTTGCTTCGAAGGCCGCCTCCGAGGACATCTTTTCAATGGAGCCCGTAGCCGTGGACTTGACGGTGGAAATCATCGGTCACGTCATATTGTGAGTCTTCCTTCACTAGTGCGACGAGTGCATCTCTGACAATCGTTGCAGGGGCAGCTCCTTCACTTCTCAGTCAGGGGGTCAGGGTTACATAGAAGGCCTCCGGGACCAAATCCACTGGGTGTCCGTCGGCTCCAAACCAGGCTTCGGCGCCATTTGGGGGCTCAACCCATGGCGTTACTTCAAACTCTGGTCCAACGAACAAAAGATGAATCGTGCCATTGGCCGCGTCATCGAAGAGCGCTGGGTGGAGCGCCAGAAGACCGGACCGACAGGAAAGAAAGCGCTCTACGCCATCGACCTTGCACTGGACGCCTACGCCGCCGACAAGAAAGCCATGGGCCAGGATACCACCTCCACCATCGATGCCGAGTATATGACGATCCTGCAGGACCAGATGAAGACCTTCGTCTTCGCAGGGCACGACACTTCCTCGGGCACCATATGCTACATCACCTGGGTCCTCCACAAGTATCCCGACTGGCTCTCCGAAGTCCGCGCCGAGCACGACCGCGTGCTGGGCACCGACCCGTCGACCGCCGGCGCTACCATCGCCGCGCGCCCCAACGTCATCAACGAGATGCCCGTCACCTCGGCCATCATCAAGGAGACGCTACGCGTCTTCCCGCCGGCCAGCACCATCCGCGGCAGCGACGTACCCTACCCCATCGTCGACCCAGAGACGGGCGAGACGTTCGAGACCAAGGGCTTCATGGTGTGGGCGCCATCGTTCGGCGTCATGCGCGACGAGCGCTACTTCCCAGACCCGCACTCGTTCCGCCCCGAGCGCTGGCTGCGCGAGCGCTGCCCGCAGGAACTGGAGCCCCGCCTGCGCGACCCCCACGCTTGGCGCCCCTTTGAAGTCGGACCCAGGAACTGTATCGGCCAGGAGTTGGCCATGATTGAGGTTAAAATCGCCATGGCCATGATGTTGAGGAGGTTTGAGGTCATTCCGACGTACTCGCACAAGGTGGACAGCAAGTTTGATTATCTGGGCGGCCAGGCATATCCGGTGCTGTTTGGCACCGCGAAGCCCAACCAGGGCATGCCAGTGAGAGTGGTGGAGAAGAAGATATAATTTGACAGAGGCTTGTTGTTGTGGACCACGTTCTTATTGGTCAACCATGCACGTGGCTGAACCGGTCATATGGGTCTCAGCCTATACGAATTGATACCCGAAATACTTCCCTCAAGGGATCTCTCACCCTTGTAGTCAGTTCCAATGTCGCCTTAGCCGTCGGCATACTATACTTACTATTTGATTGAAATGATCGCCATGGGTACTGTATTCAGATTAGCTAGTACAGCGCCTTGAAATTTTTCTGTTTATGCACGGCTTGCTTCGAACTCAATCTGCTCTCTTCGCATCGTCTCATGGGAGAACAAAGTCAACATTCAACTTACATATGAACACTAGCTACTAAGCCACAGCTTCTGTTCGGAAATGCCTCAGGATCTCGCAATAGGTATCAAAGCGATCGTCATCTGACGGCGGTACCCGATGCTCCTTCTGGAGATGCTCGATGAGCAAGTACTGGTCATACGGCTTCTCCCGCCCCTTCGCTACACAGTACCCACAACGGTAGTCAGTGCCCAATGCGAACCGCTCCCAATTCGCTGTCTGCGCCCGCCGCTGTCTCTTCTCCACCAGATACTCCGCGCAATTTCTGATTTGCCTGAGCAATGATCGGGCCTTTTCATCGGTTGATTGCCTCTCTTCCAGCAGAGAGAGGATGTCCTCTCGGGGGCTCAAAGAAGCATCGGGGTCCATGAAGCTGGGAATGTTTTTCTTGTAGAACTTTCCGAGGGAGTACACCTCCCTTTCCTTCGGGGACACGCGAGTGATGCTCATCAAGAACGCTGATTTGAATGGATTAGTTTTCCTTTTCAAAGGAGGTTGTCTTTGCCCATTGAGCACATCGTACGCTGCGTTGGTGATTTCCTCTTCCGAGCAATTCTTTGCATTGCAGGTGTCGAGGTTTATTCTGCTCCCTGCGCTGGGGTTCAAGAACCTTGACCAAGTTGTCAGCATAACATACTTGAACGTCATTCATCCGAACTACTTACGTTTTGCACATGTAAGGACCAGAAGCCATCTTTGTGGAGATAGGTGCTTTCTTGACCATTGTGCCCGAGGGCCGTATCTTGGCCTTCTTGATGGTTGTATCGAGGCACGATCGGAATTGGCTTTCGTTGTTCGAGGCTCTCCTCTTCATTGGGAGGCTATAGCTTTCCCGGAATGGAGCCAGCTGTTCATATGTGGTGACTGTTTCATCTACGGTCATCCTCAAGCGTCCCAAAAGTATTGCGATGAGTCTTTTTTTATGTTAGCCTTGAACTCATTGTTTGGGAAGAAAGAAAAAAGAGCCACAGCACAGCTTACCCTCCTGTAGAAGTGCCGCCTGTGAAGTCGAAGTAGTGACAAGGTAGATAGCCTGCATCTTCGGGATTGTCCATTTCTTCTGATGAGACTGCAGCGTAGGGGTCCTCTTTTTCCCGTTTTGCGGCTCTTTCGGAAAGTATCAGAGGAGAGTCAAAACTTGAATATGCGTTGTTCTTCGTCTTCTCCAGCTTTGTGATTTCGGCCATGAGAGCCTTCAGTATAAACAATTGAGTCACGGGATGTGACTGCTGCCCACCACCTGTTCAATTCATTCAGCGCCAACGGCATCATGAGGGCTTTTGCCATGCTTACCTAACATCAATACTGTCTGGTGCTTCCATGCGTCCTTTTCTCTTTCAAGTAGATTGCTATAGCCATCTTCTTGGTCTTTTGGCTTGGTTTCGGCAGTGGCGGATGGCACATTGGCTTTTTGGTCCCTGACTATCGATTCTCTTCGACTGCTATGGTTGGATGCGAAGCGAGAGAGTCGGGTCTTGATATTCTTGATCGAGTTGTGCGAACCCGCACTGCTTTTGGACGCATCACTAGTGTGGGAGTGATCCGTGCGATCAGTAAAAGTCCTGCCCATAGCCGAATGTGCTACCGGCAATGGTCTGTCTCCTGGGTCAAATGAGGGAGAGGGCAAGTAAAAGGGCAAGTGGAACCAGAAGACAAAGAATCAGAAGTAGTCGAAGATCATATCTAGCAAACTTCCAAGGATAAAAGAGTGAGAATAGTTGGAGGGCGCTTATGCCCGGGGAAATAAAACGGCAAATGGTGTCACCCTATCAGTGCTAAGCCCACTTCCAACGGCGCAACCGGGCTGACCTGTGAACGCTTGCAGCATGTGAACCTATTTTTGTGCATCCAGAAGAGCCTATCTTGGACGCCTCACTGATCACTAGGCAGCAGGAAGACTCAGCTGTGGCACACCGAACTGCTCGGGGGTCAGACGAGGCACACGACATGGGGCGAATCGGGAGATCGGTCACACCCTTGTGTTTCGTCACGGACCAGCCTTGCATAGCCACTCTGCGACAATTGGCTGCGCTATCTGAGTTCAGCCTTGTTGGTTGTACTGGATCTCCTCGGTGGCTGAAAATCTTGTCCGAATTCAGCCTCGCCTTGGGCTCACATGGGCACAGCCTGCCGCGCAGCATGATCCCAAATGCAAGATAATTGCCTCGTGTAACACATTGTACGATGCAAAATACAGAACGCGCTGTAGAATGAGGTGTCCAACCGCCACCTGGTGGTTCAGGCTTCATTTTCGGACGGATACCGTCCGTACCCGTCTTCCGCTTGCTCCGAGACGATGAGGAGAAGTTTTGCCTTGCCACGCCAGTAATGGAAAACTTTGGACCCTAGCAGTTTTACAAGGCTGGTAGGCGTGTCGCGTAACTGCAAGTGTTCGATCTGCACCATTTCTCTTTTCTTCCAATCCAAGACAAACAGAACTCCAATGTCGTCTATAAGAGTGTCAGTAGAACACTATAAGTAACGATCAGTGAAAGAGAAGGCAAACGAGGTGCTTACAGTCTGTGTACTCCTTCTCGCTCGTTTTCTTCGTGTTCTTCTTCGGATCCAATACGATCACCCTTTCCCCTGGAAGGTCATCCAGCAGTTTTACAGAGCGAACAAACTTGCCCTCCTTCCGCAGTATACATTTTACTTGCTTGCCCTTCGATTTTATCATCGTTTCTTGATGCCCGTTGATTTTCATTGTATCACTTGATGGCTGTGTGCTCATGTTTGGTGACGGAACTGATACAGCAGTTAACTCGGAACTGTGTTTTGAAGGGCTATACGCTGTGCCGGATTTGCTCGGAGGCGTGCTGGTTCTTTCCTGGAGTGCTATGTCCGTTCCGCTAGTCGGCTCCAAAATTTCCGGTGTGGCTTTCGGCAACGGCGGTATTGAAGGTGGTGCTTTGGATGGGACTTCCAAAAAGTCTGATTTGATGCTTGTTGGCGTGCCCACGAGATCTGGTAAAAGGATCCCCTGCGCTATTCTCGGCCTTGTTGCGCTATGCGGAGCGCATGTTGCCTGCCAGTCTGACTCGGCATCGCTTTTATGCGCTGTTGGGGGTTTCCCAGTATCATCTTTTGCAAGCTGAGAGGTGAGGGCACAGTTAGCGTTTCTTCAGTTCTCGCCGAATAACTTTGACTCACATGTATATCTGCACAGGGCTCACAAAAAACATTAGAGGCCGGCGAATTGGCCTGTGCCCTGTGTGCAATGGCTTTGAAGCATTCATGTGCTTCATGTGCCTCCCCTCGCACCCGCGACGTTTGTGACATCATTTTGCTGACCCTCTCAAGCCCTTCCACTAGGAGCGGCCGGGCAGCGGAATGGGTGCCCTTCCCTTCCAAGAACTTGATCCAATGCCTTGTTTCCTTCACCGAAGATGCGTAACACCTGGAGCGTCCGGAATGTGCGTAGGGATGGGCTCGCCATCTCAGGTTCGCTCTCAGTGTCTCGACCGTCTCGCCACAGATGACAGTGATCATTTCGAGAAAGACACAAGCCAGGGAAAACAGGTCGGTCGAGAGGTTTCGGTGGGTAGAGTCGATTGCTTCGGGAGGGGCATACGTGAGAGTGTATTCCGTCTGGCCTCCAGAGACATCTGCTGCTTCTTTACTTTCGTAGACCCTGGAAAGACCAAAGTCGGCCAGGATTATTGACTGTGCGCAGTCAATGAGGATGTTCGCTGGCTTGATGTCCTTGTGCTTCACTGGTATGGAATGAAGCCATGCGACGGCGCTGGAGAGACAAAGAAAGTACCGTAGCAGAGCCCAAACGTGGTGGTGCTCGGAGAAATCCACTTTCTTCTCCCTGTTCTTCTTTGACATGTCCTCAAGCAAGTGCTTGAGGCTATACTTGGCGACGGGAAACATAGCAATCCCCATGACCTGCCCTTTTTCGTAAGAGCTAATGAAAGCGATAATGTGGTGATGTCGTCGTTTGGAAAGGTCCTGCATGTTGAGAATCTCCTGCCTGAATTTCTGCTTGGCCTCATTTACCCTCTGCTCGGAGCCTTTCAGGACGATTTTCTTGACCGCAATCCAATCGTTCGGGAAATCACCATCATCCCTGTGTCTTGCAGCGACGAGGATGCATTTTTCGTTGTAGTCAATGAACTCGCTTTCCCGAAAAGGAGTGCAACGTGTTGAAGTCGTGATGACGTCGTGGTTCAAAGAGCCCTTGGTAAACTTCTCCTCGTGCCATCTCTGCGACCCTTCGCTGTAAATGTATTCCCACAGCGACATCTCTGACGCCTTCTCGTGCCCGCTTCCGGTCTTCTTTGGGTGTCGCTCATTGTTATTGCCTTCTGATTCATGAACCAGTATGATGTTTCCAGAGGCGTCCTGCGTTTCCCGGTAGCCTGGGACTTTGGGCCGGGATGGATTTTGATCGTTGGCGGGGTCGAAATGTGCCATTTTCAGTGATTCCTCAACTTGTTCATGCCTTGCGAGGCACTTTTGGTCGTGCGCAATTGGGTCCAAGTGCGACGCTCGAAACGTTGATTCAGTGCTGCCACACATAAGAGGATGGTCTGCCTGACCAGGTGTGAACGGAGACTACCGTTAGGCTGAGAAGTATGCTAAGCACTGATGAAGGTCTGGTTTTGCAAGGGTTATGATCAGCAAGGCTGGACCCCACAACGGGGCGCTCGGCATGCGCCATAAAAGAGGCAGCGACGAGGCTCTTGACGAGGTGATCAGACGAAAAGAGGTAATTTCGGCGAGTGATCAGCTGGACCGTTGCGCGCAGGCGCGTAGATGCACTGCCGGTTTCTTGCGGCTGCATGGAGCATCGAGGCTTCGCTTTGTGTGACCACCACAGCCTTGTTACCCAATGCGGGGCTGTGTTTGCCCTACTGCCTCACGAGTTTCGAGCCGCACATACCTTATTACAAACGATAACGCCCACCTTTTCCCTCTTTACTACCGTGAAAACGATGGCCGATCCACTATCAGCTGCCGGATTGGGCCTTGGAGCCGCGTCCCTAGCAATTCAAGTATGGGATGGGGCAAAGCAAGGTATATTCCGCCAGCTGAGTTGAGACACTTCTAGATGCTAAATAGTAGCAGGGTACAAGTACTTCGAGTCGGCCGCCAACATGCCATCTGAGTGCAAGTCCATCCAGACTAGCTTGATGATCGAGTATGATAAGTTGCTCAAATGGGGCGAAATCGCCAAACTCGATACCGCCGGCGGTTATGGCGGCTTCGACAGAAGTGTCAAGAACAATTTTGCCGTCATCCTGGCCGTCCTCAGCGAGATTGATGCCGTGTTGCATGACATGCACGAGAGAGCCCTCCGCTTTCCGCAAACTGCTTTCACATCAGATGAATTGTCGAGTGACGCCTTGACGCGGAAGTACGATGAGATAATCAGCGTCTCGAATAAGGCCGCCGAGCAAGAAAAGCACTCACGGCTCGTGAAAAGAGCTCTCAGGATCGTCCATGGCATTCGCGACATTTCTAGTGACCCAAGCCGTGTCCGTTGGGCTGTGGGTACCGACAAACCAAAGCTTGAAGCGGGGTTGCAGAAGCTCTGTAAACTGACTGGCTACCTTTACGATACCGTTGAGGATAGAAAGCTGGATCTTCTCCTTCAAGACACTCATGAGATCCGCCTGGCACTACTCCAGCTACTACCGAGCCATGCAGAAATCGAATCAACCAGTTCGGCATCGTTCTTCTCGGACAGCAGCACGCTTGTTGGCAACGAATCAAGGACAAGCCTGATCACCTCGAACAGACAGCGCCAAGTACTTGTCGACCGTTTGGCGACTTTCAGCGCCCATTTCGCGGCGACCAACGAGGACTCATGGAACAATCACACTCTCTTCCTCGACAGCGTATGCGATGCTCCGGAGGAAGATGCAACTGACAACCGGGCTATCACAATCCTCGATGGCCAACGCGTCTGGGTCGAGTGGAGAGCATACGATGCGGTGCCTGTTCCGGATCAAGAGGGACTCCATTTCGATGCTAAACCGGAAGTCTATAAATGCATTCGACGACTGGCATGTCTACTCCGCGACGAAGCAAAGCCTGTGGAGTTTCAAGTTCCTCATTGCCGTGGCTTTGTCCAAGATGCGGAAAACTCGAGGTTCGGTATCATCTACGACCTGCCAAACTCCTCCAAAGATGTCGGATTGAAAACGCTGCTCGAGGAGCTGTGCCACAGTAACAGGACAACGCCATCCTTGGATAGCAGGCTCGCCGCGGCCCGTAAGCTCGTCGAAACTGTCTTTTGCCTTCATGCCGTGAAGTGGCTGCACAAGAGACTGAGCAGTGTCAACGTGCTGCTCTTCACAGACAAAGGCAACCCTGATATAACTGAGCCATACATCTCCGGCTTCGAATCATCGAGACCAGATGAGGGTGTAACCATGACCATGCCGTCAAAAGATCCGGATTGGACCCTGATGTACTGCCACCCAGACTATGTCGAAGAGAAGAGGCGAGTCTTTGGAAAGACGTTTGACCTCTATAGCCTTGGAATCATCCTCTTGGAAATTGCGTATTGGAAGCCTGTGTTCGAAATCTTCGGCATCGACAAGGCTCTGGTTGTGAATCGAGCGACGGCGGATCATATCCGAGACAGTCTGCTGGATGAACGAAGCGAGCACTTGGCCTTCGTCCAAGCGGCAATGGGGCGACGCTACTGTGATGCACTTCGTACGTGCGTCGGAGGCCTGGATGGGTTCAGCATTAAAACTGATGCCGACGAAGCTGATCCCGTCATCGGAGCAATGGTTCAACAAGCATACATGCGCTTGGTTGTCAATGTGCTCAAAGACATCACATTGTGAAAGGATGCTGTGCCTTTGGATGTGCCCTTCGTACATTCCGGAAATCATTTTGTCTACGTAATGACGTGAAGTGCCCGAATATTTCTTGACTGTCTAAATTTCATTCCAGATTATTGACCACGTTTTCGTAGTGAAAGCATTCCATCTGCTCTTGCCATTTATACATTCTTCTTCTTATTTCCTGTGGTCCATGGGAGCTTTAAGCCTTACCCTTGGTCTCCTTGTTAAACTCCCTCCACGCCTCCTCGACGAGCCCTTTTGTAGTCAGGAAATCCACGGCCGTGGCGGCCAATCCCTTGCCCACCCTCAAACTCAACTCGAATGCCTCCCTCGTCCCCGCCGCACCCTCAAAGTCCGGGCTATGTGGCCCGTTCCCTTCCTTTCCCGGCCTAATCCAGAACCCTGCACTCAAACTCGGCAGGACATAACTCACGTCTCCCTGATCAGTACTCGCCATCGTCCTCCCATTGACTTCATCCACCTCGGGAATCGGAATGTCCCCTCCCAGCCTGTTGAAGTGCGTGCGGTAATACCTCGCCAGCGTCCGACTGGGCACATGATCGGCGTACGCGCCGCCCTCGGTCAAGACCAGCTTCGCGCCGCTGCTCAGGGCGCCGGCCTCGAAGCACTTCCGGGCGCGCTCGAACAGCTCGTCGCGGCCCGCCTTCGAGTCGGCGCGCACGACGAACTCGCCGGCGGCGTAGGCGTGGATGATGTTGGGGCGCAGGCCGCCGTGGGTGATGTGGCCCTGGAGCACGTCGCCGGGGCGCGTCTGCTGGCGCAGCACCGACAGCGCGTTGTACGCCGTCACCAGCCCGTCCAGCGCGTTGACGCCCAGCCACGGCGACGCTGCCGCGTGCGCCTCGCGCCCGAAGAACTCGGCCTTGAAGGCGCGGTACGCCGCTGTGCGCATCAGCGCCGCGTCGCGCGTGATGCCCGGGTGCGAGATCAGGTTGATGTCGCAGCCGTGCTGGGTGTATGCTCCCGCGCGGATGAGCTTGATCTTGCCGCCGCCGCCTGATGAGGGGGTTGGATTAGTGTGGGCCTTGGGATGGGATAACCGCGTTGATGGAAGTGAAGGAGATGTTCAAAATGGAGGATGTGGTTTGGTGTTGAGCTGAGCGTGAAAACATCTGAGAATCAGGAGAAAAGAGGAAAGGAAAAGTGCCAAACAATTACCTTCTTCAGCTGGCGTGCCAAACAGCACAACTTTCCCAGCCAAGTCGTGCTTCTTCATGGTCTCGGCCGCAGCGAGGGCACCCGACAGGGAAGCGGTGGCGATTAAGTTGTGGCCGCATGCATGTCCGATCTCCTGCAGGGCATCTGTCATTCACACATAAGCTCGCTGCTCACAATGCTTCAGGGGCGATCCCTGGACTTGCCCATTTCGGCATTGAAAGAAACCACAGGCCCCTTCTTGCCGCTATCGAAAACGGCGACGAAGGCCGTCTCCATGCCGTATGCTGAGGGCGTGACTTGCCATCCTTTCTGCGTTTTCAAGAAAGATGTCAAAGTCTCGTGGGCCATGTACTCCTTGTACCCGAGCTCTGGATTATCATGGATTTTCTTGTTGATAGGCCACAGCGCGTCTGCAATGCCGTCGATGTAGTTGCTAATCTCGCCGAGGTAGTCGGGCGACGACGATGTGGCGTCTGCAGCTAGATCCGCTGATACAAGAACCCAGTCATCTGCCATTGTGGATGCTTGCGTCGGGGATTTGTTGACGAAAAGAGGGTTTGAAGAAGAAACGGGAGAAGAGGTGACGGCTCGCTTGCCGTGACATCTGGATCACTAGTACTCTCGCTCTGCTTTACCAAACATCCCCCCACTTTCCGATCACCACGCGGTTGAATTCGCGCTCCGGCCCGAACTACCACATGCCGGATGCAGCCGACCAGGAAGATAAACCGTGCAGCAATCAGAGCAGATCACCTGCGCTTGGTTACACTGCCGGCCGTCATCTTATCAGCGTACGCCGCGTACTACATATACGCCGCCGCCATGGCTCGATTCCCCGCAGCTCGCGAGTACTCCCCTATCGGCAAGTCGACAACCTGCAGTACCAATGGCCGAAAAAGATGACCTCGCCGTCTCGGATGACCCCGCACGCGAGAAGAACGGCGCTGTTGACGAGAGCGTAGTCGAGGAAAAGTCGCGCCTGCACATCGATGATGAAGCTGGCGACTTAGCTGCCAGAGCGCTGACAAGCGGCCCACTTGATCCAGAACTGTCCAAAAGGGTACTGCGCAAGATTGACATGTATATCTTGCCGTTCTTGTGCATCACCTACGCCCTGCAGTTCATCGACAAGACGTCGCTGAGCTATTCGTCTGTCTATGGAATCATCGACGACAACAACCTCAAAGGCCAGGACTACTCTTGGGCCAGCAGCATCTTCTACTTCGGTGAGCCTGGCATAATGAAGCCTGCTATACTTCCATCAATCTCACCGTCCTTCCAGGCTACCTCCTCGCCGAATACCCCGGCGTAGCCATAATCCAACGCTTCCCCGTCGCCAAGTTCCTCGGGGCCAACATCATCCTCTGGGCCGCCATCCTGATGCTGACTGCCGCCTGCTCCTCCTTCGCCGGCCTCGCCTCGGTGCGCTTCTTCCTCGGCGTGACCGAAGCCACCATCTCGCCGGGCTTCGTCGCCATCACCGGCATCTGGTGGACGCGGCAAGAGCAAGCCGCGCGCTCCGCCCTCTGGATCTCCTTCCTGGGCGTCGGCTCGCTCCTGGGCGGGCTCATCGCCTTCGGCATCGGGCACATCAGCCACGGCCGCCTCGCCTCGTGGCAGTACATCTTCCTCATCCTTGGCGCCGTCACCATCCTCTGGGGCATCCTCTTCGTCCTCGTCGTGCCCGACACGCCCGCGACGACGCGCTGGCTGACGGCCGACGAGCGCGTCGCCGCCGTGCAGCGCGTCGTCGACAACAAGACGGGCACCAAGTCGCGCACCTTCTCGCCCGCCCAGGTCGCCGAGGCGGCGACGGACCCCAAGGTCGTGCTGCTCGGCCTCATCTCCTTCGTCAACGCCCTCGCCTCGGGCGGCCTCGCCTTCGGCTCGCTCATCATCCAGGGCTTCGGCTTCACCCCGCTGCAGACGACGCTCATGAACATGCCGCTCGCCGCCGTGCAGACGGCCGCCCAGCTCTCCGCCGGCCTCTTCTCCTCGCGCCTGCCCCGCGCGCGCCTCTACGTCGGCACCCTCGCCATGCTCCCGCCCATCGTCGGCACCTGCCTGATCAACCAGTTACCCGAAGCGAACCGCTGGGGTCGCCTGGTCGGCCTGTGGCTACTAGGCACCTACCCCGTCGGCTTTCTAGTGCTCCTAGGCCTGCTGTCGACCAACGTCGCCGGCGGCACCAAGCGCACCGCCGCCAGCGGCTGGGTCTTTGTCTGCTACTGCGTCGGCCAGATCGCCGGCCCGCAGTTCTTCAAGGCCGCCGAGGCCCCCGAGTACCGCGGCGGCATCGTCGCCATGCTGTGCGGCTTCTGCCTCAACCTAGCCATGAACCTGCTGTTGCGCTGGCTGTACGTGCGCGAGAACGCCCGGAGGGATGGGATGTTGGAAGGAAAGAGCGAGGAGGAGATTAAGGCGTTGGAGGAGCAGAGTAGGGTGCAGGGGTTCGAGAACGTGACGGACGGGGAGAACGTCATGTTTCGGTACGTCCTTTAGGGCTGAGTGTATTCAGTCTGTTTGGGAAAAAGCGAATGCTGAAGGGAATATATCTCACGTTGCCTCAGTTTGGTGATTAACTTCCTGAAGTGAGAGGTGACTGGCCTTGCATATGATTGTCTGCGTCGTTCGTGGTACTTTAAATGCATTGGAGGGTGAAGTGCAGGCTACACAAAAAGAATATCCACTCTTGGGCGATGTATACTACCGCATCTGCAAAGAGCCTTGACATTCACGGACCCTTAGAGCAATTTCAGTTCATCCACCGCAAAAAAAGGGGGTATTGACTATTTACAAGAACTACAGCAGCTTGCACGTACAACACCTCACCACCAACGCCACGCTTTCACACTCCCTGCATCATTCCAGCTTCCTAACTCAGCGTCTAAGAACACCTCAATTTAAGAAGTTGGCCGTTCACTCTTGGTATGGCCTCTAGCCCGCTTGAAACAAGCACTGAAACGCCATGGTTAGCAAGCAGTCTAAAAGGATATGAGGTATTGGGTACTCACAATTCACTCTTCGTCGCCTCTCTGAGCTTCTTCAGAATCACTCTGAGCTCACCCAACTCCGTCTGCAATTTCACCCTTGCATCATTATCCGTGCGCTCGTCCAAGGCCAGGTAAATAGCGCTCTGGATCTCGCTCGCCTTGTCTGTGGTATAGTTGCCGAGCGTCTGAGCCAAGAACTCGACGTCGAGCGTGGCCTGCATGAGTGCGGCGAGCGTGTAACGCTGGCGAGCCTTGAAGCTCTCGATGAGATGCTTGCTGACCTGCTCAAGGAGGTACTTGAGGATCTGGCTGGTGAGCGGTGCCGCCGTGGTAGAGACTTGCGTGTGCACGACTACAAGCTCGAGCAAGACGTCGTACACGTAGGCACGCGCGTCGCCGGGCCGGTCGGTATCAGGCTCCCACTCGGGAGCACCAATTCCGGCTTTGATGATAGCGGCGAGCTTGTTGCTGATTGGCGAAGTGTATGACTGGAAAAGGCGGGCATAGATCTGAGAGAGGGCGTCGTCGATCTTTGCGCCCTCTTCCAGCTTCACTGAGAAATGCTGTTCGTACTGTGAGATCAGTTGAGGGATGAGGTCGGTACGCAAAGCTTGAAGGTTGGACAGAGTAAGAAGGATGCGGATGCTCTGTAATGCGTTAGCCGCTGTACTTGATATTATTTATATGAGGAATTCTTACCTTGTTCGTTGCGTCGACGGTATTCGAGCTGAGATCACGAGTTGTCAATGTGCGCAGCGGTAGGGTAAGGCCATCGACGTCATCCTCCCATCCAGTATTGTCCAAATTCTTCGGACGCTCCACGTTCTCCACCATGCCCTGAAGAACTTTGTAGATGCTGGTTACGAATTGACTCCGAACCATGGCCAGAAGCTTGCTTGAAGGAGGTACCACAACATCTCCAGCACTGGATCTGGTCATAGCCTCAGACAAGTATAGCATCTTCTGCACAGTAGCCAGAAGAGAGTTGTCCAGGCCCACAAACCGGAAAGGCATATGGGTTAGATACTTGTTGTCAGACCAGCGCGTCCAGTCTTCAAGCAACTTGGCATAATCTGCGTCCTCGCCCCAAGCACCGCAGACAGCCTGCACACAGCGTTCGCGGACCGTGCCCACGAAGAGTTTGAGCTCTTCGCTTGTACGGTCACCACGCGTGATCCGCAGGGCCGCGATTTCACTTGCGGCAGAACCAACCAGGATCAATATCTTGCTTAGGTATTGTACGCCGCTCAGCGAGTTGGAATAAGGCGCCCAGAATGCGTATTTTTCCCATCCAGCGCCAGTCTTAGGGGATGGCGGGGGGTTGTTGCCATCGATCTTGAACCTTGCATCCAGACCAGGAGTCAACGGACCAGGCATAGGAGTCCTCGGTGTATCCGGGATAGGAGAATAAAGCAGGGAGATATCCTCGGTGGGAGCATCAGTGAAAAAGGACTGTACGCCCTCTCTGATCAGATTCACAAGCTCCTTCGCACCGCTTTGTAGATCCATGACACCAGACGAAGACAGGCGGTGGTGCGCTTTACTCTTGCCTTCGGGGCCAACAGGCAATGTCCGTTGAGCCTTGCCGTCAATAAATGACTGCGCAGTCTCCCAGTATTCAACCACCTCTCCCAGTACGCCGCCCTGAGGCGAAAGAAGCGCATTGAGCGATTGAAACTCGTACTCCCAAAAATCGATAACCTTCGACGAATCAATTTTCGCCGCCTGGTTCGGCTTATCCAGGGTTTCGGCGGCTCGCAAGTGGGTGGCAATTTGTCGTGGAGTTGGCCTTTCTCCATTTCCAAGACGGCGGCGCAGTATTTCTATTTCAACCTTTGAACGCTCAAGAGTAGCGATGATCTTGGACTTCAGGAAGTCATAGCGGCTGAGGAGCCAGACCCAGATCGGGTTGTCCTCAACGCCCAGTTCCAAGAGCACCTTGATGAGTGTCATATGCTGCTCTGGCTTCTCGTCCTCGGCCGGCGACTGCTTTGTAAAATGCGTTCCAGCCAACCTCTTCCAGACATCGCGCTTGAACACTGCAATTTGCTCTTCAACATCGGTCCACATGCGAGCCGTTACAATGACCTGGTGAATCTGCGGATCCGTGAGGGGGAGGCGGTTGTCCGTGGCGTTCTCGACAATCCTCTTGGCCTCATTTGCGTATCTACGCGCCTTTCCATACTCCTCAGGAAGCATGTCGTAGTCCCTTCTTTTAATGCAGTCCTGAATCGATGCTCCAATCTCGAACAGATTCCGGTGCTTCTCAACCGAGGTTAGGATGGATTTCAACATTTCTCCACGCTCACGACCACCCAGAGCAGGCCCCCATATTTCCTCGGCTTTAACAGCGACTTCCAAAAGAGGGGTCTTGATACCCTGGACACCGTATTCCATCTCTTTTGTCAAAGCCGTTTTCCTCTTCTCCCCAACAGGTACCTGTCCTGGAGCGACAAGTGCCTGACTAGCTCTACGGTAGTGACCGCTTTGGCGGCCGCTGAACTGGCGGGACCCCGTGCGAGAGTGGCCCTGCGGCTGCTGGGGATCCCGACCCTGATCGCGCATCTCCATGTATACATTGTCGATGGTTGTCTTGGCGCGGACGAAGCGCTCGAAGTTGGATTCTACGAGAACTTTGAGGGAGGCAGATTTTTTCTCGATGGAGCGCGATAGAAAATCCAGGCCTTGAAGGAGCGACTCGGTGGAGGCATCGCTGTGAACCTGCGACAGGAACAGGCCGGGGTTGAAGGTAGTGGAAGACAGCAGAAAGCGATTGCCTGCACTGCGGTCAGACAGCTTGTAGGGGAGAAGGTTCATGTCAGTACACACGGAGCTTCAGGTCATCTTCCACGGGGAGTCCCCTCTGCCGTAAGACGTTGACGACGCTAGAGGCATTGCCCAGGGGATCGGCCTCGTCTTTTTGCACGAGCGTGTCGACCCCCTCCTTTGTCTTCTCGGTGCCAGGCACGCTGCTGCGGATGCCGGATCGCTCGAGCACGGAATAGCGGGAGCGCCTGCGCTGGATGGCGGCAGACTGCCGGCTTGGCTGGGGTTCGTCATCGGAATCCTCTGCTACGTCTTTCTCGGCGGGCCACTCGGAGGGGTAGAGCGTCTTGAGGTTGTAGTGCTCGAGGAGCTGGCGCTCCATTTCGGCGGCCATTGCGCAGCGGCGGGGTCGGGGAGTGGAGAGAGAGCTTGGCTTGGTGGAGGCTCTTTGTCGGGCGGCAGGGCAGCCTAGCTGCCAGTTGCGGCTACGTTAGCTCCGTGGAGGAGCCACAGCGTAACGCGGGCGTGCACGTGCCGGGCGGTGAAGAGGAGTGCCGCGCGCGAAGCCGACCCGAAGCATTTCCCTGCTGCACCCGGTTTGCGCCTTGGCGGATGAACTAATTGCGCGCTGAAAGCAGAGCAGCAAAGCTTCCTCCGTCAACACCAGCTTCCCGCTGCACCCACACGCATTCCCGCCCATCGCCTCTCCGCTCACCCACGCGTCCACAATGCTGGCCACTCGCTTCGCCGCCCCCGCCAGGCAATGCCTGCGCCAGGTCCGTCCCGCGCCGCGCTGGGCGCCCGCCGTTGCGAGGTCCTACTCCGTCGCCAGCGAAGACCGTGTGGCCAAGTTCACCGGCCAGAAGGGCAACGACGGCAAGTACACCGTCACCCTGATCGAGGGTGATGGTATCGGTCCTGAGATCTCTCAGTCCGTCAAGGACATCTACTCGGCCGCCAATGTACGCTCGTCCGCCCGCCTCCCGCCGAGCACGCGCATTGACAGCAACAACAGGTCCCCATCAAGTGGGAGAGCGTCGACGTCACCCCCCGTCTTGTCGACGGCAAGACCACCATTCCCCAGGAGGCCATTGACAGCGTCAACCGCAACAAGGTCGCCCTCAAGGGTCCTCTCGCCGTACGCAATCCCGCAAAACCCTATCCGACAGCCTCCCCCAGTCCTGCCTAACCACCATGCATGCAGACTCCCGTCGGCAAGGGCCACGTCTCTCTCAACCTGACTCTCCGCCGTACCTTCAACCTCTTTGCCAACGTCCGTCCCTGCAAGTCCATTGCCGGCTACAAGACTCCCTACGACAACGTCGACACTGTCTTGATCCGTGAGAACACCGAGGGCGAGTACTCCGGCATTGAGCACGTCGTCGTTGATGGCGTCGTCCAGAGCATCAAGCTCATCACCCGCGAGGCCTCTGAGCGCGTTCTGCGCTATGCCTTCCAGTACGCCCAGGAGGTTGGCCGCAACAAGGTCCGCGCCGTCCACAAGGCCACCATCATGAAGATGTCCGACGGTCTCTTCCTGAACATCGCCCGCGAGCTCTCCAAGGAGTTCCCCGACATTGAGTTTGACGCCGAGCTGCTCGACAACACCTGCCTGAAGATGGTCACCGACCCTCTGCCTTACAACGACAAGGTCCTGGTTATGCCCAACCTTTACGGTGACATTCTGTCCGACATGTGCGCCGGTCTGATTGGTGGTCTTGGTCTTACTCCCTCCGGTAACATTGGTGACGAGTGCTCCATCTTCGAGGCCGTGCACGGTTCCGCCCCCGATATCGCCGGCAAGAGCCTGGCCAACCCCACCGCTCTGCTCCTGTCCTCTATTATGATGCTTCAGCACATGGGTCTCCATGAGCAGGCCAACCAGATCCAGAGCGCCATTTTCAAGGTTCTCGCCGAGGGCAAGGTATGTCACATCCCGCAATCCACCCCATTTTCACCCCACGCAGATCCCTGTCCTCATTGGGTCACGAGTCCGCAAAGCGGCGTCGGCTAACCACTTCTATCTCTGTAGACGATAACCGGCGACCTTGGCGGTTCCGCCAAGACCCACGAGTACGCCGACGCTGTCATCAAGGCTTTGTAAGGTAGTGCTGAGGTCTTGGGAATTTTATAAAACAAAACTTTGGAGGGCTTCCCTTTTTCCATTTCTCAAACAATCGAGCATAGAAGGATGTTGCATCTGTGGCTGGATTCGAGCGCGTGTGGGGTCTCACTTATGATCATGTAACTTTTGTCGCGGCTGTATCATAACCCTGTGGAAGTAGACGGGAAGAGCATTGGAAGGCATATAGAAGGACAGCCGTTGGGCATCATTCGTCATCCTGTGCTGTACTATTGTCAAGCGAGACGCCCGCGCTCTGTCCGTTGCGGGTAAATCCGAGGAAGTCATGGAAAAAGTCGGCTCGGTTCCGAGCATCAGAAAAAAAAAAGAAAAATACAAATTGCCGTACAGGGTATATCAAAACAATCAGATAAGCCCGATTTCGGGACCAAGCAAACACCGAGGTCCCGTCCCGACCTCCCCTTCGCCGACGCCTCATCCCAATGGGCATGGAAGCGCGAAACAAATCGTTCTTGTGGAAATCGATGACCGTAAACTCCGTCTCTTTTCGTACAAAGAGAATCCATTACAGCCGTCTGTTGAAGATGATCATCGCACAATCGCCGGATCATGCAGTTCATACGGTGGCGGTGGTTCCTGCGGCACGCTCAACCTTCCACCACGAGAAGCAGTAGCCCGCTGGCGTTGCGATGACGAACCGCCTACTATCTCCTCCTCTTCATCTTCAACCCCTTCATCCACTTCTCCTTCTCCTTCCTGGGCGTCCCCATCAACCTGGCCCGGCTGCTGCTGCTGCTGCCGCTGTCGCCTCCGCCTTTTCCCCGGAGATGCCTCGGCCTTTTTTCTCCCCCGCCCGCCGCCGCCGACGTTCACGTCTCCCTCGCCCAGAGCGCGCTTCTTTCCCTTTTTGGATGATGATGATTTCGCCGTTGTCGTCGTCGTCGCCTTTTCGGGTTGCTTCAGCTTCTCCTTCTCCTTGCCTTTCCCCTTCCTGAGCGCCAGCACTATCGTCTCTTCTCCGCCGGCGGCGCCGACACCCTCGGCAACTGGCGCCGCGCGCGCTGCCCGCAGCAGCGCCGTGTAGAAAGCGTCGACGACGCGCTTTAGCGCGACGACTGAAATGGCGGCGGTTGAGTCTGGCGCGGCGGTCGCAGCAGTGTGCGGAGAGAAGAGCTTGAGGCGGCCGTCAGCGGAGAGGGCGAGGAGCGGGGGCAGGGCGATCTTGGAGATGTGGACGCCCGGGTGGGCGAGGTCGAGGGCAAGGTGGGTGCGCAGGTAGTGCGAGAGCGCGGCTGTGAAGGGGCCGGTGATGTTGTTGCTGGTGCTGTTGCTGGTGTGGGTGGGGAGGAGGGCGGTGCCGCGGCGGAGCAGTTCTGGGATGTCGTTTCTGGAAAGGGTTATGTCGAGCGCGCGCAGGGCGGCTGTTGGGCAGGCAGTAGGGAAGGAGAGTTGGAGTTGTAGGCGAGAGAGGATGGACGGGAGGGGCGAGGCGGAGGAGAAGCTAGTGCTAGTTGTGGCGTCGAGGTGGGAGAGGATGGTCTCGAGGGATGCGGAGAGGAAGCGGGAGCGCAGCTTCATGGGAGCGACGCGCGCGTCGAAGGTGGAGGCGATGTAGGACGTGAATCTATCCCGGAGCGCGACGGGCATCCGCACAAGGAGGAGCGACAGCGACGTGAAGCCTCCTGGCGCTGAGACACTCTCGTCCTCTGGATCACGCAGTAGTAGCGCGGTGTAGCTAGCCTTCTGATACCGCAGCTCAACATGCACGCCTCGTGCTTCCGAAGGATCGAGCGACGGCGCATCTGTAAGGTCGCCCGGCTGTTCATCCTCCTGTACTTCTGCCTCTTGCTGGTGTAGTTTCTCCCATGATGCTTCATTCCCAATCAAATCCCATGTGCAGCTCTCTAGTATGCCGGAACTGCCGTCCGCGTTGCCGGCGCCGACGTCAACGCCGCGGAGAATGTCACCACGCAGGATGTCGCGCAGCCGGCGCGCATGCATACGGAGTGTGGTCTCTTCGAGCAGTATATTTGCGCCATGGTAGAGAGGCGACAGGCGATATGCGGTATAGGTCGAGTCGTACAGCGGGTATTTAGGGATGGGGTCCGCCATGGCCGGCGGTGGTGACGCGTAGGTTGCAGAGCGCGTCCGTGGAGATTGAGAGCGTCTCCTGGTATGCTAGCGTGTCAGATGGGAGAATTGAGCGACCGCATGCGGTTCACAGCGACTGCAGTCGGGATGTCTGCTTGATCAGCACATTGGACATCTTGAGAGTGTGGAGCTAGCTCTTGACCGATCCGTCTGTTTACCTACAACCTCGGCGGAACTGCGGGAATCCAGCCATCTCCGTCCCGCTTCAGCAATCTCTACCTAGGTACGCACTTCATGCCAAATCTTTACTTGGCTTTCTCGAAAGCTGCATATCCGCGCGCCAGGTGACTGGCTTTCCTCATGGGACGAATTAGACACATCTTCATGTCTATGGGCTTCGAGGAAAGGTAGGTTCTGAAATCTAAACTGTTGCAGCGGTAGTAATGCCCCGCAACGGTGTGTCTTGGCAAGCACCCTACTGTATCGTTTTTGATTACCTCCCTTCTCAGCTCCCCAAGAACTTTCTAGTTGCTGTTGCAACGAAATTGGGGTTGCTAATGTTTCTTTGGGTACAAATACTCATCGTGCATTCAAGTTCAGATGGCCATTCAAATCGTTCGTCGTCTTCTACACCATTAAGGGAACTAACTTTGTAGTATATTCGCATGACTCATATTCAGACACTGTTTCTCCACACACTTACCGCAGCTCACCGCAGCTCACCGCGCCTGCCCAATCCGGCAAGCGCCAATCGAAGAGGCCCTGTATGTATAAAGACTAGCCGCACGGTGCTCTCAAATAGGTTCTGCTGAGTTGCCATTATACGCAACAAGACGTTCGTCTCATCTTTCTTTAGGTCTGAATCCCGTCGTTCAATTCAAGTCCTTCGGCTGCTTACTTTTCCAAAGCTTCTAAAGTGATTCTGAAGCTTTTGCAAAATGAGTCTCACGACAACACCTCAGCTAGAGAGCTATCTTGCGTCAGCGGGAATAGTATTCACATCCGTTGAAGAGCTGTCCGGTGGCACGGGGAACTTCGTCTGGCGTCTCACGCTACCCACTGGAGAAGTACGGGTTGTGAAGCACGCCGAACCATATGTTAAAAGCAACCCCAACATCCTCTTGAACGTCGACCGCATGAATTTCGAAGCCAACGCCCTTTCTCTCCTGCCGCAAACGTTAAACTCGTCTGTCCTCCCTTCGTCACTCATTTGCCACCTATTAACGCTTCCCAGCATCCAACTCACCCCTACTACCCCAACCGTCCGCATGCCCACCCTCCACCACTTCGACCCGGATGCCCATATCCTGATCATGAACGACGCCGGGCCGCTCAACCTCAAAGCATGGTACCCCACCGCTCCTACCGAGGCCATCCCCACGGCCGGTGCCGCGCTCGGTGTCTGGCTCGCACAGCTGCACCACCGCACGCGCAACCTACGTTCCCACGTCGACAACGTCACCGCCAAGGGCATCTATCGCTATGCGTACGCAAACCTCGCGACCGCATTTGAGCAGCATGGTCTTGATCTCGCCTACGCCCGGTCGGTCGACGAGGCGTTCGGGTCCAAGCTTGCGACTGATGATGTTTGTGTTTGTCATGGCGACTTCTGGCCCGGGAATGTGCTTGTGCGTGAACCGGAGGCAGATGGATCAGCGACGCCAACGGAGACGCTAAGTATTGTTGACTGGGAAATAACACGCCGTGGCATAGGAGCGACGGATGTTGCGCAGTTTGCGGCTGAGGCGTATTTACTTGATCGGTTTTGTGGCGGGAAGGGGCTGCTACAGGCCTTCTTGGAAGCGTATGTGGGAGCCGCGAGGGAAAATGGGGAGGTCGGTGGGAATCAAGGGAAAGACGAATTCGTGAAGAGGTTGATTGTCCATTTCGGTGTTCATGTGGCGTTTTGGCCTTCCGTTGTGGTATGGTGTGGGAAGGAGGAGACGGGAGAGCTAGTGAAGCTTGGAAAAACGTATATTGAGACTGGTTGGGGTGCAAACTGGGCTGCTGCCAAAGAGGGACTGCTGGCGCCGGTGTTGGGTTTATTAGAGTGAGATTTTAAGCTTCGAATCGTAGACAAATGTCAGGATTGCAGGTGACATCTTGAGACGCATTCATCTTAGATCAAAGTCCGAGTGGGTTCTCTCGAGAACTGAGAAGTGCAGCACCGTAGCAGGATACGACTGCCCCACGTGCATTCAGCCGCGTTTCGCACGATTAAGAAAAACCGGCGTGGAGGACGATGACGCCGCGATCGCCGCGCTCAAAAGTGGTTGCCGCCCCGCCCGCACTTCCGAGGCTTATCGCGGCGCTATCGTGTACGACATCCTCGCCTCGACTTACCACTCCAACACTGACCATGTCTTCCTCCAAGATATGTAGACTTCCGCCTGAACTGTTGCTACATGTCCTAGACAGCCTTGCACCGCCGTCCGACACTGTTGCTCTCCATCTCTCCGACCCGGCGGCGAAGACGATCCATGCCTTCACTCGTGTGTCGAGACTTACCTACCCAACCGCCCTACGGCATCTCTATTCACGTTGCTTAAGTATCGACTCCGAGAGCCGCTTGCGTCTACTCCTTTTATCCCTAGAAAGCCTCACTGCCCCCGGACGTTCTGAAGAAAGCACCCTGCCGCACGTGGAAATTAAGCCGCTTCTTACCGGTCTATACCTCGCTCCGTTTCCACCCAACTCGATCGACAGCCAGCCCATTGCCCAATGGTGCTTTGAGTTGCTGTCTATTATGCAGTTCACACTCAGGCGACTCGTTGTCGATATTCCTTTTCACACCATGGCCCCCCACATGGACCATCTCAATGTGTTTCCAAAGCTCAATACTGCCTTCGATCAGCTCTGGGCTCTTGAAGATTTCATTAGCTGCGGCACGTTTCCGAACCTTTGGTGGACTCTTTGGCCTCGTCTTAAAAGGTTGGCTCTTACTGCCACAAGCCTGGAAGACTTGAATGATACTCTTTCCAAAGAACAAGTTCTGGACGACATTGAATGCATGGTACTAGCCAACCCGTCTTTCTCCACGCCCTCGTCAAGACGAGTCTTCTTCCATCGAACAGCGCAAAGCAATACTTCGGTAACACTATTGCATCAGGACGACGAATTCCGGGCTTATTGGAGTGCCGCCGACCGGTGGCTGTCCATGGGCATGGGGGAGTTGGCAAATGGAGGTGACGACCATCGTAGCGAGTGCCTCGAACGGTTTTGCCTGCCTCCAGACCATACTCTCCGTCGGGATTGGCTCCTGGAAAAAGCACTCCATGGAAAATTGTGGGCTGCAGGAAAGGAGAAAGATCCGCCCATAGAATTAGAAGCGTCGACTCCAGATATGGCACCGTCAGCTCTGCTCAACCAATTAGCTACCCTCGCCTTGGATCAAGCCTAGAAAGACCTGATCGCACAAATTTCCCATGGCCAAACCATCGGGACTCTACGTCAGATATGCCAAGATATTGCCTCCTGTCGACCAATTAGGTATCACCCCTAAAATGTAACAGTTCATTCAACGAGCAAGTCCAACGCCTCACCATACCCGTTGTACGCCAATCCCCTCCAGTTCCAGTCCGGAAACCGCGGCTGCACTTCCCTCCCATCCGTCGCTCTACTCCAAATACACTTCCCTGCACCCCTCTCCACCTTCACCTTGGTGCGCCACAAGCTCCACGCCCACCGCAAATTCAACCCCTTCGCTCTGATTTCCTCCGGCGGCTTCACGATCTTCGCCTCGACCCACGTCCGGCCCTCGTCGCTTGACACCTCGACTTTTCTCACAGGGCCGTTTCTCCCGCCAGGAAGTGCGTAGCCCGCCACCTCAATGGTGCCGTCGGCAGCGGATGGCGTGACGCGGCTGCCGGAGCGTGGAAACCCGATGACGGAGTTGACGGGCATGTCCATAAGCGCCGGAATGTGGTTCCACCACCTGTCCGAAGACATCTGATCAACGCATTGGAGAGGGAGGATCTTGTAGTCCCGCTGCTGGTAGTGATTTTGGCTCTCAAAGGGTTGAACAGTAATGGTGTCGACCCTACATGCAGCCACCAATCCTAAATCAGCTGCCCTTTCTCCAGCATATAGCAAAGTATCATTTGGGATGAGCAATACATACCACTTCACGCTCCTCGCCCCTGCCACACCCGGCACGACTATACGCACCGGTGCACCGCGCGCCGCCGTCAACGGCTGCCCGTTCGCCTCGACCGCCACGACTACCTCGTCCCCGGCACTCATCGCTCGCGCCAGCGGGATGCTCGCTCCATACCAGCCTTCCTCCTGACACGCCGTCGCGTGGCTCGCGAACTGCACGTGCAGGCCCCCACCTCCTACTCCTCCGTCTCCAGCCCCTCTCCCACCGCCACCTCCGCCGTCCACAACGCTATCCACCCGCTCCAACACCGCCCCGGCACCATTCTCACCGCCAGCAGATACCGAGGAAGCGGCGGCAGTGGAGTCGAACACCATCCCCGCAGCAACCAACACGTCCCTCAGCCGCGGCCCGCGCCAGACGCAGCACATAGCGGCGCCGTCGAACCAGTCGATCCCTTTGACCTCGCGCAGGCGCGTGCGCATCTCGTGCCGGCGATTGCCCGCGCACTGCAGGGCCGCGACGACCTCGTGCTGGGGGAAGCGGGTGCGGAGGTCGGTTGGGGTGAGGGTCAGGGAAGGGGGAGGCACGGTGCCGGCGCCGGCGCCGGTGGCGGATTTCGTGTTGACGTTTACGGTTAGGGTGTGGGTGGCCGGGTTGATGTGGGGGATGGGCCTGGTTTGGTTTAACAATAGTGTTAATCTCCATACATGGTGCTGTTTTGTGAGAGTCGTGGGGAAGAGCGGAGTGGTCTCTTTCTTTTTATACTTTCCTTTTCTACTTGGATCTGGAAATATTGCTCCTTGTCTAACGAAGAGATTCACAACTAGGGCGAATAGAAAAAGACGTACCCATGATTTCTGTCGAAGTTTCCAGATTTGGTAAGGAAGCTATGAATGCGTTTGCCCACTGGTTAGTAAGGTCGATATCTTCTCGCTCTTTGTCGACTGTTGATGCATTGCGTTTGTTATTTTGCATGCTTACGAGGATAATAGCTCGCCGATCGGGGGCTCGCGGTTTAGCGGCTCCTTGATGGAGTATTCGAATTTGGTCTACGATGATGATTAGGATTCGAGAACGACTGAATTTAATTTGCTCAGGAGTTTCGTACGACGGAACTGTCAACTACAACCATTTTGCGGGGAGTCACTTGGGTAATGGAATCACAAGTTCAAAGTCGCAGGTTTATGGCTCGTTGGGAAGCGCAGGCAACTGAGGCGGGCGTCTGGACACAACAAAAACCGGGAAACACGCGATGACGGAATATGAGTGCACTGCGCGGAGTATGCATCTATTTATCTTACATCAGGTACACGTTGACCTCTCGCATCCGGGCCGGAAGTGTCACTGGCGAAAAGTATATGTTTCCGTGACCTAACAGAATGGAGAACAAAGGGCACTTCGGACGCCTCTGATGCATGGCTCAGCAGATGTGAGTGGCTGGAACGCTGCACAGAGGGTGAACGTGGCATGTGGACGTTTGCTGCTACACTGGCCAAGTGCGGCCCCAAACGGTTATACGCATCCTGCGAGTCAGCCAAGCTTTGGTTGACTGGCATGTTAAGCCGTCACAACCCGAATCAGCAATGCTCATTGGTAGCACAAGTTCCGATCTTATCATCTCTTCCCCTCTTTCCGATCCTTTGGTAGCACATCGGCAACAGTAGAGAATTATACGAACTTCTGCAAGTCTAACCCCAGCCAAACCAACCGCATAAGTCCTGTGATAGCTCTTTCAATGCCACCCAGTAATGCCCTAGAAATGCCGGAAGCAGCAGCATTTTGGAGGAACATCCGGTCGTCGTAATGGACGTCTCAATGGCTTGAAGCTTCCAGCAGCTCCGGTACGTATGCCGCATTTCTAGACAGAGACATCTTCCAAGCCTCAGCTAGCAGCAATCACTGCCCATGACATGGAAGGTCCGCAGGGGGATATCAGCAGAATTGCCGATGCAAGATAGATGCGGCGTATTCGACTCGGGTAACCCAGACGAATGAGGTGCCCCAAACCCCGTTGTGGGACAGCATAGCTCTGCCGAAGAAGCTTGGACCATATCAACCCGCGAGCTCATCGTCAATGTCGAGGACCTCTTGGGTAAGAGACTGCACTCCGTCCTTCGACAACATGTCTACACTGCCTCCCAAGTCCTTGACTACGTGCTCAAGACCGCCCATCAAGGCCGCTAGCTCAGCACGTTGGGCGTGTATTTCGGACAACAGCTGAGTGTTCGCTTTCTGGGTGGTCGACAACTCGGATTCCAAAGTCTCGGCTTGGGCGGAGAGGAAGGGCTGGAGGTGGGCGAGGGCAAGTGTCTCAGCGGGAAGTGTATGCGGTCTGTTTGCAGTTAGCAGATGCCACTCATCAAATTACCGACGTTACGTCCGCACGGGCTTCGGCACTAAAGAGCTTCTAGCGCCTCGTATCGAAGAAACTCACGGGGTAGGTGGCTTGACAGTCTCTCCATTAGCCTCGGCCTCTGCGCGCTCTTTGCGTTTCTTGGCATCCTGGACAAGAGTGTCAAGAGAGTTTAAAGAATGGACGACATTCCGCGAGGCGAGGATCTGGTCGAAATTGTTCTACGGCGCAGAAGGGGCGAGGTCAGTCAATGGGATCGCAGGGCTGAGACACGGTGGGGATCGTCGCCTCATCCAGGGACGGCACCCGCGGCATGCGAGTCGCGCAGGCTTCTATGGAGCTCGTGCTGCTATCGCTCACTCACCCTTGCAGCGTCTCCCACTCGGCCGGTAAAGTCGCGCCAGAAGGCATCGAGGTTCTCGGGCACGTATTGGGCAGGCGTCGGGAAGCAGGCGGCGAAATTGGCGTAGGAGCAACGCTTGATGGTCGCGTCAAGGGCTTGCGCGAAGATGTTCTGTAGGGCTGTCGCGCGCGGGCCGGGCGAGTCGGCTATAGGCGGGGCACGGGCAGGGGACGGTGAGCGGTCGTTGGCACTGCCGTTCGGCTGCTCGTCGACAGCGGTCGGCATTGTGGTGCGGCTGTGGGCGAGATATTGGCGATGGTAGAGCAATGGGCGGGCGTGGGCGCTTGTTTACGGTTCGTCGGCCTATATTTGGGTCGCTCAAGTCGGCAGCGCCGCCGGCTCTTGGCGGGACAACCGGCTCAGCGCTCAAGCCACAGCCAAGCTGGGGCAAGCTTGACACCAACTTGAAACCCAACACCCTTTTCTCTGCTGCTGCAAGAGCTCCGCCATGCATACCACCCCGCCCTGAATTGCGGCGATTGCTCCTCTCGGTGCGGCGCGCAGCGTCTCCATGTCCTCACCAGCCCCATTCTAAGTCCGCCTTTCCGCTCCATGTGCCTCCATCTTTAAATTGCCTTCGGCTCCAGTCTCGTATCCGCCAGCGGGTCATGAATAGGCCGAGTCGTGCCCGATATGGCGCACGGGTGGGCACCACCAAACCAGGCAGTTTTTAAAGCGCTCGGGGGAGGGCTAGTGCCCGGAGGTCAAGGGGCTGTGCCACAGGGCTGAAGTTACGGCCAACCCACGATCCGCACGCCAAGTCCGACCCCAACTAGTCTGATGCTGTGCTGATGCTTCTGCCTGCTACTTAATACCCAGAGTTTGCCCCAAGACTTGCTTCTACACCATCGCTCGCTGCACTTTCCTACAAACCAGTCACTCATTTAGTTGAAGCGACAAGATTCCTCACACAAACACAATGGACGCCCACGCCGAGAAGGAACAGCTTGCCATGGCCTATGTATGATACCATGCACTTCTCAGCTTGCCTCGGCATCACTAACAGTCGATAAAGGCCCAGATGTACCCTACCTGTACTGAGACGGGCGGATTGATGCCTGTTCGCATGTCGAGCACACACCTCAAAGTTCCTCTCCTTGTCTCGATTCCGCCAGCTTCAGCCCCTCGCGTCCATCGCCGAGAGTACCTTATCGACGAGGAATCGCAGGAGCTGCTATTGGCCGAATACAAGCCCTTTACACAGTGGGCCGCCATTTTCCTCGTCTTCATTGGCCTCTTGGTCTGCAGTGGGGTTCTCTATCTCGCCGTGCTTGCTTCGGTTGCTCCGCCTCCGCAAGGCCTGAGCGTGGCCTGAGCGCAACGGGTCAATGCAGCCGCAAGGGGCGGCATGCAATCTTTCTTTCGCATACGAGACCAGGATATTCTACCAGGGTCTATACTATACCGCCCTCACGCCAGACTTCAAGACAACTGTCGGCAAAAGGGGCTCTCTACCGCGGATGCCAGCAGAGAAGCGCCCAGACCCAGCAGGGAACCCGAAAAGCGCCTTGCGCAGGGGAACTTGGGGACAAGACCACCCCCCACCCGGGGCATGGCCGATAAACCTCGAGCAGGATCTGTCCTTGGATATGGTTGTTCATTGTAACGGAATTTGGAGGGACTAGAGTCGAGGAGATGATTCTGAGGATGGGAAACTTTGCGCAGCTGGTGCGAGCCTTCTGGATGAGGCAGGACACGCCCGCGCTGGAAGGTCAGCATCCGACTAGGAAGCGCTTCCAACGCTTCTAGGAAGGAAGGCCATGGACCCTTTTCACGTGGTCAGAATGCATGGGGTGCACGATGAAGGCTTTGAACGTGGGTCGGAAGTAGCGCGTTCCTGCTGCACGCGGGAAGCGTTTGCTTGGAGGAAGTCGCGCGTTTGCGACGTCCCAAAACGGTTAGACCGTCGCGTCATGGCATACAGTCCATACATTTATTTCCTTGAGTAGC
Organism: Lasiodiplodia gonubiensis; assembly: GCA_009829795.1. Classification (NCBI taxonomy): domain Eukaryota; kingdom Fungi; phylum Ascomycota; class Dothideomycetes; order Botryosphaeriales; family Botryosphaeriaceae; genus Lasiodiplodia; species Lasiodiplodia gonubiensis. Next base: position 69,303 of record RHKH01000056.1, on the reverse strand, counting down.
CAAACAACAACTCTTACCTCACCATCACACGTTCATCACTTCTGTCTTAAAGCTTCAAGTGACCTGCGCAGCCAATTTTGTGGTCGCTGGTGCCCTCGGACAGGTATGCCGCTTCATCGCACGCGCAGACATCCGCGACACTTTGCATTTCCATCCTCGAATCTCGTCCACCTCGTTCGCTCAAGCTGACAACGCGTTCACCAGACTCGATCCAAGGTTTTAGGCCGGCCCTGTATCGACCCAGCAATCATGCGGAATCTCTACGTGCCGCTCGAGAGCAACCCTTACCAGCCTCACAAGACGGTCGAGGCCAAGTACACCTTGTGCGAGACTTGCGAGCGCAACATCGAGAGCAAGGATTGGCCCGCTCACCAAGCGGGCAAGAAGCACCAGAAGGCCAAGAAGGAGAAGGAGGCCAAGGAAGCTGCCGCGAAGAAGCCGGCCGAGGAGGACAAGGTGGCGGACTGGGGCGATCAAGTTAACGACGATGCTGCCCAGCAGGAGGAAGCCGGTTGGAACAACGAGAATGGCTTCACCAGCGCTGCCCCTCCCAAGAACAAGGGCGCCAACGGTACTTGCTACAACTGCGGTGAGTCCGGCCACATGAAGGCCGATTGCCCCCAGCCTCCCAAGAGCGGCGGTGGTGGTCAGGAGTGGTAAGTTGCGACCCTGTGAATGGATACTGCCTGGATTAGATGGGAATGCTCACTCTGCATACAGCTTCCACTGCGGCCAGCCTGGCCACCGCAAGAGCGAGTGCCCCAACGGCGGCGGTAATGCCTGCTTCAGGTGTGGCGAGTTCGGTCACCGCAAGGCCGATTGCCCCAACCCGCCCCAGGGTGGTGGAGGCGGTGGAGGTCGCCCTTGCTTCAACTGCGGCGAGTTAGGCCATCTCAAGAGCGAGTGCGTCAACCCGACCAACCCTGCCGCTGGTGGAAGCAGCCGTACTTGGTAAGTGTCCTTCTCCAATGATGCCTGACTTTCACGCTGATGGCTTTTAGCTTCAAGTGCGGCCAGACTGGCCACATTGGCAAGGACTGCAACATTTGCCAGAACTGTGGAGAGGAGGGACACGGCTTCTTCGACTGTGACAAAAAGAAGGACTGGTCCAAGATCACCTGCTCTGTCTGCAAGGAGAAAGGTCACACCAAGAAGAAGTGTCCCAAGGCCCAGGAGATGGAGGCTAGTGGAGGAGGTTTCGGTGATGGCTTTGACGGCGGCTTTGGCGGCTCAGCTTCCGGTGGTTGGGACTCTGCCGGTGGTTCTGGTGGTGCTATTGGTGGCCCTTGGGACTCGAGCGGTGACGGCGGTGCCTCCAACAACTGGGCTGGAGACGCTCCAGCTGGTGGTGCTGGTAGTGGCGGCGGCGGTGACTCCTGGAACAGCGACAGCGGTGCGGGTGCTGGTGGTTGGGACAACTCTGGTGGCAATGACAGTGCTGCCGGCTGGTAAATTCCAGCTCTATCCAGGGATCAACCTTGGTTCTCACGACAGCAACGTTCATGATAACGAAGTTCAAGCTCAGCTTCACGATGACTATTTCTACAAGTGCGTAGAAGTCACCTGTGGACGGATTATGAGGATGTTATGCGGGTTTCATTCGAATCAAAGAGTCACGGTTGATTAGCTCTTCCATAGTAAATCTCCCAAGCTCTTTGCTAGACGTACATCTGACTAGAACTTCGTGATTTTATAGGAAACTTTTGTGCTCTGCAGAGGTGCTTTCACTGATTAACAGTCTAGAGATATTCTGCATGGTACGCTTGAAGGAGCGTTTGTTATACTTCACAACACTTCGACAGAAAGTCTTTCGCCAGTCCACTCAACTTCGTTCATACAAGAAAAAGTGGGCAATCATTGATGCACTGGCATGTTAAAAAAAAAGTGAAAGTAAAGTTGACTGATACATAGTTGATACGAATCCGGCGTAAAGCCCCAAATTCAACTCGTATTATGTCGAAATGCTCTACAACTACTCGCTAGGACGCAATTTAACGAAGTTTCTGCTAAAATAAACTTTTATCTTTATTGATATCTAAAAGCTTAACTTCTACTATAGCTATAGGAACAAGGAGAGATCTTATTTCTGTTAAAATTTTGTGGCTTTTTAAAGGATTGTAATCTTTGTGATAAGGGGTGGAAAACGTTGTATTGCGTCCTGGCGAGTGATGGTTGGGTGTTTCCGATATGCAATAGATCAATTTGGGTTTTACGGCCGCGTCCCCATCCCCTCCTTCGCAAGCCTTTAATCATATCTCCGCATCGTTTTCCCTTCTCTTTCGTTAAACTTTCAAGACCAACTCGGCCAAGTCGGCGTCTTCCTCGAACCTGCCCTCCATCGCGACCAACTCGTCCACATCCCACGTCGCGTGCACGAAGCGCCCGCGCAGAAAGCGGCCCCTGTCACTCGCGAGCCAGGTGGCGAAGCCGCCCGGCAGCGACGCGTCGTCCCAGGGAAAAGTCTGCTCGGTGAAGCCGATGTCGACGCCGGCGGGCGTGAGGAGGGCGCCGGGGTGGAGGGCGTGGGCGCGGACGGGGCGAGAGGCGGGAGAGGAAGCGGAGAGCTGGCGGAGCTCGGCGTCGAGATGGCGGATCAGGAAGGTGTGGAAGGGCAGCTTGGATGCGCCGTAGAGGGACTGCGTGGGAAAGAGGTTGTAGGACATGACGTCGGCGATGGCGATGATGACGCGGTCAGAGGCTGGCGTCAGGTCGGAGGTCGCAAGCGGCGGTGATGCTGGCAGTGGTGCTGCAGTGCGGACGGGAGCGCGCACCTCGCCCGTCATGTCGGCCATGGCCATGTAGGCGGCCTCGGGCACGAAGGCGCGCACGACGTTGAGATTGCCGATGACGTTCGTCTCGAACGACGCGCGCAGCGACTGCTGGCTGTAGCCCAGCACTGGGAGGCCGTGGTCGACGTAGGCGGCCGAGAGCACGAGGACGTCGATGTCTCGCCGCCACACGGCCTGATCCATTTCCTCGCCGTTGATGCGTCGTCGCACGTCCGCGAAGACGTCGTTGACGCGGTCCTCGGCCGTAATGTCCACGGCGTAGGTGAGCACCTTGTCGACGGCCCCGCCGTCACTCTTTTCACCAAACTCGTCGCGCAGCCCCGCCGCCGCTTCGGCGAGCACGGCCTCGCGCCGGGCGAGCAGGACGACGGTGCGGGCGCCGGCGCGCAGGAAGCCGCGCGAGATGAACAGGCCAACTCCTGTCGCACCGGCGGTGACGACGACCGTCTTGCCTGCGTGCGAGTTGGCCGGGTTGAGGGGCGAGATAGCCGCGTACTCGGTGCGGTGGGTCGTCTTGGTGAGATTTGGCCAGGGGTGTGTGGAAGACATCAGATTATTCTTCTTTGGCAGGGCTCTGTCTATATTGGTCGGTTGGAAGACGTTGTTTGATAAGCTGGAGCTGCAAACTTGGGATTGCAGAACGGCCGTGATGGAACTGGTGCTGATTTGAGGACTCCCCTTGGAGTGATGCTGCGATGCCGCAAACAGCAGACTGTCCTGCTTCTCTTATATTCTATTTCTTCCTCTCGCAGCTTGTCTTGGCGCTTACTATTTCCCCATCAGACGACTGGTCGAATATGGAGCAATGATTCATCCCGCGGACGAAAATTATCGGGTTGAAATGATCCATTCTGACTACGAGTCTTGGTCTAAGAATCAGCATCCGTAAAACGGTGGGGTAGTGCGTCAGTGGCACAGGAATGCGGCTGCTGAAGGATGCGCCTTCTGGAAAGTCGAAGACACCGCAGAAAACTTGGTCTGACAAATCGAGCGCAGACTCAGCTTCTGGCGGGATACCTAGTGCATTCGTCGTATGGTGGCGTTTTAGGTTAAACGGACTGTAACGACTGGGATATGCTCGCCTAGCAAAGTATACATACGTAACGCAACGGCTGGCTGCATATCGCCCTGGCTGCTTGCCCCAAGCAGCACAAGCACCGCTGACTGTCGATGTCTTTCCGCCCGGACGTCTCCCCGAGCTCTTGTGCCCTCGCTCCCAACGCCCCACAGGTCGGCCTCGCGAAGCGTATGAAACGCGAACACGAAATACCATGTATAAGATGCGCGCATATATAGACTCGGGCCGACTGTTATGATGCGCACATATAAGGACAACGACGTTCGAAGAAACCTCCCAGAACGAATGGAATTCGATGAGTATATTAAAGTTGATGAAGTAGGTCTGAGCGGCCGCGGAGAGAAGTGGACGGCCAGCATGGTGGCTGCTCTTTCCAGTTATATCTCCGAATCGACAGCTGTTGCACTCACCGCCGTAATCCCCACTACATGTGCTGAACCTTGCCGTACCCGCCACGTTGTCTCGCGGGGGCTTCCCTTGAAGTGCTTTGCAGAGTGATCATCCAGTACGCATCCGCTCATCCGGGATTCAGTAATGTCACTTTGGGGGAATCCATGGAGTGGGCGGTGTGGACGATGTTGGCGTAAGCATTGGGGCTGCAGGAAATACGACTTGACCTATATAAACTGGTATTAGTGACACCGTATGTCACATGAGAAGCTCAAGTACGTCACTGGTATAGCAACGACTGCCACAGTCAGCAAAGTACTCGTCTCTGTGCAAAGTGTAAGGGAGTACGGCGTGAGAACATAGGCTGGCGGTGCAGTGTGCGGCAGAGTGATGTAGGCTGAGCCAGGAAAGGAAGCAAGAAAACCGCAAAGGAATCCGTACACGTCCAGGCACCTACAGCAGTGAAGATTTGAAGTTTGTTGGCCGGTCTTGTAGAATCTTTCCTGCCGCTCGTTATATGTCAAGTCGCCATCTCTGGATAACGTCATGCCCTTGCAGCACGGTCCTGCCGAGACGGCGCGCGTGCAGCTTTAGAGATCAATCGCTACACCGATTCGCGGATAAGCGAGCAAATGACCCGTACTAATGCAATAGTTGACCAGAGTGATAGTAATGCGGTTTCCGTGGTATGGCAATGCACCCCGCCATGGCTTCGATTTTGGACGGTTTTTCCTTTCGACCCCATGTCGTACCAAGAACTGGTGCCCGAAAGCCACCTTATGAGGGTGATGACTCGGATCCGATACGGAAGTGAGCGAGCCGGCCGCATCCGGGGTGCGTGCCCAATTGCTCGGGTCACAGATGCTTGAAGAGCAAGACGTAGGTAAAGGCTATTCGTACACCGTTGAGAAGGATGCGCACGGCCATCCCGCTCTTCCCGATGGAGAAGGGTGGTTCTTAGAGGATCGGCTTCCCGGTCCAGATGACACCCATAACTCCGTGGATCAAGGCCAACACTCCACGCTCGTGCCGTACAAATCCGTCCGATTGCCGAGGTGACTTCAGGCAGGGGTGCAATCCCACATGTGAAGAGGTAGCCGTTGGTGACCAGCGCGTTCAAGCACAGGCGATAGCCATGGGTATCTGCCCTCTGATGGACGTTGAAACGCGGGATCGCCGTTGACGTCGTCGGGAAAGTCGATCAAAAGGTGCTCTCCAAGGCTCTGTGCCAATGAACTTCTCGACTGCTGAGGTTATTTTCGTAGATCTAGTTTCCTTTTCGGCCAGCCGCTGTAGTGTAAAGAGGCCATCAGTGATCTAACAATGAGTCTTAGCAACATAGACGAGCACAAAGAGACATGCTGTGAGCAGATCTGACAATCTGAGTGCGCAAAGAGTGTATGCCATCCACACTAATGCAAAGGGGGAACAGAACAGAGTGGACGGCCTTTGCAAAGTCCCAAAACCGATTTGGCTGTGGAACACAGACCGAACAGAAACTTCTGGCAGCGATTACCTAGGCCGTAAAGCCATCGGGCCCGAGTCCAAGACGCTGAAGCGGGTTGCAACCACAATGCGTCGGAGAGAATGGCGTGAGCGGCGGCATCAACGTGCCAACAGGTGCTTTGGACGCTCTCTAACCCAAGCTGCAGTTCCAGAATGTTGCCACATGGCAGACGAGGTTTCTCTGACAATGCCGAGATGGGTAGCAAGTCCGTGAGATTGATGAGATTCAGATCAGCGATGGTATGGGCGGGGGAGCGTGCGCGGAGGGAACAGATACGTACAATACAAGTGGATACGGCATGCGTGGAAGCAGACGGTGAGCGGAGAAGGCAACGGATTAGCGGGCGGAATGCGGCGGGCAATGACTCGGCGCAAGGAGCAGAGGGGGTGACGTGGAAACCCCTGGCGCCGAATTCCGGGTAAGCCATGTGCGCCGGGACAACGGTTGCGTGCCTGGCCGCTGCTGATCACTTAGTCTGCATCTGCGTGGAACTCGCCGTTCAACGTCTATCCCGCTCCTCAGCCCGAGCCCAAGGCAAAACACCGGAGTTCCCTGAATCGTCAAATTACTCGGTGTCCGAGGTGCTCCCTGCTCCGCAAACTGCTTGGTTGATGCGCCGCCAAGGCGTCGATGAGCCCGCGCACGCCCGTTTGCTGCCTCGATGGGAACTCTTGGTTTGTTGATCTTTTCTTGACTGGCCCACGGCAATGGCGTGCCTCTGCTGCCTCCATGGCCCCGGCTACAGGATCAGACCCTGTTCCCGACAGCCCCGACGTACTTCACAGGCCAGACGGTCCTTGAGAAGCTATTCCCGAGTCATTTCAGCCCTTCGCAATCCCCCCATCCAGAAGGACCATGGCCGCGCAAGGGGCCAGCGACGATCGGCTTAGTTGGACAGCTTTTCTACCCGGGGCCGCCTGCGAATTCGTGGCGGCTACCAACGAAGTCCTCAAGATGAAGCTCGCTTTGTGGTTGTCAGCCCTATTGGCCGCCGTAATCCCCACGGTCCATGCTGCCAGCGCTGCCGAACTGCAACAGATCGTCTCGGTTATGCCGGCATGCGGAGTGCGTAGAGCTCCCCGCTTCGTTACGTCCGTACTGACACAGCTCCAGTTGCTCTGCCTCGAGAAAAACATCGGCGCATCGCCATGCGGACTGACAGATACCGAATGCAGCTGCTCCAACTCGACCCTCAATGCCCAGATCCAGCTGTGCGTTGTGACAACCTGCAAGGTCAAGGAACAGCTGAGTACGGCGTCGCTCATCTCGGTACCCTTGTTCTCTGCTGACCTAGTCAGCGACCAAAAATGCAACCGAGACTCTTTGCGGCGCGCCGATCCGGGACAGGACTAAGTCCGTCTCTGTTTCCGGCATTGTTGGCGGTATCTTTGCATTGCTTGCCTATATTCTCCGCATGGTGGCTCGACTTCCAAAATTCGGTGGCACCCTCGGTTGGGACGACGCTGTGATGACTGTCGTCGTCGTTCTCGTCGCCCCGCTGACTTGCCTTTCGGTCGTCCGTGAGCATCTTCAAAGCCCGAAAGCAACCTTTCGCAGCTGACAGCGTGTTTAGTGGCAAATCTTGGTCTCGGCAAGGACATTTGGACATTGCCTTTTGAGAACATCACCCACATCCTCTACGTGAGCTTTCCTACCTGTAGCTAAACCCCACAGTCTGCTCAACCAAATCCCAGATCTACTACTTCGACGAGGATCTGTATCTTTCCGCACTCCCACTCCTAAAGGTCTCCATCTTGCTCTTCTACCTGCGCATCTTTCCTGAAAAGAACTTTCGCCGGGTGGTGTACGTCGTCATTGGACTCTGCGTCGGTTACGCCATCGCCTTCGTCCTGGTCTCTGTCTTCCAATGTCGTCCGATTCGGTACGCATGGCTCCAGTGGGATGACGAACACAAAGGAACCTGCAACAACATCAACGCCCAGGGATGGTCTAGCGCAGCGCTGAACGTTATTCTGGACGTGATCGTCATCATCCTTCCAATGCCGCAGCTATGGCAATTGCAGCTAAACAAGCGCAAGAAGTTCCTGCTGCTTCTCATGTTCTCTGTTGGTTTCTTGTAAGTGTCGTTTGTGCCGAGACCTCGTAAAGTAGACGACTGACCCCAGTCCCAGCGTTACCATCGTTAGCATTCTCCGTCTTCAGGTCCTAATCCAGTTCGGTAGCACGCAGAACTTGACGTGTGAGTTCTACCCCGCTCTATCCGTATTAGCTGTATGCTCACTAGTCCAGGGGATTACACCGCTGTGGGATATTGGTCCACCATTGAAATCCACGTCGGGATGATATGCGCATGCGTAAGTCTTCGTATGTGCTATCTCAGAATCAATCGAAGCTAACGACAAGCAATAGATGCCGGCTATACGTGCGCTGCTGATGCAATGGATGCCCAAGGTCATGGGCCAAACAACCAAGGACAAGTCGTATGGACAATCCTCATCAGGAGTCAGCCACAAGTTTAGCGCCGGTGGCAGCAACGCTATGCCAAAAGGCAGCCAGCTCTCAAGCCGACCAAAAGGCGAGGACGATGGCGACTTCATACCGCTAGTTGACGTCGAGAGTCAGGCGGGCACGTCCGTCCATGGCGGACCAAGTTTGCCACCCACCAGAGCCGGGCCCCACGCAACTCAGCCTAGGGATTTTTCATGATCTCTTCCTCTTTCCTTTTTCTAATACGCGACGGACTCTTCTGTAGTGCGGATCAGAGCACGGATCTTGACGACAATTGGCACAATCTTCATGAGGAAAAGGTTGACCTCCTACTTCGCTTTTCACCCATGAATCTTCCGTCCTGGATGATGGCAGTGGGAGCAGCAACGGGAACGGTAACGGAGAAAATAGAAATCTCGATGCGAGTCACTGAATATCCAATCTTTCGTATGTCTTTTTTCTTGATATCCCAGCTATTTCGGACGAGGTTACGGGGTTTACTGTGGCGGCATTTTGTTTGGTCGGATTAGAGGCTGGCAGTCGTTCCATGTTTAGCGTAGTAGAGAGACACAACCTACTCGATTCTGACAGTAATTGAATCCTGGTGCATTCCTTCCGAGACACGCAACTCCGCGGTGGCTTGGCACGCGAACCGGTGGCTGGTAGTCAGAGAAAGTCCGGGCGTCCATAGTCCCAGCGAGGATCGATAATCCCTGAAAATCCTTCTAGCGACATCAGTAGTCGTGATACTCCTATTTGTAAAATCCTGCAGGGCATCTAAGCTTCTCTCCAAGAAAACCGGTTGGATAGCGTACCAAAGTAGATGCGAATCCTAGACTAAGACATCCAACCAGAGGGGTCGGCACTCCTTGCTGCGACATGACGGCGGAGGATGACATTGGAGCTAGGGTAAACTTTTAAGCCATGCACAGATTCTATTCGTGGAAGCTGGTGTTTGAGCTGAATGGACTACACCCTCTCAGAGCCTACACGATTGCGGGGGAGGATTCACACTAACCCATTTTCGGATTACCAATTAGGCTAACTAATTGGTGTCTTGCGACTTTGTCACAGGAATCCTGAAAAGGGGAGGTCTCCTTGGTGAGAAGCTCAAGTCTTGTGTCCAAATGCTCTTTATAGGCTCCGGTGTGCCAGCCTTGGTGCATGGTACCGAGAGTTGCAATTCTTCTTTGCGAACATCCTTTGGCTGTCATTTTGACGTCGTCCCCTCTTTTTAGTGGTACCTACACGCTATGTTGGTCGAGAAATACCTAGGCTTGGTGGCTGCTTCCGCAGCGGCTGTGTCAGGACTGTGAGTTTACAGATGGTTTGAGGGATTCCCTTTTGCTCACCCAATGTCAGCTCTATCCCGCGCCTTCCCGTGGAAACTGAGAATAGACACATCCACGAGCATGCACGACGTTCCCTCAACTCTACTTCGGAGTATGAATACGTTGTTGTTGGCTCTGGGCCTGGCGGTGGACCTCTGGCAGCTCGTCTTGCCCTAGCTGGCCATAGTGTTCTGCTGATTGATGCTGGTGATGACCAAGGCAACACGACGGAACAGATGGTCCCGGCCTTGAATGCGTTCGCCACGGAGTACGCCCCGATGAAATGGGATTATTTTGTGCACCACTATGCGAACTCGACCAGGCAACAGCAAGATTCCAAGATGGTCTGGAGAACGGCAGAAGGTGGCAAGTACGTCGGCAAGTATCCGCCTAAGGGAGCTGAACCGCTGGGCATTCTTTACCCGCGTGCTGGAACTCTTGGTGGATGCGGCTCGCATAATTCTCTAGTTACCATCTGTAAGTGATAGATTGGATGCTGTCGAGCGCTCACTCATACTGTTCAGATCCGCACGAAAGCGACTGGAAGCATATCCAGGAACTGACCGAGGACGACTCATGGTCTCCGAGCAACATGAGGACATATTTCGAAAAGCTGGAGCGCAATCGCTATCTTCCCACATCCATCGACGGTCACGGTTTTGATGGGTGGCTTGAGACCTCCCTGGCCGATCTTTCTCCTGTCGCCACAGATCAGAAGCTTCTCTCGTTGGGCATATCTGCTGCCATGGTTCGTTTGATGCTTCTGGATAGGAATGAGAATAATGGCTGACTCACATATAGGCTATGGGCCGAACTCTCACTGGCAAAGTGATCAGTACTGCGACAGAATTTGCCCAAGCTCTCCTCACGGATATGAATGCTCCCGGACCAGAACGCGATGCTACTGAGGGCCTGTACCGGGTCCCGTTGGCCATAGATGCAACAAACTCCAAAAGGAATGGACCTAGAGAGTTCATCCTTGACGTGGCGAATGCTGTCAACGACGACGGCACCAGGAAATACCAACTTGATATCAGCTTGAATACTTTGGTGACAAAGGTCCGTTTCGATCACTCGGGTCTTGTGCCGAAGGCAGTTGGCGTGGACTATCTCAGCGGACAGAGCCTGTATGCTGCTGATCCTCGCTATGCAGGTGCCCAAGGCATTTCTGGAACTGTCAAGGCGAGCAAGGAAGTCATCCTTGCTGCTGGCGCGTTCAATACCCCTCAACTACTCAAACTCAGTGGTGTTGGCCCGAGGGATGAGCTGGAGAAATTCGGGATTGACGTGGTGAAAGAGCTTCCTGGTGTTGGTACCAACATGCAGGACCGCTACGAGACAGGTCTTATCGCAGAGACTGAGGCTGGTACCGATTTCGAGGTCACCAAGGATTGCACTTGGCTTCAGTCGACACCTGACCCGTGTCTGGAGCGGTGGAAGAATGGCCCGACTACCGGATTGAAGGGAGTGTATGCTAGCAGCATTGGCCTCGCCATTGTCAAGAAGAGTTCTGCTGCCGCTGAGAATGATGACCCCGACCTTATGATCGCGGGTGGTCCAGTAAACTTTCCTGGTAAGCAATTCCCCTAGGGGTGTTACGCAAGATGCTTACCAACACAACCATAGGTTACTATCCTGGCTTCGCGCGCGGTACCTTTTCCGACGCCAAACACTGGACTTGGCTCATCCTCAAAGGGCATTCGCGGAACAATAAGGGTACCGTGAAGCTCAGAAGTGCGGACCCGCGTGATGTTCCCGAGATCACGTTCAACTCCTTCGATGCCGGCAATACTGAAGACGGTGCAGACGAGAAAGACTTGCAGGCGTCGTATGAGGCGATGCAGATGGCCCGGAAGATGATCAAGGACGTGATTCCCCTGGACGGCTCATTCACCGAGACATGGCCGGGCGCCAATGTGTCGACGGAGGCCGAGATGAAGCAGTTCATCAAAGACGAGGCTTGGGGACACCACGCGTCATGCTCCTGCCCCATCGGAGCTGATGGCGATGAGAACGCGGTGCTGGACTCGGAGTTCCGGGTGCGTGGAGTCGATGGTCTGCGCGTTGTTGACGCATCTGTGTTCCCAAAGATCCCCGGCTTCTTCATCTCAACAGCGGTATACATGGTCAGCGAGAAGGCGGCAGACGTGATAATCAACGGCGCGAAGGTGACAGATATGCTTCCCATCGGCGTGTAAGGAACAGAGCAGGCCACTGTAGCGATATGTAGATACCTAGAGCGTACAAATCGAGGCTTGAGTATTCCATCAGGGAGAACCCCCGAGGGGCTTCTGACGAGAGCTTGCATTGCTTTTTCCGGCAGAAAGATCAGTCGAACAGAGGTGGAGAGGAAAGGGGTGAAGGCTAGTGTCGACGGTGGGAAACTAAGTATGATCGAGGCGTCGGCGAATGACGTCGGTCTCAGCTCCGCCGCGCGCACCAGAAAAAAAGTTCCCCCGCGTCCAGCGTTTCTGGCGAACACCGCTACCCCGCCGCCATGGACGCCGCATTGCGCGCCTCTCCTTCTGAAGTCGACCTTTGCCTAAAGAATCTCACCCTCAGCGCCGCCTCATATGCCTCGGGCCACGACCCCTCTGCGGCGGCGGACGCCAGCGCCGTTGCAGCGCTGGCCTCCTTGAGCCTCAAGGTGCGCTTGCAAGCTCTCGCATTAGGACACCGTAATAAATTAATTGTCAGATCGCCACATAGGACTTACCCTCCACTCCCATTTTACTTCAACGTCTCCAAGATCTTCAGGCCCACGTCGCCGAACAGCCTTACAGTATCTCTCTCCGCCTCCAGGCCGCCGAGTTATACCGCGCTCTTGCTTTCCCTGATCTCGCCGCCGGGGAGGCCTATAGAGCTCTCTTACTAGTCGACGAAGTACTCGATGAGTCTGGCGAATATCATGAGCAAGCCTTGGAAGACATCCAAGAGGAAATCGCTGCGAAGCCTGCCTCTTTCCGGTTCGACCTGGCGCAGAAACATGCCGACAGGTTCCTTGAGCTATCGCAACGTCTCAGCGACTTCCAACACTCGGAGGAAAAATGCGATGTTGAGGTTAAGGAAGAGGAGGCTTCCCTGTGGGCACAGACTCTCTGGACTGACGCAACGTATGTTCGCGTCTTGATCTTCTGGGGAGCCGTCAGCTGACCACGTCCAGGTATACTTTTGTCACGGGGAATCTGCTAGTATGCGGATGTCTCAAAAGCGCCCACGACTTTTGCTCTCGAGGCTTGAAGACCAACCCGCAGAACCCCCATCTGCTTAAATTCCGCGAGCTTCTTAACCGGCGATTGAGCAGTCATTTCACTTCTCGTGGCTTTAGCCTTGATGACGAAGACATAACCCCTGATGATTATCCAGATCGCACTTTCGTAAGGCGTGAGCTATACCCCTGGAATACTTTCGAGCCGGATAGGTACTCTCCCGACTCCCTCATCCTGCTCAACGAACAGATCAGTTCCATCGCACCGAAGCTCGAAGCACGGGTCACGGAACTCCCGCTTCTGACGCCCGATGCTGATCCAACCACCGGGTAAGCTCACTTCCGTTTCCGCAAGAGTGTTCAATAAAGCATGTCTGCATTGCTCAATATTCAGTCCTGTGCTACAAACAACTGCGACTCAGAGGACTAACCATGAGAAAAAGCCGCGATCCTTCCGGCGAGTCAGCGCAGGCGACGATCAAACAGCTTGGCGTATTCGCACGAGAGGACGTGACTCCGGGCGAGATGATCCTAGATGAAAAGTCCCTGCTCACCGCAAATGCCCGACTCCACGACTCATACTGCGATGCCTGCAGCGCTCCACTGCCAGATCTGCGCAACAGCTCGGAAACGAGCCAGTGCGCCTTCTGCGAGGATTGCGATGATATTGTATTCTGCAGTCAAGATTGTCATGATCTAGCTCAGGAAGCATATCATCCTGCCCTATGCGGCAATGATGTGGAGGCCATCGCCAAAGATGCTTCCGCGGCTGAAGCAGCCGATGCCCTGTATTCTTTGTTGCTGCTCCGCGCCTTGGCAATGGCCGAGACCCAGGAAGTCCACCCGCTCGAGCTAAAAGAGCTAAAATACATTTGGGGCGACTATCACATCTCGCCTCCAGGCGGCCCTAGTGTGCCCCTTATGCCCTCGCCACTAGGACCCGCCAAAAATGCTTTCGGCGACGCCCCTCGGACATTGCCTTTCTCGTTCAGCGCCAATGTCTTAACGCCGCTGCACATGCTAGAGAAAATGGACGTCAACATCTTCACTGCCTCCGCCAACTACGATTTCTGGGTCTTCAACACTCTCTACGCGAAGTTCCGTGGCACGGCATCTGCCCGCCAAGGCCGGGACGGCAAGCCTGATGTCGGTGCCGTGCATCCGCTCTGGTGCCTCGCCAACCACAGCTGCGATCCGAACGTTTCCTGGGAGTGGCAAGGAAACATGCGCTTCTGGGCTCGCAAGGAGCGGGTGGCCTGGAAGGGCCGGAAGGGCGAGGACGCCACTCCCGAACGCAGCCAGCCGGGCCTACGGAAAGGCGATGAGATCCTAAGCCATTATTGTGACATCGATCTCTCCGTCAAGGATAGACGCGAATGGGCTGCAGGCGCGCTCGGCGGCATGTGCATGTGCGAGCGGTGCGTTTGGGAGGCGGCACACCCGGAAACCCCGTAAAACGGGAATACATGTTGATCAGCGCCCGGCAGTTCATGGATGGGGAAGATCAGCGGGAAAGGATGTGTACGCCGGGCACAGATCTGGTACCGGTGCTGGCCTGAGAAAAGATTCGCGTTGATATGCCGGATATGCACGCTTGGAGGCGGTCGGCAAGAAATTCATAGGCTCGGAATCAAGAAGGTCTACTCTGATGATTCTGCCTTGTGGCGTGGTATCCTGATATGAAAATGGGCAATTAAACCGCCTCACGGGATTCTCCCCTGAGTGCTGATTTCTAAAATCCATCCCGTTGTTGCCCTGCCTAGGGAGGTGTCTGCCCCTGTAAATCTCAAGATCTGAACCCTCTGTGCACCGTAAATGATGCCACACCCTTGTTATGAGGGCGGTTGAAGCAAATGCTCCGATAGGATGACTTTTCAAAATCATGTGTACGAATAAGTCCGAAATCTAGAATCAACTACGCACGAGAGGGCCCTCTCTTTTCAGTGAGAAAATCCCACAAATGTCAAACTCTTCCATCGCCTATTACAGCTAGCAGCGTCAAGGACGTCTTAATTGCTCGAGGTGCTCGTCCGAAATGATAATTTTATCCGTATCGCAGTTCAGCAGATTAATGTACGCGAGCAACATGGATGAATGCAAATAAGTTTGGCATCTTTCAATCAGAGGTCCGAAAGCCTAGGATCATGAATCACTTAGAGATTAGTTTTTGCAATCAAGGCGATTAAAGAAATATGGCATGGCGAATCGTTGATCTCTGACCTGTAATCAGTGTAAATCTAAAGGACAAAGTATACCTGCAACTAGCAAAAACTAGGAAACCATTTACTTTTTGGTCAAACCCTTTTTGCGACTTGAAAACTCCTCTCTAATGGCTCCCAAACCATGTTCAACCATTGAATTTTTCCTTTTTTATCCTTGAAAAGGAAAGAAAATTGTATCCTTTGCGGTGACTGCACGTAGACATATACGGCCAGGTAATGCTTCATCCGTCCATTGATTTTCGTCTCGTATGCTCCAGAACTCCGGGCCCATGCATGTAATATATATGAATAAAGCGCCTGCGTCAGTTCAATAGAAACCAACAGGTCCTCTGCGATCCTGAGGTACTACATAGTCTACCTTCGTTGATGCGTCCTTAGAATCGGTGGCGGGTGTCGACTCCGTTGCGGGCGCGACAGGTGGTGCAGTCTCAACGGCGGAAGCTTTTCTTCGCTTGCGAGATTGCAATGTACGGTCTTCTTTTTCAATCTCCTTCAGTGCTATCCAAATTGTTAGTCCTGCGCCCTCAGCTTTGTATAATCAGATCAAATTTGCCACGAGAGAAGAATTGAGTAATCAATGGAGCTCATTGGCTCTCCAAAATTCCCCTCAAGCATATTTCGGAACACGGGAAAGAAATCGGTGCGCCTACCCTCGTCCCAGTCCCTCTCGCTCTCCTCCCGTCCGGTACCTAGCATACGCTCGACATCGACCTCCTCCCTTCTCTGGACCTTCTCCAACACCTCGCGCAGCAGGGCAATCTTGGCGTCAGCCTTGCGGGTGAAATCGGCAATGTCACGCCGCAGCACCATCGTGTTGATGGCGTTGGAGCCGACAACCAGGCCGAACGCAATCCACACAGACGCCGGGTTCCACGGCTTCGCTCGCCATTCCTTCCAGGTGAAGGGCCGCCTGTTCTTGGAGCGGAAGTGCTTCGGGACCATGTTCTGCCAGAGACTGGGCTGGATGACGCGCGGAAGGTTACGGCGGTCGGTAATGGCAGCGCTTGCGGCGTAGGCGCGCCGGGCCGTCGTCGTGGCGCAAACGAGGCATTGCGAGCGCGCTGTTGCTGTTGCTCTCTGCGCAATGGGTGGCATGGAGAAAACAAATGGCGCGCTCGGCCGTGCGCATGTCGCGCGGGCGAGAAAGGCGTTGGTGGGCTGCATTAGGTTCGATTAGAGGTTGATGCTACGCGGGGAAAGTCAATGGACGGTGAAAGTTGCCGTCGAGCTGTTGCGAACGGCGCCGAAGACGGGCCGAGGCAGAGATCCGCACGTGATGCTAACGCATCCGGAGTGATTTAGGTGCATCGGAATAATTAAGATGGCCGCTGTACAGAGTGGTCTTGCAGCCGAAGGCTAGTGTGAATTTGTTTACGCTCATGGCATGGGCAGTTGAAGCTATCGTACGGACGTGTA